>CM077034.1:15771577-16129202 GCA_039090855.1 Macrothele yani | reverse complement strand
ATGGATATGAGATGTTCCACACCTCATAGTGTATGTTACTCTGTACCCTGGTTAACTGCATGGAATACTTTATGAGACTAATCAAAGTCTTTAAAGGTCATGGAGGTTAGACATATCAGCATATTGTTTTCTATGCCTACTTTTACTGTTTTGGAAAATTCCCTTCATGGATATGAGATGTTCACACCTCATAGTGTATGTTACTCTGTACCCTGGTTAACTGCATGGAATACTTTATGAGACTAATCAAAGTCTTTAAAGGTCATGGAGGTTAGACATATCAGCATATTGTTTTCTATGCCTCCTTTTACTGTTTTGGAAAATTCCCTTCATGGATATGAGATGTTCACACCTCATAAGGTATGTTACTCTGTACCCTGGTTAACTGCATGGAATACTTTATGAGACTAATCAAAGTCTTTAAAGGTCAGTGGAGTGTTTTCTGCCTCTTGCATATTGTTTTGAAAAATTCCTTCATGGATATGAGATGTTCACACCTCATAGTGTATGTTACTCTGTACCCTGGTTAACTGCATGGAATACTTTATGAGACTAATCAAAGTCTTTAAAGGTCATGGAGGTTAGACATATCAGCCTATTGTTTTTTATGCCTACTTTTAAGGTCATGGAATTCCCTTCATGGATATGAGATGTTCACACCTCATAGTGTATGTTACTCTGTACCCTGGTTAACTGCATGGAATACTTTATGAGACTAATCAAAGTCTTTAAAGGTCATGGAGGTTAGACATATCAGCCTATTGTTTTTTATGCCTACTTTTACTGTTTTGGAAAATTCCCTTCATGGATATGAGATGTTCACACCTCATAGTGTATGTTACTCTGTACCCTGGTTAACTGCATGGAATACTTTATGAGACTAATCAAAGTCTTTAAAGGTCATGGAGGTTAGACATATCAGCCTATTGTTTTTTATGCCTACTTTTACTGTTTTGGAAAATTCCCTTCATGGATATGAGATGTTCACACCTCATAGTGTATGTTACTCTGTACCCTGGTTAACTGCATGGAATACTTTATGAGACTAATCAAAGTCTTTAAAGGTCATGGAGGTTAGACATATCAGCATATTGTTTTCTATGCCTCCTTTTACTGTTTTGGAAAAATTCCCTTCATGGATATGAGATGTTCACACCTCATAGTGTATGTTACTCTGTACCCTGGTTAACTGCATGGAATACTTTATGAGACTAATCAAAGTCTTTAAAGGTCATGGAGGTTAGACATATCAGCCTATTGTTTATGCCTATGCTTTTACTGTTTTCAGAAAATTCTTCATGGATATGAGATGTTCACACCTCATAGTGTATGTTACTCTGTACCCTGGTTAACTGCATGGAATACTTTATGAGACTAATCAAAGTCTTTAAAGGTCATGGAGGTTAGACATATCAGCCTATTGTTTTTTATGCCTACTTTTACTGTTTTGAAAAATTCCTTCATGGATATGAGATGTTCACACCTCATAGTGTATGTTACTCTGTACCCTGGTTAACTGCATGGAATACTTTATGAGACTAATCAAAGTCTTTAAAGGTCATGGAGGTTAGACATATCAGCATATTGTTTTCTATGCCTCCTTTTACTGTTTTGGAAAATTCCCTTCATGGATATGAGATGTTCACACCTCATAGTGTATGTTACTCTGTACCCTGGTTAACTGCATGGAATACTTTATGAGACTAATCAAAGTCTTTAAAGGTCATGGAGGTTAGACATATCAGCATATTGTTTTCTATGCCTCCTTTTACTGTTTTGGAAAATTCCTTCATGGATATGAGATGTTCACACCTCATAGTGTATGTTACTCTGTACCCTGGTTAACTGCATGGAATACTTTATGAGACTAATCAAAGTCTTTAAAGGTCATGGAGGTTAGACATATCAGCATATTGTTTTTTATGCCTACTTTTACTGTTTTGGAAAATTCCCTTCATGGATATGAGATGTTCACACCTCATAGTGTATGTTACTCTGTACCCTGGTTAACTGCATGGAATACTTTATGAGACTAATCAAAGTCTTTAAAGGTCATGGAGGTTAGACATATCAGCATATTGTTTTCTATGCCTCCTTTTACTGTTTTGGAAAATTCCCTTCATGGATATGAGATGTTCACACCTCATAGTGTATGTTACTCTGTACCCTGGTTAACTGCATGGAATACTTTATGAGACTAATCAAAGTCTTTAAAGGTCATGGAGGTTAGACATATCAGCATATTGTTTTTTATGCCTACTTTTACTGTTTTGGAAAATTTCATGGATATGAGATGTTCACACCCTTCATAGTGTATGTTACTTCTCTGTACCCTGGTTAACTGCATGGAATACTTTATGAGACTAATCAAAGTCTTTAAAGGTCAAGGTTAGACATATCAGCCTATTGTTTTCTATGCCTACTTTTTTACTTTTGGAAAATTCCCTTCATGGATATGAGATGTTCACACCTCATAGTGTATGTTACTCTGTACCCTGGTTAACTGCATGGAATACTTTATGAGACTAATCAAAGTCTTTAAAGGTCATGGAGGTTAGACATATCAGCATATTGTTTTCTATGCCTCCTTTTACTGTTTTGGAAAATTCCCTTCATGGATATGAGATGTTCACACCTCATAGTGTATGTTACTCTGTACCCTGGTTAACTGCATGGAATACTTTATGAGACTAATCAAAGTCTTTAAAGGTCATGGAGGTTAGACATATCAGCATATTGTTTTCTATGCCTCCTTTTACTGTTTTGGAAAATTCCCTTCATGGATATGAGATGTTCACACCTCATAGTGTATGTTACTCTGTACCCTGGTTAACTGCATGGAATACTTTATGAGACTAATCAAAGTCTTTAAAGGTCATGGAGGTTAGACATATCAGCATATTGTTTTCTATGCCTACTTTTACTGTTTTGGAAAATTCCCTTCATGGATATGAGATGTTCACACCTCATAGTGTATGTTACTCTGTACCCTGGTTAACTGCATGGAATACTTTATGAGACTAATCAAAGTCTTTAAAGGTCATGGAGGTTAGACATATCAGCATATTGTTTTCTATGCCTCCTTTTACTGTTTTGAAAAATTCCCTTCATGGATATGAGATGTTCACACCTCATAGTGTATGTTACTCTGTACCCTGGTTAACTGCATGGAATACTTTATGAGACTAATCAAAGTCTTTAAAGGTCATGGAGGTTAGACATATCAGCATATTGTTTTCTATGCCTACTTTTACTGTTTTGGAAAATTCCCTTCATGGATATGAGATGTTCACACCTCATAGTGTATGTTACTCTGTACCCTGGTTAACTGCATGGAATACTTTATGAGACTAATCAAAGTCTTTAAAGGTCATGGAGGTTAGACATATCAGCATATTGTTTTCTATGCCTCCTTTTACTGTTTTGGAAAATTCCCTTCATGGATATGAGATGTTCACACCTCATAGTGTATGTTACTCTGTACCCTGGTTAACTGCATGGAATACTTTATGAGACTAATCAAAGTCTTTAAAGGTCATGGAGGTTAGACATATCAGCATATTGTTTTCTATGCCTCCTTTTACTGTTTTGGAAAATTCCCTTCATGGATATGAGATGTTCACACCTCATAGTGTTTTCTATGTTACTCTGTTGGAAAATTCCCTTCATGGATATGAGATGTTCACACCTCATAGTGTATGTTAATCTGTACCCTGGTTAACTGCATGGAATACTTTATGAGACTAATCAAAGTCTTTAAAGGTCATGGAGGTTAGACATATCAGCATATTGTTCACACCTCATAGTGTATGTTACTCTGTACCCTGAAAATTCCCTTCATGGATATGAGATGTTCACACCTCTGTACCCTGGTTAACTGCATGGAATACTTTATGAGACTAATCAAAGTCTTTAAAGGTCATGGAGGTTAGACATATCAGCATATTGTTTTCTATGCCTACTTTTACTGTTTTGGAAAATTCCCTTCATGGATATGAGATGTTCACACCTCATAGTGTATGTTACTCTGTACCCTGGTTAACTGCATGGAATACTTTATGAGACTAATCAAAGTCTTTAAAGGTCATGGAGGTTAGACATATCAGCATATTGTTTTCTATGCCTCCTTTTACTGTTTTGAAAAATTCCCTTCATGGATATGAGATGTTCACACCTCTGTACCCTGGTTAACTGCATGGAATACTTTATGAGACTAATCAAAGTCTTTAAAGGTCATGGAGGTTAGACATATCAGCCTATTGTTTTTTATGCCTACTTTTACTGTTTTGGAAAATTCCCTTCATGGATATGAGATGTTCACACCTCATAGTGTATGTTACTCTGTACCCTGGTTAACTGCATGGAATACTTTATGAGACTAATCAAAGTCTTTAAAGGTCATGGAGGTTAGACATATCAGCCTATTGTTTTTTATGCCTACTTTTACTGTTTTGGAAAATTCCCTTCATGGATATGAGATGTTCACACCTCATAGTGTATGTTACTCTGTACCCTGGTTAACTGCATGGAATACTTTATGAGACTAATCAAAGTCTTTAAAGGTCATGGAGGTTAGACATATCAGCCTATTGTTTTTTATGCCTACTTTTACTGTTTTGGAAAATTCCCTTCATGGATATGAGATGTTCACACCTCATAGTGTATGTTACTCTGTACCCTGGTTAACTGCATGGAATACTTTATGAGACTAATCAAAGTCTTTAAAGGTCATGGAGGTTAGACATATCAGCCTATTGTTTTTTATGCCTACTTTTACTGTTTTGGAAAATTCCCTTCATGGATATGAGATGTTCACACCTCATAGTGTATGTTACTCTGTACCCTGGTTAACTGCATGGAATACTTTATGAGACTAATCAAAGTCTTTAAAGGTCATGGAGGTTAGACATATCAGCATATTGTTTTCTATGCCTCCTTTTACTGTTTTGAAAAATTCCCTTCATGGATATGAGATGTTCACACCTCTGTACCCTGGTTAACTGCATGGAATACTTTTATGAGACTAATCAAAGTCTTTAAAGGTCATGGAGGTTAGACATATCAGCCTATTGTTTTTTATGCCTACTTTTACTGTTTTGGAAAATTCCCTTCATGGATATGAGATGTTCACACCTCATAGTGTATGTTACTCTGTACCCTGGTTAACTGCATGGAATACTTTATGAGACTAATCAAAGTCTTTAAAGGTCATGGAGGTTAGACATATCAGCATATTGTTTTCTATGCCTCCTTTTACTGTTTTGAAAAAATTCCCTTCATGGATATGAGATGTTCACACCTCTGTACCCTGGTTAACTGCATGGAATACTTTATGAGACTAATCAAAGTCTTTAAAGGTCATGGAGGTTAGACATATCAGCCTATTGTTTTTTATGCCTACTTTTACTGTTTTGGAAAATTCCCTTCATGGATATGAGATGTTCACACCTCATAGTGTATGTTACTCTGTACCCTGGTTAACTGCATGGAATACTTTATGAGACTAATCAAAGTCTTTAAAGGTCATGGAGGTTAGACATATCAGCCTATTGTTTTTTATGCCTACTTTTACTGTTTTGGAAAATTCCCTTCATGGATATGAGATGTTCACACCTCATAGTGTATGTTACTCTGTACCCTGGTTAACTGCATGGAATACTTTATGAGACTAATCAAAGTCTTTAAAGGTCATGGAGGTTAGACATATCAGCATATTGTTTTCTATGCCTCCTTTTACTGTTTTGAAAAATTCCCTTCATGGATATGAGATGTTCACACCTCATAGTGTATGTTACTCTGTACCCTGGTTAACTGCATGGAATACTTTATGAGACTAATCAAAGTCTTTAAAGGTCATGGAGGTTAGACATATCAGCCTATTGTTTTTTATGCCTACTTTTACTGTTTTGGAAAATTCCCTTCATGGATATGAGATGTTCACACCTCATAGTGTATGTTACTCTGTACCCTGGTTAACTGCATGGAATACTTTATGAGACTAATCAAAGTCTTTAAAGGTCATGGAGGTTAGACATATCAGCCTATTGTTTTTTATGCCTACTTTTACTGTTTTGGAAAATTCCCTTCATGGATATGAGATGTTCACACCTCATAGTGTATGTTACTCTGTACCCTGGTTAACTGCATGGAATACTTTATGAGACTAATCAAAGTCTTTAAAGGTCATGGAGGTTAGACATATCAGCATATTGTTTTCTATGCCTCCTTTTACTGTTTTGAAAAATTCCCTTCATGGACATGAGATGTTCACACCTCTGTACCCTGGTTAACTGCATGGAATACTTTATGAGACTAATCAAAGTCTTTAAAGGTCATGGAGGTTAGACATATCAGCATATTGTTTTCTATGCCTCCTTTTACTGTTTTGGAAAATTCCCTTCATGGATATGAGATGTTCACACCTCATAGTGTATGTTACTCTGTACCCTGGTTAACTGCATGGAATACTTTATGAGACTAATCAAAGTCTTTAAAGGTCATGGAGGTTAGACATATCAGCATATTGTTTTCTATGCCTCCTTTTACTGTTTTGGAGGTTCCTTCATGGATATGAGATGTTCACTGTTACTCTGTACCCTGGTTAACTGCATGGAATACTTTATGAGACTAATCAAAGTCTTTAAAGGTCATGGAGGTTAGACATATCAGCATATTGTTTTCTATGCCTCCTTTTACTGTTTTGGAAAATTCCCTTCATGGATATGAGATGTTCACACCTCATAGTGTATGTTACTCTGTACCCTGGTTAACTGCATGGAATACTTTATGAGACTAATCAAAGTCTTTAAAGGTCATGGAGGTTAGACATATCAGCATATTGTTTTCTATGCCTCCTTTTACTGTTTTGAAAAATTCCCTTCATGGATATGAGATGTTCACACCTCTGTACCCTGGTTAACTGCATGGAATACTTTATGAGACTAATCAAAGTCTTTAAAGGTCATGGAGGTTAGACATATCAGCCTATTGTTTTTTATGCCTACTTTTACTGTTTTGGAAAATTCCCTTCATGGATATGAGATGTTCACACCTCATAGTGTATGTTACTCTGTACCCTGGTTAACTGCATGGAATACTTTATGAGACTAATCAAAGTCTTTAAAGGTCATGGAGGTTAGACATATCAGCATATTGTTTTCTATGCCTCCTTTTACTGTTTTGAAAAATTCCCTTCATGGATATGAGTGGAGGTTCATATCAGCCTATTGTTTTCTATGCCTCCTTTTACTGGTTAACTGCATGGAATACTTTATGAGACTAATCAAAGTCTTTAAAGGTCATGGAGGTTAGACATATCAGCCTATTGTTTTTTATGCCTACTTTTACTGTTTTGGAAAATTCCCTTCATGGATATGAGATGTTCACACCTCATAGTGTATGTTACTCTGTACCCTGGTTAACTGCATGGAATACTTTATGAGACTAATCAGCATATTCTTTTCATGGAGGTCACATATCAGCCTATTGTTTTTTATGCCTACTTTTACTGTTTTGGAAAATTCCCTTCATGGATATGAGATGTTCACACCTCATAGTGTATGTTACTCTGTACCCTGGTTAACTGCATGGAATACTTTATGAGACTAATCAAAGTCTTTAAAGGTCATGGAGGTTAGACATATCAGCCTATTGTTTTTTATGCCTACTTTTACTGTTTTGGAAAATTCCCTTCATGGATATGAGATGTTCACACCTCATAGTGTATGTTACTCTGTACCCTGGTTAACTGCATGGAATACTTTATGAGACTAATCAAAGTCTTTAAAGGTCATGGAGGTTAGACATATCAGCCTATTGTTTTTTATGCCTACTTTTACTGTTTTGGAAAATTCCCTTCATGGATATGAGATGTTCACACCTCATAGTGTATGTTACTCTGTACCCTGGTTAACTGCATGGAATACTTTATGAGACTAATCAAAGTCTTTAAAGGTCATGGAGGTTAGACATATCAGCCTATTGTTTTTTATGCCTACTTTTACTGTTTTGGAAAATTCCCTTCATGGATATGAGATGTTCACACCTCATAGTGTATGTTACTCTGTACCCTGGTTAACTGCATGGAAGATGTTCACACCTCATAGTGTAATGTTACTCTGTACCCTGGTTAACTGCATGGAATACTTTATGAGACTAATCAAAGTCTTTAAAGGTCATGGAGGTTAGACATATCAGCATATTGTTTTCTATGCCTCCTTTTACTGTTTTGGAAAATTCCCTTCATGGATATGAGATGTTCACACCTCTGTACCCTGGTTAACTGCATGGAATACTTTATGAGACTAATCAAAGTCTTTAAAGGTCATGGAGGTTAGACATATCAGCCTATTGTTTTTTATGCCTACTTTTACTGTTTTGGAAAATTCCCTTCATGGATATGAGATGTTCACACCTCATAGTGTATGTTACTCTGTACCCTGGTTAACTGCATGGAATACTTTATGAGACTAATCAAAGTCTTTAAAGGTCATGGAGGTTAGACATATCAGCCTATTGTTTTTTATGCCTACTTTTACTGTTTTGGAAAATTCCCTTCATGGATATGAGATGTTCACACCTCATAGTGTATGTTACTCTGTACCCTGGTTAACTGCATGGAATACTTTATGAGACTAATCAAAGTCTTTAAAGGTCATGGAGGTTAGACATATCAGCATATTGTTTTCTATGCCTCCTTTTACTGTTTTGAAAAATTCCCTTCATGGATATGAGATGTTCACACCTCTGTACCCTGGTTAACTGCATGGAATACTTTATGAGACTAATCAAAGTCTTTAAAGGTCATGGAGGTTAGACATATCAGCCTATTGTTTTTTATGCCTACTTTTACTGTTTTGGAAAATTCCCTTCATGGATATGAGATGTTCACACCTCATAGTGTATGTTACTCTGTACCCTGGTTAACTGCATGGAATACTTTATGAGACTAATCAAAGTCTTTAAAGGTCATGGAGGTTAGACATATCAGCATATTGTTTTCTATGCCTCCTTTTACTGTTTTGAAAAATTCCCTTCATGGATATGAGATGTTCACACCTCTGTACCCTGGTTAACTGCATGGAATACTTTATGAGACTAATCAAAGTCTTTAAAGGTCATGGAGGTTAGACATATCAGCCTATTGTTTTTTATGCCTACTTTTACTGTTTTGGAAAATTCCCTTCATGGGTATGAGATGTTCACACCTCATAGTGTATGTTACTCTGTACCCTGGTTAACTGCATGGAATACTTTATGAGACTAATCAAAGTCTTTAAAGGTCATGGAGGTTAGACATATCAGCCTATTGTTTTTTATGCCTACTTTTACTGTTTTGGAAAATTCCCTTCATGGATATGAGATGTTCACACCTCATAGTGTATGTTACTCTGTACCCTGGTTAACTGCATGGAATACTTTATGAGACTAATCAAAGTCTTTAAAGGTCATGGAGGTTAGACATATCAGCATATTGTTTTCTATGCCTCCTTTTACTGTTTTGAAAAAATTCCCTTCATGGATATGAGATGTTCACACCTCTGTACCCTGGTTAACTGCATGGAATACTTTATGAGACTAATCAAAGTCTTTAAAGGTCATGGAGGTTAGACATATCAGCCTATTGTTTTTTATGCCTACTTTTACTGTTTTGGAAAATTCCCTTCATGGATATGAGATGTTCACACCTCATAGTGTATGTTACTCTGTACCCTGGTTAACTGCATGGAATACTTTATGAGACTAATCAAAGTCTTTAAAGGTCATGGAGGTTAGACATATCAGCCTATTGTTTTTTATGCCTACTTTTACTGTTTTGGAAAATTCCCTTCATGGATATGAGATGTTCACACCTCATAGTGTATGTTACTCTGTACCCTGGTTAACTGCATGGAATACTTTATGAGACTAATCAAAGTCTTTAAAGGTCATGGAGGTTAGACATATCAGCATATTGTTTTCTATGCCTCCTTTTACTGTTTTGGAAAATTCCCTTCATGGATATGAGATGTTCACACCTCATAGTGTATGTTACTCTGTACCCTGGTTAACTGCATGGAATACTTTATGAGACTAATCAAAGTCTTTAAAGGTCATGGAGGTTAGACATATCAGCCTATTGTTTTTTATGCCTACTTTTACTGTTTTGGAAAATTCCCTTCATGGATATGAGATGTTCACACCTCATAGTGTATGTTACTCTGTACCCTGGTTAACTGCATGGAATACTTTATGAGACTAATCAAAGTCTTTAAAGGTCAAGGTTAGACATATCAGCATATTGTTTTCTATGCCTCCTTTTACTGTTTTGGAAAATTCCCTTCATGGATATGAGATGTTCACACCTCATAGTGTATGTTACTCTGTACCCTGGTTAACTGCATGGAATACTTTATGAGACTAATCAAAGTCTTTAAAGGTCATGGAGGTTAGACATATCAGCCTATTGTTTTTTATGCCTACTTTTACTGTTTTGGAAAATTCCCTTCATGGATATGAGATGTTCACACCTCATAGTGTATGTTACTCTGTACCCTGGTTAACTGCATGGAATACTTTATGAGACTAATCAAAGTCTTTAAAGGTCATGGAGGTTAGACATATCAGCATATTGTTTTCTATGCCTCCTTTTACTGTTTTGGAGTTTTGGAAAATTCCCTTCATGGATATGAGATGTTCACACCTCATAGTGTATGTTACTCTGTACCCTGGTTAACTGCATGGAATACTTTATGAGACTAATCCAAAGTCTTTAAAGGTCATGGAGGTTAGACATATCAGCCTATTGTTTTTTATGCCTACTTTTACTGTTTTGGAAAATTCCCTTCATGGATATGAGATGTTCACACCTCATAGTGTATGTTACTCTGTACCCTGGTTAACTGCATGGAATACTTTATGAGACTAATCAAAGTCTTTAAAGGTCATGGAGGTTAGACATATCAGCCTATTGTTTTTTATGCCTACTTTTACTGTTTTGGAAAATTCCCTTCATGGATATGAGATGTTCACACCTCATAGTGTATGTTACTCTGTACCCTGGTTAACTGCATGGAATACTTTATGAGACTAATCAAAGTCTTTAAAGGTCATGGAGGTTAGACATATCAGCCTATTGTTTTTTATGCCTACTTTTACTGTTTTGGAAAATTCTCTTCATGGATATGAGATGTTCACACCTCATAGTGTATGTTACTCTGTACCCTGGTTAACTGCATGGAATACTTTATGAGACTAATCAAAGTCTTTAAAGGTCATGGAGGTTAGACATATCAGCCTATTGTTTTCTATGCCTACTTTTACTGTTTTGGAAAATTCCCTTCATGGATATGAGATGTTCACACCTCATAGTGTATGTTACTCTGTACCCTGGTTAACTGCATGGAATACTTTATGAGACTAATCAAAGTCTTTAAAGGTCATGGAGGTTAGACATATCAGCCTATTGTTTTCTATGCCTCCTTTTACTGTTTTGGAAAATTCCCTTCATGGATATGAGATGTTCACACCTCATAGTGTATGTTACTCTGTACCCTGGTTAACTGCATGGAATACTTTATGAGACTAATCAAAGTCTTTAAAGGTCATGGAGGTTAGACATATCAGCCTATTGTTTTTTATGCCTACTTTTACTGTTTTGGAAAATTCCCTTCATGGATATGAGATGTTCACACCTCATAGTGTATGTTACTCTGTACCCTGGTTAACTGCATGGAATACTTTATGAGACTAATCAAAGTCTTTAAAGGTCATGGAGGTTAGACATATCAGCATATTGTTTTCTCTGTACCTACTTTTACTGTTTTGAAAATTCCCTTCATGGATATGAGATGTTCACACCTCATAGTGTATGTTACTCTGTACCCTGGTTAACTGCATGGAATACTTTATGAGACTAATCAAAGTCTTTAAAGGTCAAGGTTAGACATATCAGCATATTGTTTTCTATGCCTCCTTTTACTGTTTTTGGAAAATTCCCTTCATGGATATGAGATGTTCACACCTCATAGTGTATGTTACTCTGTACCCTGGTTAACTGCATGGAATACTTTATGAGACTAATCAAAGTCTTTAAAGGTCATGGAGGTTAGACATATCAGCATATTGTTTTCTATGCCTACTTTTACTGTTTTGGAAAATTCCCTTCATGGATATGAGATGTTCACACCTCATAGTGTATGTTACTCTGTACCCTGGTTAACTGCATGGAATACTTTATGAGACTAATCAAAGTCTTTAAAGGTCAAGGTTAGACATATCAGCATATTGTTTTCTATGCCTCCTTTTACTGTTTTGGAAAATTCCCTTCATGGATATGAGATGTTCACACCTCATAGTGTATGTTACTCTGTACCCTGGTTAACTGCATGGAATACTTTATGAGACTAATCAAAAGTCTTTAAAGGTCATGGAGGTTAGACATATCAGCATATTGTTTTCTATGCCTACTTTTACTGTTTTGGAAAATTCCCTTCATGGATATGAGATGTTCACACCTCATAGTGTATGTTACTCTGTACCCTGGTTAACTGCATGGAATACTTTATGAGACTAATCAAAGTCTTTAAAGGTCATGGAGGTTAGACATATCAGCCTATTGTTTTTTATGCCTACTTTTACTGTTTTGGAAAATTCCCTTCATGGATATGAGATGTTCACACCTCATAGTGTATGTTACTCTGTACCCTGGTTAACTGCATGGAATACTTTATGAGACTAATCAAAGTCTTTAAAGGTCATGGAGGTTAGACATATCAGCCTATTGTTTTCTATGCCTCCTTTTACTGTTTTGGAAAATTCCCTTCATGGATATGAGATGTTCACACCTCATAGTGTATGTTACTCTGTACCCTGGTTAACTGCATGGA
Source organism: Macrothele yani (assembly GCA_039090855.1). Classification (NCBI taxonomy): domain Eukaryota; kingdom Metazoa; phylum Arthropoda; class Arachnida; order Araneae; family Macrothelidae; genus Macrothele; species Macrothele yani. Next base: position 16,116,336 of record CM077034.1, on the reverse strand, counting down.
ATACTTTATGAGACTAATCAAAGTCTTTAAAGGTCATGGAGGTTAGACATATCAGCCTATTGTTTTTTATGCCTACTTTTACTGTTTTGGAAAATTCCCTTCATGGATATGAGATGTTCACACCTCATAGTGTATGTTACTCTGTACCCTGGTTAACTGCATGGAATACTTTATGAGACTAATCAAAGTCTTTAAAGGTCATGGAGGTTAGACATATCAGCCTATTGTTTTTTATGCCTACTTTTACTGTTTTGGAAAATTCCCTTCATGGATATGAGATGTTCACACCTCATAGTGTATGTTACTCTGTACCCTGGTTAACTGCATGGAATACTTTATGAGACTAATCAAAGTCTTTAAAGGTCATGGAGGTTAGACATATCAGCCTATTGTTTTTTATGCCTACTTTTACTGTTTTGGAAAATTCCCTTCATGGATATGAGATGTTCACACCTCATAGTGTATGTTACTCTGTACCCTGGTTAACTGCATGGAATACTTTATGAGACTAATCAAAGTCTTTAAAGGTCATGGAGGTTAGACATATCAGCATATTGTTTTCTATGCCTCCTTTTACTGTTTTGAAAAATTCCCTTCATGGATATGAGATGTTCACACCTCATAGTGTACTGCATGGAATACTTTATGAGACTAATCAAAGTCTTTAAAGGTCATGGAGGTTAGACATATCAGCCTATTGTTTTTTATACCCTGGTTAACTGCATGGAATACTTTATGAGACTAATCAAAGTCTTTAAAGGTCATGGAGGTTAGACATATCAGCCTATTGTTTTTTATGCCTACTTTTACTGTTTTGGAAAATTCCCTTCATGGATATGAGATGTTCACACCTCATAGTGTATGTTACTCTGTACCCTGGTTAACTGCATGGAATACTTTATGAGACTAATCAAAGTCTTTAAAGGTCATGGAGGTTAGACATATCAGCATATTGTTTTCTATGCCTCCTTTTACTGTTTTGGAAAATTCCCTTCATGGATATGAGATGTTCACACCTCTGTATGTACCCTGGTTAACTGCATGGAATACTTTATGAGACTAATCAAAGTCTTTAAAGGTCATGGAGGTTAGACATATCAGCATATTGTTTTCTATGCCTCCTTTTACTGTTTTGGAAAATTCCCTTCATGGATATGAGATGTTCACACCTCATAGTGTATGTTACTCTGTACCCTGGTTAACTGCATGGAATACTTTTATGAGACTAATCAAAGTCTTTAAAGGTCATGGAGGTTAGACATATCAGCATATTGTTTTCTATGCCTCCTTTTACTGTTTTGAAAAATTCCTTCATGGATATGAGATGTTCACACCTCTGTACCCTGGTTAACTGCATGGAATACTTTATGAGACTAATCAAAGTCTTTAAAGGTCATGGAGGTTAGACATATCAGCCTATTGTTTTTTATGCCTACTTTTACTGTTTTGGAAAATTCCCTTCATGGATATGAGATGTTCACACCTCATAGTGTATGTTACTCTGTACCCTGGTTAACTGCATGGAATACTTTATGAGACTAATCAAAGTCTTTAAAGGTCATGGAGGTTAGACATATCAGCATATTGTTTTCTATGCCTCCTTTTACTGTTTTGAAAAATTCCCTTCATGGATATGAGATGTTCACACCTCCTCTGTACCCTGGTTAAGGCATGGAATACTTTAACTGCATGGAATACTTTATGAGACTAATCAAAGTCTTTAAAGGTCATGGAGGTTAGACATATCAGCCTATTGTTTTTTATGCCTACTTTTACTGTTTTGGAAAATTCCCTTCATGGATATGAGATGTTCACACCTCATAGTGTATGTTACTCTGTACCCTGGTTAACTGCATGGAATACTTTATGAGACTAATCAAAGTCTTTAAAGGTCATGGAGGTTAGACATATCAGCATATTGTTTTCTTATGCCTCCTTTTACTGTTTTGAAAAATTCCCTTCATGGATATGAGATGTTCACACCTCTGTACCCTGGTTAACTGCATGGAATACTTTATGAGACTAATCAAAGTCTTTAAAGGTCATGGAGGTTAGACATATCAGCCTATTGTTTTTTATGCCTACTTTTACTGTTTTGGAAAATTCCCTTCATATATATGAGATGTTCACACCTCATAGTGTATGTTACTCTGTACCCTGGTTAACTGCATGGAATACTTTATGAGACTAATCAAAGTCTTTAAAGGTCATGGAGGTTAGACATATCAGCCTATTGTTTTTTATGCCTACTTTTACTGTTTTGGAAAATTCCCTTCATGGATATGAGATGTTCACACCTCATAGTGTATGTTACTCTGTACCCTGGTTAACTGCATGGAATACTTTATGAGACTAATCAAAGTCTTTAAAGGTCATGGAGGTTAGACATATCAGCCTATTGTTTTTTATGCCTACTTTTACTGTTTTGGAAAATTCCCTTCATGGATATGAGATGTTCACACCTCATAGTGTATGTTACTCTGTACCCTGGTTAACTGCATGGAATACTTTATGAGACTAATCAAAGTCTTTAAAGGTCATGGAGGTTAGACATATCAGCCTATTGTTTTTTATGCCTACTTTTACTGTTTTGGAAAATTCCCTTCATGGATATGAGATGTTCACACCTCATAGTGTATGTTACACTGTACCCTGGTTAACTGCATGGAATACTTTATGAGACTAATCAAAGTCTTTAAAGGTCATGGAGGTTAGACATATCAGCCTATTGTTTTTTATGCCTACTTTTTACTGTTTTGAAAATTCCCTTCATGGATATGAGATGTTCACACCTCATAGTGTATGTTACTCTGTACCCTGGTTAACTGCATGGAATACTTTATGAGACTAATCAAAGTCTTTAAAGGTCATGGAGGTTAGACATATCAGCATATTGTTTTCTATGCCTCCTTTTACTGTTTTGAAAAATTCCCTTCATGGATATGAGATGTTCACACCTCTGTACCCTGGTTAACTGCATGGAATACTTTATGAGACTAATCAAAGTCTTTAAAGGTCATGGAGGTTAGACATATCAGCCTATGGTTTTTTATGCCTACTTTTACTGTTTTGGAAAATTCCCTTCATGGATATGAGATGTTCACACCTCATAGTGTATGTTACTCTGTACCCTGGTTAACTGCATGGAATACTTTATGAGACTAATCAAAGTCTTTAAAGGTCATGGAGGTTAGACATATCAGCCTATTGTTTTTTATGCCTACTTTTACTGTTTTGGAAAATTCCCTTCATGGATATGAGATGTTCACACCTCATAGTGTATGTTACTCTGTACCCTGGTTAACTGCATGGAATACTTTATGAGACTAATCAAAGTCTTTAAAGGTCATGGAGGTTAGACATATCAGCATATTGTTTTCTATGCCTCCTTTTACTGTTTTGAAAAATTCCCTTCATGGATATGAGATGTTCACACCTCTGTACCCTGGTTAACTGCATGGAATACTTTATGAGACTAATCAAAGTCTTTAAAGGTCATGGAGGTTAGACATATCAGCCTATTGTTTTTTATGCCTACTTTTACTGTTTTGGAAAATTCCCTTCATGGATATGAGATGTTCACACCTCATAGTGTATGTTACTCTGTACCCTGGTTAACTGCATGGAATACTTTATGAGACTAATCAAAGTCTTTAAAGGTCATGGAGGTTAGACATATCAGCATATTGTTTTCTATGCCTCCTTTTACTGTTTTGAAAAATTCCCTTCATGGATATGAGATGTTCACACCTCTGTACCCTGGTTAACTGCATGGAATACTTTATGAGACTAATCAAAGTCTTTAAAGGTCATGGAGGTTAGACATATCAGCCTATTGTTTTTTATGCCTACTTTTACTGTTTTGGAAAATTCCCTTCATGGATATGAGATGTTCACACCTCATAGTGTATGTTACTCTGTACCCTGGTTAACTGCATGGAATACTTTATGAGACTAATCAAAGTCTTTAAAGGTCATGGAGGTTAGACATATCAGCCTATTGTTTTTTATGCCTACTTTTACTGTTTTGGAAAATTCCCTTCATGGATATGAGATGTTCACACCTCAAAGTGTATGTTACTCTGTACCCTGGTTAACTGCATGGAATACTTTATGAGACTAATCAAAGTCTTTAAAGGTCATGGAGGTTAGACATATCAGCCTATTGTTTTTTTATGCCTACTTTTACTGTTTTGGAAAATTCCCTTCATGGATATGAGATGTTCACACCTCATAGTGTATGTTACTCTGTACCCTGGTTAACTGCATGGAATACTTTATGAGACTAATCAAAGTCTTTAAAGGTCATGGAGGTTAGACATATCAGCATATTGTTTTCTATGCCTCCTTTTACTGTTTTGAAAAATTCCCTTCATGGATATGAGATGTTCACACCTCTGTACCCTGGTTAACTGCATGAAATACTTTATGAGACTAATCAAAGTCTTTAAAGGTCATGGAGGTTAGACATATCAGCCTATTGTTTTTTATGCCTACTTTTACTGTTTTGGAAAATTCCCTTCATGGATATGAGATGTTCACACCTCATAGTGTATGTTACTCTGTACCCTGGTTAACTGCATGGAATACTTTATGAGACTAATCAAAGTCTTTAAAGGTCATGGAGGTTAGACATATCAGCATATTGTTTTCTATGCCTCCTTTTACTGTTTTGAAAAATTCCCTTCATGGATATGAGATGTTCACACCTCATAGTGTATGTTACTCTGTACCCTGGTTAACTGCATGGAATACTTTATGAGACTAATCAAAGTCTTTAAAGGTCATGGAGGTTAGACATATCAGCCTATTGTTTTTTATGCCTACTTTTACTGTTTTGGAAAATTCCCTTCATGGATATGAGATGTTCACACCTCATAGTGTATGTTACTCTGTACCCTGGTTAACTGCATGGAATACTTTATGAGACTAATCAAAGTCTTTAAAGGTCATGGAGGTTAGACATATCAGCATATTGTTTTCTATGCCTCCTTTTACTGTTTTGAAAAATTCCCTTCATGGATATGAGATGTTCACACCTCTGTACCCTGGTTAACTGCATGGAATACTTTATGAGACTAATCAAAGTCTTTAAAGGTCATGGAGGTTAGACATATCAGCCTATTGTTTTTTATGCCTACTTTTACTGTTTTGGAAAATTCCCTTCATGGATATGAGATGTTCACACCTCATAGTGTATGTTACTCTGTACCCTGGTTAACTGCATGGAATACTTTATGAGACTAATCAAAGTCTTTAAAGGTCATGGAGGTTAGACATATCAGCATATTGTTTTCTATGCCTCCTTTTACTGTTTTGAAAAATTCCCTTCATGGATATGAGATGTTCACACCTCATAGTGTATGTTACTCTGTACCCTGGTTAACTGCATGGAATACTTTATGAGACTAATCAAAGTCTTTAAAGGTCATGGAGGTTAGAACATATCAGCATATTGTTTTCTATGCCTCCTTTTACTGTTTTGGAAAATTCCCTTCATGGATATGAGATGTTCACACCTCATAGTGTACTGCATGGAATACTACATGTATATGAGTCTAACTGAAGATTTTAAAATGTGTAACTTTCTTTTTTAATTTCATTTCTAATTTTTACAACCCCCACAGCATGAATGTACGCCGCGGAAAGGATAATTCTGAAAGGGCAATCACCCTCCCTGAAAAATCCGGTGGTTTCAGCCTTGATACGGAGTCCATCTCAAACGAATAGTTATAAACCAAGCTCTTCAGATTATTGGGCTAGGGGTCCTGCTTTCAAAAACACGCTACTCTAAATTTAAGACACTTTATTTAATGAATTATACTTCTATTATGAATCACACATACATGACTTCATTGTAAAAAAAAAAAAAAAAAAAAAAAAGGTTAAAAATAAAGAGTAAATTTTTCTTTAGATTTATGATGCTGGGTTCTGTCATCTGACAGTGATTCTTGTTGGTGGTTGTAATCGTGGTCGTCTTCCTTGATGCCACACAACATAAATCTTGCTCAACAAGACACCCGGGGAGTTTCAACTAGGACTGAAGGCACTGGGAGCCCCCCACAGATTCTCCCTGTCACCCTACGGCGGAATTTTAAGCTCGCGGAACATACATTATAAGCTGCCTACAATTCAAAGACAAAACCTCTACTAATAGAGTCTTCTGTTTCAACTGAGAATGGTACTTTTCCCCGTGTGACCTCTTACATCCACCTTGACGCCTTACAAGTGTTCCACCCATGGGGGACTCAGGTCTTCATACCAAAAATCACGCCATAATCTTTTCAAACGAAAGAATTCAGAATTCTTCTTCTGCTTAGATCCATTTATTTATTTTGTGAAGATGTGCTCACGGAAAGGTATAACCAGTTCTGCTCTGCGTCTTTTTAGTACATCTTTTCGAGAGACAAAAAAGAGCAGATCTCTTGGTTTGTCTCATCTGTTGGATTCCAAAAAATATTTTTTAGTTGTAAACAGACATATCATACTCACACAAGTATCCTAATGTGTAATGACTTATTTATACTCAGATATTGAACAAGTTAGTAAAATCATGCAATGCATTGATTATGATACGCTTTCCAACATACCAGAAATCATTACTCAAGTTATGAGGATAATGGCTGGGGAATAAATCTCGCTCCTGTGCCCTGACCTTTGACCCAATTTTGATGTTATTAAACAGAATTGGTTCAGTGTACCTCCGGAACAACATACTGAAGTTTTGTCGCAATACAAGCATTTTTAGTCAAGTTATGAGGATAAAGGCTGGGGAATAAATCTCGCTCCTGTGCCCTGACCTTTGACCCAATTTTGATGATATTAAACAGAATTGGTTCAGTGTACCTCCGGAACAACATACTGAAGTTTTGTCGCAATACACGCTTTTTTAGTCAAGTTATGCGGATAATGGCTGTGGAATAAATCTCGCTCCTGTGCCGTGACCTTAGACCCAATTTTGATGATATTAAACAGATTTGGTTCAGTGTACCTCCGGAACAACATACTGAAGTTTTGTCGCAATACAAGCATTTTTAGTCAAGTTATGAGGAAAATGGCTGTGGAATAAATCTCGCTCCTGTGCCCTGACCTTTGACCCAATTTTGATGATATTAAACAGAATTGTTTCAGTGTACCTCCGGAACAACATACTGAAGTTTTGTCGCAATACAAGCATTTTTAGTCCAGTTATGAGGATAATGGCTGTGGAATAAATCTCGCTCCTGTGCCCTGACCTTTGACCCAATTTTGATGATATTAAACAGAATTGGTTCAGTGTACCTCGGAACAACATACTGAAGTTTTGTCGCAATACAAGCATTTTTAGTCCAGTTATGAGGATAATGGCTGTGGAATAAATCTCGCTCCTGTGCCCTGACCTTTGACTCAATTTTGATGATATTAAACAGAATTGGTTCAGTGTACCTCCGGAACAACATACTGAAGTTTTGTCGCAATACAAGCATTTTTAGTCAAGTTATGAGGATAATGGCTGTGGAATAAATCTCGCTCCTGTGCCCTGACCTTTGACCCAATTTTGATGATATTAAACAGAATTGGTTCAGCATACCTCCGGAACAACATACTGAAGTTTTGTCGCAATACAAGCATTTTTAGTCAAGTTATGAGGATAAAGGCTGGGGAATAAATCTCGCTCCTGTGCCCTGACCTTTGACCCAATTTTGATGATATTAAACAGAATTGGTTCAGTGTACCTCCGGAACAACATACTGAAGTTTTGTCGCCAATACACGCTTTTTTAGTCAAGTTATGCGGATAATGGCTGTGGAATAAATCTCGCTCCTGTGCCCTGACCTTTGACCCAATTTCGATGATATTAAACAGAATGCGTTCAGTGTACCTCCGGAACAACATACTGAAGTTTTTGTCGCAATACAAGCATTTTTAGTCCAGTTATGAGGATAATGGCTGAGGAATAAATCTTGCTCCTGTGAATTGACCTTTTGACCCAATTTCGATGATAATAAACAGAATGCGTTCAGTGTACCTCCGGAACAACATACTGAAGTTTTGTTGCAATACAAGCATTTTTAGTCAAGTTATAAGGATAATGGCTGTGGAATGGATCCCGTTCCTAATGTCCTGACATTTGACCCCATTTCGTTTATTTTCAATAGGGTTTGTCCCCAGGTGGTCCCCTACCGCATATTAAAATTTCGTCGAAATCTAACTATTTTTACTCGAGGTATTGTGCGGACCGACAGACAGACGGACAAACTTGGAGCATATACGCTTCTGCAACCTACGCTTGGAAAGCGTAAAAAACCATTCTCCTTTCTCGGTCTGTCTGAGGGCACCTATTTGTTGGATTCCAAAATTCTTTTTTTTTGTTTTTTTGCTTTGAAGAGCTAGCATGACAGTCCGCATCATACTCTCGCGCGTATTCTAATTTGCAATGAATTATACAGGGTGTAGCAGAAAAACGGGTTTTTTTTTTATTTGTTCAGGAAAGTTTCCGTAATGATGTTGGCAACACATGCAAGGTTTGTCCGGAAAGTAATGAGACCACTTTTTCCTGGGCCAATCAGAAAAAGCCGGAGGAGCGGAGTCTCTGGGCGTGACGAGTGGCGGGGTATGTTAGGTAAACGATCGATGTCTCGTCAGTTGGCTCTGTGAGCGTCGCGTAACGATCAAAATGCAGGAGAGTGTCGAACTGCGATACGCGGTAAAGTTTTCTGTATTGAGACGGTTGAATCGAACCCGAGGTATTTTCCGTGGCAGTCAGGAACGTTGACCACTAGGCCACCCGCGGCCCGGGATTTCTAACAGATCAGATCATATGTAGAAGATTTCAGCAAATGAGTGTCTGACCATAGGTCTTAAACAGCCCTTAGAAATAAGAAGCTAGGAGATTTGGGCTAGAGTGCCCGATAGGAAAGTGACACGGAAGCGAGGTAGAAGACGCCCTTATTTACTACCGGGGGTCAGAAGGCTTAACGTGCCCATTCAATGCTCTAGTAGATCAGATCTGATCATATGTAGAGGATTTTAGGAAGGTAGTGTCTGACCCCAGGTCTTAAACAACCCTTAGAAATAGGAAGCTAGGAGATTTGGGCTAGAGTGCCCGATAGGAAAGTGACACGGAAGCGAGGTAGAAGACGCCCTTATTTACTACCGGGGGTCAGAAGGCTTAACGTGCCCATTCAATGCTCTAGTAGATCAGATCAGATCATATGTAGAGGATTTTAGGAAGGAGTGTCTGACCCCAGGTCTTAAACAACCCTTAGAAATAGGAAGCTAGGAGATTTGGGCTAGAGTGCCCGATAGGAAAGTGACACGGAAGCGAGGTAGAAGACGCCCTTATTTACTACCGGGGGTTGAGAAGGCTTAACGTGCCCATTCAATGCTCTAGTAGATCAGATCTGATCATATGTAGAGGATTTTAGGAAGGAGTGTCTGACCCCAGGTCTTAAACAACCCTTAGAAATAGGAAGCAAGGAGATTTGGGCTAGAGTGCCCGATAGGAAAGTGACACGGAAGCGAGGTAGAAGACGCCCTTATTTACTACCGGGGGTCAGAAGGCTTAACGTGCCCATTCAATGCTCTAGTAGATCAGATCTGATCATATGTAGAGGATTTTAGGAAGGGAGTGTCTGACCCCAGGTCTTAAACAACCCTTAGAAATAGGAAGCAAGGAGATTTGGGCTAGAGTGCCCGATAGGAAAGTGACACGGAAGCGAGGTAGAAGACGCCCTTATTTACTACCGGGGGTCAGAAGGCTTAACGTGCCCATTCAATGCTCTAGTAGATCAGATCAGATCATATGTAGAGGATTTTAGGAAGGGAGTGTCTGACCCCAGGTCTTAAACAACCCTTAGAAATAGGAAGCTAGGAGATTTGGGCTAGAGTGCCCGATAGGAAAGTGACACGGAAGCGAGGTAGAAGACGCCCTTATTTACTACCGGGGGTCAGAAGGCTTAACGTGCCCATTCAATGCTCTAGTAGATCAGATCTGATCATATGTAGAGGATTTTAGGAAGGGAGTGTCTGACCCCAGGTCTTAAACAACCCTTAGAAATAGGAAGCTAGGAGATTTGGGCTAGAGTGCCCGATAGGAAAGTGACACGGAAGCGAGGTAGAAGACGCCCTTATTTACTACCGGGGGACAGAAGGCTTAACGTGCCCATTCAATGCTCTAGTAGATCAGATCTGATCATATGTAGAGGATTTTAGGAAGGGAGTGTCTGACCCCAGGTCTTAAACAACCCTTAGAAATAGGAAGCTAGGAGATTTGGGCTAGAGTGCCCGATAGGAAAGTGACACGGAAGCGAGGTAGAAGACGCCCTTATTTACTACCGGGGGTCAGAAGGCTTAACGTGCCCATTCAATGCTCTAGTAGATCAGATCTGATCATATGTAGAGGATTTTAGGAAGGGAGTGTCTGACCCCAGGTCTTAAACAACCCTTAGAAATAGGAAGCTAGGAGATTTGGGCTAGAGTGCCCGATAGGAAAGTGACACGGAAGCGAGGTAGAAGACGCCCTTATTTACTACCGGGGGTCAGAAGGCTTAACGTGCCCATTCAATGCTCTAGTAGATCAGATCTGATCATATGTAGAGGATTTTAGGAAGGGAGTGTCTGACCCCAGGTCTTAAACAACCCTTAGAAATAGGAAGCTAGGAGATTTGGGCTAGAGTGCCCGATAGGAAAGTGACACGGAAGCGAGGTAGAAGACGCCCTTATTTACTACCGGGGGTCAGAAGGCTTAACGTGCCCATTCAATGCTCTAGTAGATCAGATCTGATCATAGGTAAAGGATTTTAGGAAGGGAGTGTCTGACCCCAGGTCTTAAACAACCCTTAGAAATAGGAAGCTAGGAGATTTGGGCTAGAGTGCCCGATAGGAAAGTGACACGGAAGCGAGGTAGAAGACGCCCTTATTTACTACCGGGGGTCAGAAGGCTTAACGTGCCCATTCAATGCTCTAGTAGATCAGATCTGATCATATGTAAAGGATTTTAGGAAGGGAGTGTCTGACCCCAGGTCTTAAACAACCCTTAGAAATAGGAAGCTAGGAGATTTGGGCTAGAGTGCCCGATAGGAAAGTGACACGGAAGCGAGGTAGAAGACGCCCTTATTTACTACCGGGGGTCAGAAGGCTTAACGTGCCCATTCAATGCTCTAGTAGATCAGATCAGATCATATGTAGAGGATTTTAGGAAGGGAGTGTCTGACCCCAGGTCTTAAACAACCCTTAGAAATAGGAAGCTAGGAGATTTGGGCTAGAGTGCCCGATAGGAAAGTGACACGGAAGCGAGGTAGAAGACGCCCTTATTTACTACCGGGGGTCAGAAGGCTTAACGTGCCCATTCAATGCTCTAGTAGATCAGATCAGATCATATGTAGAGGATTTTAGGAAGGGAGTGTCTGACCCCAGGTCTTAAACAACCCTTAGAAATAGGAAGCTAGGAGATTTGGGCTAGAGTGCCCGATAGGAAAGTGACACGGAAGCGAGGTAGAAGACGCCCTTATTTACTACCGGGGGTTAGAAGGCTTAACGTGCCCATTCAATGCTCTAGTAGATCAGATCAGATCATATGTAGAGGATTTTAGGAAGGGAGTGTCTGACCCCAGGTCTTAAACAACCCTTAGAAATAGGAAGCTAGGAGATTTGGGCTAGAGTGCCCGATAGGAAAGTGACACGGAAGCGAGGTAGAAGACGCCCTTATTTACTACCGGGGGTCAGAAGGCTTAACGTGCCCATTCAATGCTCTAGTAGATCAGATCAGATCATATGTAAAGGATTTTAGGAAGGGAGTGTCTGACCCCAGGTCTTAAACAACCCTTAGAAATAGGAAGCTAGGAGATTTGGGCTAGAGTGCCCGATAGGAAAGTGACACGGAAGCGAGGTAGAAGACGCCCTTATTTACTACCGGGGGTCAGAAGGCTTAACGTGCCCATTCAATGCTCTAGTAGATCAGATCTGATCATAGGTAAAGGATTTTAGGAAGGGAGTGTCTGACCCCAGGTCTTAAACAACCCTTAGAAATAGGAAGCTAGGAGATTTGGGCTAGAGTGCCCGATAGGAAAGTGACACGGAAGCGAGGTAGAAGACTCCCTTATTTACTACCGGGGGTTAGAAGGCTTAACGTGCCCATTCAATGCTCTAGTAGATCAGATCTGATCATATGTAGAGGATTTTAGGAAGGGAGTGTCTGACCCCAGGTCTTAAACAACCCTTAGAAATAGGAAGCTAGGAGATTTGGGCTAGAGTGCCCGATAGGAAAGTGACACGGAAGCGAGGTAGAAGACTCCCTTATTTACTACCGGGGGTTAGAAGGCTTAACGTGCCCATTCAATGCTCTAGTAGATCAGATCTGATCATAGGTAAAGGATTTTAGGAAGGGAGTGTCTGACCCCAGGTCTTAAACAACCCTTAGAAATAGGAAGCAAGGAGATTTGGGCTAGAGTGCCCGATAGGAAAGTGACACGGAAGCGAGGTAGAAGACGCCCTTATTTACTACCGGGGGTCAGAAGGCTTAACGTGCCCATTCAATGCTCTAGTAGATCAGATCAGATCATATGTAGAGGATTTTAGGAAGGGAGTGTCTGACCCCAGGTCTTAAACAACCCTTAGAAATAGGAAGCTAGGAGATTTGGGCTAGAGTGCCCGATAGGAAAGTGACACGGAAGCGAGGTAGAAGACGCCCTTATTTACTACCGGGGGTCAGAAGGCTTAACGTGCCCATTCAATGCTCTAGTAGATCAGATCTGATCATATGTAGAGGATTTTAGGAAGGGAGTGTCTGACCCCAGGTCTTAAACAACCCTTAGAAATAGGAAGCAAGGAGATTTGGGCTAGAGTGCCCGATAGGAAAGTGACACGGAAGCGAGGTAGAAGACTCCCTTATTTACTACCGGGGGTTAGAAGGCTTAACGTGCCCATTCAATGCTCTAGTAGATCAGATCTGATCATAGGTAAAGGATTTTAGGAAGGGAGTGTCTGACCCCAGGTCTTAAACAACCCTTAGAAATAGGAAGCTAGGAGATTTGGGCTAGAGTGCCCGATAGGAAAGTGACACGGAAGCGAGGTAGAAGACTCCCTTATTTACTACCGGGGGTCAGAAGGCTTAACGTGCCCATTCAATGCTCTAGTAGATCAGATCTGATCATAGGTAAAGGATTTTAGGAAGGGAGTGTCTGACCCCAGGTCTTAAACAACCCTTAGAAATAGGAAGCTAGGAGATTTGGGCTAGAGTGCCCGATAGGAAAGTGACACGGAAGCGAGGTAGAAGACTCCCTTATTTACTACCGGGGGTTAGAAGGCTTAACGTGCCCATTCAATGCTCTAGTAGATCAGATCTGATCATAGGTAAAGGATTTTAGGAAGGGAGTGTCTGACCCCAGGTCTTAAACAACCCTTAGAAATAGGAAGCAAGGAGATTTGGGCTAGAGTGCCCGATAGGAAAGTGACACGGAAGCGAGGTAGAAGACTCCCTTATTTACTACCGGGGGTTAGAAGGCTTAACGTGCCCATTCAATGCTCTAGTAGATCAGATCTGATCATAGGTAAAGGATTTTAGGAAGGGAGTGTCTGACCCCAGGTCTTAAACAACCCTTAGAAATAGGAAGCTAGGAGATTTGGGCTAGAGTGCCCGATAGGAAAGTGACACGGAAGCGAGGTAGAAGACTCCCTTATTTACTACCGGGGGTCAGAAGGCTTAACGTGCCCATTCAATGCTCTAGTAGATCAGATCTGATCATAGGTAAAGGATTTTAGGAAGGGAGTGTCTGACCCCAGGTCTTAAACAACCCTTAGAAATAGGAAGCAAGGAGATTTGGGCTAGAGTGCCCGATAGGAAAGTGACACGGAAGCGAGGTAGAAGACTCCCTTATTTACTACCGGGGGTCAGAAGGCTTAACGTGCCCATTCAATGCTCTAGTAGATCAGATCTGATCATAGGTAAAGGATTTTAGGAAGGGAGTGTCTGACCCCAGGTCTTAAACAACCCTTAGAAATAGGAAGCTAGGAGATTTGGGCTAGAGTGCCCGATAGGAAAGTGACACGGAAGCGAGGTAGAAGACGCCCTTATTTACTACCGGGGGTCAGAAGGCTTAACGTGCCCATTCAATGCTCTAGTAGATCAGATCAGATCATAGGTAGAGGATTTTAGGAAGGGAGTGTCTGACCCCAGGTCTTAAACAACCCTTAGAAATAGGAAGCAAGGAGATTTGGGCTAGAGTGCCCGATAGGAAAGTGACACGGAAGCGAGGTAGAAGACTCCCTTATTTACTACCGGGGGTCAGAAGGCTTAACGTGCCCATTCAATGCTCTAGTAGATCAGATCTGATCATAGGTAAAGGATTTTAGGAAGGGAGTGTCTGACCCCAGGTCTTAAACAACCCTTAGAAATAGGAAGCTAGGAGATTTGGGCTAGAGTGCCCGATAGGAAAGTGACACGGAAGCGAGGTAGAAGACTCCCTTATTTACTACCGGGGTCAGAAGGCTTAACGTGCCCATTCAATGCTCTAGTAGATCAGATCAGATCATAGGTAAAGGATTTTAGGAAGGGAGTGTCTGACCCCAGGTCTTAAACAACCCTTAGAAATAGGAAGCTAGGAGATTTGGGCTAGAGTGCCCGATAGGAAAGTGACACGGAAGCGAGGTAGAAGACGCCCTTATTTACTACCGGGGGTCAGAAGGCTTAACGTGCCCATTCAATGCTCTAGTAGATCAGATCAGATCATAGGTAAAGGATTTTAGGAAGGGAGTGTCTGACCCCAGGTCTTAAACAACCCTTAGAAATAGGAAGCTAGGAGATTTGGGCTAGAGTGCCCGATAGGAAAGTGACACGGAAGCGAGGTAGAAGACTCCCTTATTTACTACCGGGGGTCAGAAGGCTTAACGTGCCCATTCAATGCTCTAGTAGATCAGATCTGATCATAGGTAAAGGATTTTAGGAAGGGAGTGTCTGACCCCAGGTCTTAAACAACCCTTAGAAATAGGAAGCAAGGAGATTTGGGCTAGAGTGCCCGATAGGAAAGTGACACGGAAGCGAGGTAGAAGACGCCCTTATTTACTACCGGGGGTCAGAAGGCTTAACGTGCCCATTCAATGCTCTAGTAGATCAGATCTGATCATATGTAGAGGATTTTAGGAAGGGAGTGTCTGACCCCAGGTCTTAAACAACCCTTAGAAATAGGAAGCTAGGAGATTTGGGCTAGAGTGCCCGATAGGAAAGTGACACGGAAGCGAGGTAGAAGACTCCCTTATTTACTACCGGGGGTCAGAAGGCTTAACGTGCCCATTCAATGCTCTAGTAGATCAGATCTGATCATAGGTAAAGGATTTTAGGAAGGGAGTGTCTGACCCCAGGTCTTAAACAACCCTTAGAAATAGGAAGCAAGGAGATTTGGGCTAGAGTGCCCGATAGGAAAGTGACACGGAAGCGAGGTAGAAGACGCCCTTATTTACTACCGGGGGTCAGAAGGCTTAACGTGCCCATTCAATGCTCTAGTAGATCAGATCTGATCATAGGTAAAGGATTTTAGGAAGGGAGTGTCTGACCCCAGGTCTTAAACAACCCTTAGAAATAGGAAGCAAGGAGATTTGGGCTAGAGTGCCCGATAGGAAAGTGACACGGAAGCGAGGTAGAAGACTCCCTTATGTACTACCGGGGGTTAGAAGGCTTAACGTGCCCATTCAATGCTCTAGTAGATCAGATCTGATCATAGGTAAAGGATTTTAGGAAGGGAGTGTCTGACCCCAGGTCTTAAACAACCCTTAGAAATAGGAAGCAAGGAGATTTGGGCTAGAGTGCCCGATAGGAAAGTGACACGGAAGCGAGGTAGAAGACTCCCTTATTTACTACCGGGGGTTAGAAGGCTTAACGTGCCCATTCAATGCTCTAGTAGATCAGATCTGATCATAGGTAAAGGATTTTAGGAAGGGAGTGTCTGACCCCAGGTCTTAAACAACCCTTAGAAATAGGAAGCAAGGAGATTTGGGCTAGAGTGCCCGATAGGAAAGTGACACGGAAGCGAGGTAGAAGACTCCCTTATTTACTACCGGGGGTTAGAAGGCTTAACGTGCCCATTCAATGCTCTAGTAGATCAGATCTGATCATAGGTAAAGGATTTTAGGAAGGGAGTGTCTGACCCCAGGTCTTAAACAACCCTTAGAAATAGGAAGCAAGGAGATTTGGGCTAGAGTGCCCGATAGGAAAGTGACACGGAAGCGAGGTAGAAGACTCCCTTATTTACTACCGGGGGTTAGAAGGCTTAACGTGCCCATTCAATGCTCTAGTAGATCAGATCTGATCATAGGTAAAGGATTTTAGGAAGGGAGTGTCTGACCCCAGGTCTTAAACAACCCTTAGAAATAGGAAGCTAGGAGATTTGGGCTAGAGTGCCCGATAGGAAAGTGACACGGAAGCGAGGTAGAAGACTCCCTTATTTACTACCGGGGGTCAGAAGGCTTAACGTGCCCATTCAATGCTCTAGTAGATCAGATCTGATCATAGGTAAAGGATTTTAGGAAGGGAGTGTCTGACCCCAGGTCTTAAACAACCCTTAGAAATAGGAAGCAAGGAGATTTGGGCTAGAGTGCCCGATAGGAAAGTGACACGGAAGCGAGGTAGAAGACGCCCTTATTTACTACCGGGGGTCAGAAGGCTTAACGTGCCCATTCAATGCTCTAGTAGATCAGATCTGATCATAGGTAAAGGATTTTAGGAAGGGAGTGTCTGACCCCAGGTCTTAAACAACCCTTAGAAATAGGAAGCAAGGAGATTTGGGCTAGAGTGCCCGATAGGAAAGTGACACGGAAGCGAGGTAGAAGACTCCCTTATTTACTACCGGGGGTTAGAAGGCTTAACGTGCCCATTCAATGCTCTAGTAGATCAGATCTGATCATAGGTAAAGGATTTTAGGAAGGGAGTGTCTGACCCCAGGTCTTAAACAACCCTTAGAAATAGGAAGCAAGGAGATTTGGGCTAGAGTGCCCGATAGGAAAGTGACACGGAAGCGAGGTAGAAGACTCCCTTATTTACTACCGGGGGTCAGAAGGCTTAACGTGCCCATTCAATGCTCTAGTAGATCAGATCTGATCATAGGTAAAGGATTTTAGGAAGGGAGTGTCTGACCCCAGGTCTTAAACAACCCTTAGAAATAGGAAGCAAGGAGATTTGGGCTAGAGTGCCCGATAGGAAAGTGACACGGAAGCGAGGTAGAAGACTCCCTTATTTACTACCGGGGGTTAGAAGGCTTAACGTGCCCATTCAATGCTCTAGTAGATCAGATCTGATCATAGGTAAAGGATTTTAGGAAGGGAGTGTCTGACCCCAGGTCTTAAACAACCCTTAGAAATAGGAAGCAAGGAGATTTGGGCTAGAGTGCCCGATAGGAAAGTGACACGGAAGCGAGGTAGAAGACTCCCTTATTTACTACCGGGGGTCAGAAGGCTTAACGTGCCCATTCAATGCTCTAGTAGATCAGATCTGATCATAGGTAAAGGATTTTAGGAAGGGAGTGTCTGACCCCAGGTCTTAAACAACCCTTAGAAATAGGAAGCTAGGAGATTTGGGCTAGAGTGCCCGATAGGAAAGTGACACGGAAGCGAGGTAGAAGACTCCCTTATTTACTACCGGGGGTTAGAAGGCTTAACGTGCCCATTCAATGCTCTAGTAGATCAGATCTGATCATAGGTAAAGGATTTTAGGAAGGGAGTGTCTGACCCCAGGTCTTAAACAACCCTTAGAAATAGGAAGCAAGGAGATTTGGGCTAGAGTGCCCGATAGGAAAGTGACACGGAAGCGAGGTAGAAGACTCCCTTATTTACTACCGGGGGTCAGAAGGCTTAACGTGCCCATTCAATGCTCTAGTAGATCAGATCTGATCATAGGTAAAGGATTTTAGGAAGGGAGTGTCTGACCCCAGGTCTTAAACAACCCTTAGAAATAGGAAGCAAGGAGATTTGGGCTAGAGTGCCCGATAGGAAAGTGACACGGAAGCGAGGTAGAAGACTCCCTTATTTACTACCGGGGGTTAGAAGGCTTAACGTGCCCATTCAATGCTCTAGTAGATCAGATCTGATCATAGGTAAAGGATTTTAGGAAGGGAGTGTCTGACCCCAGGTCTTAAACAACCCTTAGAAATAGGAAGCAAGGAGATTTGGGCTAGAGTGCCCGATAGGAAAGTGACACGGAAGCGAGGTAGAAGACTCCCTTATTTACTACCGGGGGTCAGAAGGCTTAACGTGCCCATTCAATGCTCTAGTAGATCAGATCTGATCATAGGTAAAGGATTTTAGGAAGGGAGTGTCTGACCCCAGGTCTTAAACAACCCTTAGAAATAGGAAGCAAGGAGATTTGGGCTAGAGTGCCCGATAGGAAAGTGACACGGAAGCGAGGTAGAAGACTCCCTTATTTACTACCGGGGGTCAGAAGGCTTAACGTGCCCATTCAATGCTCTAGTAGATCAGATCTGATCATAGGTAAAGGATTTTAGGAAGGGAGTGTCTGACCCCAGGTCTTAAACAACCCTTAGAAATAGGAAGCAAGGAGATTTGGGCTAGAGTGCCCGATAGGAAAGTGACACGGAAGCGAGGTAGAAGACTCCCTTATTTACTACCGGGGGTCAGAAGGCTTAACGTGCCCATTCAATGCTCTAGTAGATCAGATCTGATCATAGGTAAAGGATTTTAGGAAGGGAGTGTCTGACCCCAGGTCTTAAACAACCCTTAGAAATAGGAAGCAAGGAGATTTGGGCTAGAGTGCCCGATAGGAAAGTGACACGGAAGCGAGGTAGAAGACTCCCTTATTTACTACCGGGGGTCAGAAGGCTTAACGTGCCCATTCAATGCTCTAGTAGATCAGATCTGATCATAGGTAAAGGATTTTAGGAAGGGAGTGTCTGACCCCAGGTCTTAAACAACCCTTAGAAATAGGAAGCAAGGAGATTTGGGCTAGAGTGCCCGATAGGAAAGTGACACGGAAGCGAGGTAGAAGACTCCCTTATTTACTACCGGGGGTCAGAAGGCTTAACGTGCCCATTCAATGCTCTAGTAGATCAGATCTGATCATAGGTAAAGGATTTTAGGAAGGGAGTGTCTGACCCCAGGTCTTAAACAACCCTTAGAAATAGGAAGCAAGGAGATTTGGGCTAGAGTGCCCGATAGGAAAGTGACACGGAAGCGAGGTAGAAGACTCCCTTATTTACTACCGGGGGTCAGAAGGCTTAACGTGCCCATTCAATGCTCTAGTAGATCAGATCTGATCATAGGTAAAGGATTTTAGGAAGGGAGTGTCTGACCCCAGGTCTTAAACAACCCTTAGAAATAGGAAGCAAGGAGATTTGGGCTAGAGTGCCCGATAGGAAAGTGACACGGAAGCGAGGTAGAAGACTCCCTTATTTACTACCGGGGGTCAGAAGGCTTAACGTGCCCATTCAATGCTCTAGTAGATCAGATCTGATCATAGGTAAAGGATTTTAGGAAGGGAGTGTCTGACCCCAGGTCTTAAACAACCCTTAGAAATAGGAAGCAAGGAGATTTGGGCTAGAGTGCCCGATAGGAAAGTGACACGGAAGCGAGGTAGAAGACTCCCTTATTTACTACCGGGGGTTAGAAGGCTTAACGTGCCCATTCAATGCTCTAGTAGATCAGATCTGATCATAGGTAAAGGATTTTAGGAAGGGAGTGTCTGACCCCAGGTCTTAAACAACCCTTAGAAATAGGAAGCAAGGAGATTTGGGCTAGAGTGCCCGATAGGAAAGTGACACGGAAGCGAGGTAGAAGACTCCCTTATGTACTACCGGGGGTTAGAAGGCTTAACGTGCCCATTCAATGCTCTAGTAGATCAGATCTGATCATAGGTAAAGGATTTTAGGAAGGGAGTGTCTGACCCCAGGTCTTAAACAACCCTTAGAAATAGGAAGCAAGGAGATTTGGGCTAGAGTGCCCGATAGGAAAGTGACACGGAAGCGAGGTAGAAGACTCCCTTATGTACTACCGGGGGTTAGAAGGCTTAACGTGCCCATTCAATGCTCTAGTAGATCAGATCTGATCATAGGTAAAGGATTTTAGGAAGGGAGTGTCTGACCCCAGGTCTTAAACAACCCTTAGAAATAGGAAGCAAGGAGATTTGGGCTAGAGTGCCCGATAGGAAAGTGACACGGAAGCGAGGTAGAAGACTCCCTTATTTACTACCGGGGGTTAGAAGGCTTAACGTGCCCATTCAATGCTCTAGTAGATCAGATCTGATCATAGGTAAAGGATTTTAGGAAGGGAGTGTCTGACCCCAGGTCTTAAACAACCCTTAGAAATAGGAAGCAAGGAGATTTGGGCTAGAGTGCCCGATAGGAAAGTGACACGGAAGCGAGGTAGAAGACTCCCTTATTTACTACCGGGGGTTAGAAGGCTTAACGTGCCCATTCAATGCTCTAGTAGATCAGATCTGATCATAGGTAAAGGATTTTAGGAAGGGAGTGTCTGACCCCAGGTCTTAAACAACCCTTAGAAATAGGAAGCAAGGAGATTTGGGCTAGAGTGCCCGATAGGAAAGTGACACGGAAGCGAGGTAGAAGACTCCCTTATTTACTACCGGGGGTTAGAAGGCTTAACGTGCCCATTCAATGCTCTAGTAGATCAGATCTGATCATAGGTAAAGGATTTTAGGAAGGGAGTGTCTGACCCCAGGTCTTAAACAACCCTTAGAAATAGGAAGCAAGGAGATTTGGGCTAGAGTGCCCGATAGGAAAGTGACACGGAAGCGAGGTAGAAGACTCCCTTATTTACTACCGGGGGTTAGAAGGCTTAACGTGCCCATTCAATGCTCTAGTAGATCAGATCTGATCATAGGTAAAGGATTTTAGGAAGGGAGTGTCTGACCCCAGGTCTTAAACAACCCTTAGAAATAGGAAGCAAGGAGATTTGGGCTAGAGTGCCCGATAGGAAAGTGACACGGAAGCGAGGTAGAAGACTCCCTTATGTACTACCGGGGGTTAGAAGGCTTAACGTGCCCATTCAATGCTCTAGTAGATCAGATCTGATCATAGGTAAAGGATTTTAGGAAGGGAGTGTCTGACCCCAGGTCTTAAACAACCCTTAGAAATAGGAAGCAAGGAGATTTGGGCTAGAGTGCCCGATAGGAAAGTGACACGGAAGCGAGGTAGAAGACTCCCTTATTTACTACCGGGGGTTAGAAGGCTTAACGTGCCCATTCAATGCTCTAGTAGATCAGATCTGATCATAGGTAAAGGATTTTAGGAAGGGAGTGTCTGACCCCAGGTCTTAAACAACCCTTAGAAATAGGAAGCAAGGAGATTTGGGCTAGAGTGCCCGATAGGAAAGTGACACGGAAGCGAGGTAGAAGACTCCCTTATGTACTACCGGGGGTTAGAAGGCTTAACGTGCCCATTCAATGCTCTAGTAGATCAGATCTGATCATAGGTAAAGGATTTTAGGAAGGGAGTGTCTGACCCCAGGTCTTAAACAACCCTTAGAAATAGGAAGCAAGGAGATTTGGGCTAGAGTGCCCGATAGGAAAGTGACACGGAAGCGAGGTAGAAGACTCCCTTATTTACTACCGGGGGTTAGAAGGCTTAACGTGCCCATTCAATGCTCTAGTAGATCAGATCTGATCATAGGTAAAGGATTTTAGGAAGGGAGTGTCTGACCCCAGGTCTTAAACAACCCTTAGAAATAGGAAGCAAGGAGATTTGGGCTAGAGTGCCCGATAGGAAAGTGACACGGAAGCGAGGTAGAAGACTCCCTTATTTACTACCGGGGGTCAGAAGGCTTAACGTGCCCATTCAATGCTCTAGTAGATCAGATCTGATCATAGGTAAAGGATTTTAGGAAGGGAGTGTCTGACCCCAGGTCTTAAACAACCCTTAGAAATAGGAAGCAAGGAGATTTGGGCTAGAGTGCCCGATAGGAAAGTGACACGGAAGCGAGGTAGAAGACTCCCTTATTTACTACCGGGGGTCAGAAGGCTTAACGTGCCCATTCAATGCTCTAGTAGATCAGATCTGATCATAGGTAAAGGATTTTAGGAAGGAGTGTCTGACCCCAGGTCTTAAACAACCCTTAGAAATAGGAAGCAAGGAGATTTGGGCTAGAGTGCCCGATAGGAAAGTGACACGGAAGCGAGGTAGAAGACTCCCTTATTTACTACCGGGGGTCAGAAGGCTTAACGTGCCCATTCAATGCTCTAGTAGATCAGATCAGATCATAGGTAAAGGATTTTAGGAAGGGAGTGTCTGACCCCAGGTCTTAAACAACCCTTAGAAATAGGAAGCAAGGAGATTTGGGCTAGAGTGCCCGATAGGAAAGTGACACGGAAGCGAGGTAGAAGACTCCCTTATTTACTACCGGGGGTTAGAAGGCTTAACGTGCCCATTCAATGCTCTAGTAGATCAGATCTGATCATAGGTAAAGGATTTTAGGAAGGGAGTGTCTGACCCCAGGTCTTAAACAACCCTTAGAAATAGGAAGCAAGGAGATTTGGGCTAGAGTGCCCGATAGGAAAGTGACACGGAAGCGAGGTAGAAGACTCCCTTATTTACTACCGGGGGTCAGAAGGCTTAACGTGCCCATTCAATGCTCTAGTAGATCAGATCTGATCATAGGTAAAGGATTTTAGGAAGGGAGTGTCTGACCCCAGGTCTTAAACAACCCTTAGAAATAGGAAGCAAGGAGATTTGGGCTAGAGTGCCCGATAGGAAAGTGACACGGAAGCGAGGTAGAAGACTCCCTTATTTACTACCGGGGGTCAGAAGGCTTAACGTGCCCATTCAATGCTCTAGTAGATCAGATCTGATCATAGGTAAAGGATTTTAGGAAGGGAGTGTCTGACCCCAGGTCTTAAACAACCCTTAGAAATAGGAAGCAAGGAGATTTGGGCTAGAGTGCCCGATAGGAAAGTGACACGGAAGCGAGGTAGAAGACTCCCTTATGTACTACCGGGGGTTAGAAGGCTTAACGTGCCCATTCAATGCTCTAGTAGATCAGATCTGATCATAGGTAAAGGATTTTAGGAAGGGAGTGTCTGACCCCAGGTCTTAAACAACCCTTAGAAATAGGAAGCAAGGAGATTTGGGCTAGAGTGCCCGATAGGAAAGTGACACGGAAGCGAGGTAGAAGACTCCCTTATGTACTACCGGGGGTTAGAAGGCTTAACGTGCCCATTCAATGCTCTAGTAGATCAGATCTGATCATAGGTAAAGGATTTTAGGAAGGAGTGTCTGACCCCAGGTCTTAAACAACCCTTAGAAATAGGAAGCAAGGAGATTTGGGCTAGAGTGCCCGATAGGAAAGTGACACGGAAGCGAGGTAGAAGACTCCCTTATTTACTACCGGGGGTTAGAAGGCTTAACGTGCCCATTCAATGCTCTAGTAGATCAGATCTGATCATAGGTAAAGGATTTTAGGAAGGGAGTGTCTGACCCCAGGTCTTAAACAACCCTTAGAAATAGGAAGCAAGGAGATTTGGGCTAGAGTGCCCGATAGGAAAGTGACACGGAAGCGAGGTAGAAGACTCCCTTATTTACTACCGGGGGTTAGAAGGCTTAACGTGCCCATTCAATGCTCTAGTAGATCAGATCTGATCATAGGTAAAGGATTTTAGGAAGGGAGTGTCTGACCCCAGGTCTTAAACAACCCTTAGAAATAGGAAGCAAGGAGATTTGGGCTAGAGTGCCCGATAGGAAAGTGACACGGAAGCGAGGTAGAAGACTCCCTTATTTACTACCGGGGGTTAGAAGGCTTAACGTGCCCATTCAATGCTCTAGTAGATCAGATCTGATCATAGGTAAAGGATTTTAGGAAGGGAGTGTCTGACCCCAGGTCTTAAACAACCCTTAGAAATAGGAAGCAAGGAGATTTGGGCTAGAGTGCCCGATAGGAAAGTGACACGGAAGCGAGGTAGAAGACTCCCTTATTTACTACCGGGGGTTAGAAGGCTTAACGTGCCCATTCAATGCTCTAGTAGATCAGATCTGATCATAGGTAAAGGATTTTAGGAAGGGAGTGTCTGACCCCAGGTCTTAAACAACCCTTAGAAATAGGAAGCAAGGAGATTTGGGCTAGAGTGCCCGATAGGAAAGTGACACGGAAGCGAGGTAGAAGACTCCCTTATTTACTACCGGGGGTTAGAAGGCTTAACGTGCCCATTCAATGCTCTAGTAGATCAGATCTGATCATAGGTAAAGGATTTTAGGAAGGGAGTGTCTGACCCCAGGTCTTAAACAACCCTTAGAAATAGGAAGCAAGGAGATTTGGGCTAGAGTGCCCGATAGGAAAGTGACACGGAAGCGAGGTAGAAGACTCCCTTATTTACTACCGGGGGTTAGAAGGCTTAACGTGCCCATTCAATGCTCTAGTAGATCAGATCTGATCATAGGTAAAGGATTTTAGGAAGGGAGTGTCTGACCCCAGGTCTTAAACAACCCTTAGAAATAGGAAGCAAGGAGATTTGGGCTAGAGTGCCCGATAGGAAAGTGACACGGAAGCGAGGTAGAAGACTCCCTTATTTACTACCGGGGGTCAGAAGGCTTAACGTGCCCATTCAATGCTCTAGTAGATCAGATCTGATCATAGGTAAAGGATTTTAGGAAGGGAGTGTCTGACCCCAGGTCTTAAACAACCCTTAGAAATAGGAAGCAAGGAGATTTGGGCTAGAGTGCCCGATAGGAAAGTGACACGGAAGCGAGGTAGAAGACTCCCTTATTTACTACCGGGGGTTAGAAGGCTTAACGTGCCCATTCAATGCTCTAGTAGATCAGATCTGATCATAGGTAAAGGATTTTAGGAAGGGAGTGTCTGACCCCAGGTCTTAAACAACCCTTAGAAATAGGAAGCAAGGAGATTTGGGCTAGAGTGCCCGATAGGAAAGTGACACGGAAGCGAGGTAGAAGACTCCCTTATGTACTACCGGGGGTTAGAAGGCTTAACGTGCCCATTCAATGCTCTAGTAGATCAGATCTGATCATAGGTACTGACCCCAGGTCTTAAACAACCCTTAGAAATAGGTAGGAGATTTGGGCTAGAGTGCCCGATAGGAAAGTGACACGGAAGCGAGGTAGAAGACTAGGGGTTAGAAGGCTTAACGTGCCCATTCAATGCTCTAGTAGATCAGATCAGATCATAGGTAAAGGATTTTAGGAAGGGAGTGTCTGACCCCAGGTCTTAAACAACCCTTAGAAATAGGAAGCAAGGAGATTTGGGCTAGAGTGCCCGATAGGAAAGTGACACGGAAGCGAGGTAGAAGACTCCCTTATTTACTACCGGGGGTCAGAAGGCTTAACGTGCCCATTCAATGCTCTAGTAGATCAGATCAGATCATATGTAAAGGATTTTAGGAAGGGAGTGTCTGACCCCAGGTCTTAAACAACCCTTAGAAATAGGAAGCAAGGAGATTTGGGCTAGAGTGCCCGATAGGAAAGTGACACGGAAGCGAGGTAGAAGACTCCCTTATTTACTACCGGGGGTCAGAAGGCTTAACGTGCCCATTCAATGCTCTAGTAGATCAGATCTGATCATAGGTAAAGGATTTTAGGAAGGGAGTGTCTGACCCCAGGTCTTAAACAACCCTTAGAAATAGGAAGCAAGGAGATTTGGGCTAGAGTGCCCGATAGGAAAGTGACACGGAAGCGAGGTAGAAGACTCCCTTATTTACTACCGGGGGTTAGAAGGCTTAACGTGCCCATTCAATGCTCTAGTAGATCAGATCTGATCATAGGTAAAGGATTTTAGGAAGGGAGTGTCTGACCCCAGGTCTTAAACAACCCTTAGAAATAGGAAGCAAGGAGATTTGGGCTAGAGTGCCCGATAGGAAAGTGACACGGAAGCGAGGTAGAAGACTCCCTTATTTACTACCGGGGGTTAGAAGGCTTAACGTGCCCATTCAATGCTCTAGTAGATCAGATCTGATCATAGGTAAAGGATTTTAGGAAGGGAGTGTCTGACCCCAGGTCTTAAACAACCCTTAGAAATAGGAAGCAAGGAGATTTGGGCTAGAGTGCCCGATAGGAAAGTGACACGGAAGCGAGGTAGAAGACTCCCTTATTTACTACCGGGGGTTAGAAGGCTTAACGTGCCCATTCAATGCTCTAGTAGATCAGATCTGATCATAGGTAAAGGATTTTAGGAAGGGAGTGTCTGACCCCAGGTCTTAAACAACCCTTAGAAATAGGAAGAAAGGAGATTTGGGCTAGAGTGCCCGATAGGAAAGTGACACGGAAGCGAGGTAGAAGACTCCCTTATGTACTACCGGGGGTTAGAAGGCTTAACGTGCCCATTCAATGCTCTAGTAGATCAGATCTGATCATAGGTAAAGGATTTTAGGAAGGGAGTGTCTGACCCCAGGTCTTAAACAACCCTTAGAAATAGGAAGCAAGGAGATTTGGGCTAGAGTGCCCGATAGGAAAGTGACACGGAAGCGAGGTAGAAGACTCCCTTATGTACTACCGGGGGTTAGAAGGCTTAACGTGCCCATTCAATGCTCTAGTAGATCAGATCTGATCATAGGTAAAGGATTTTAGGAAGGGAGTGTCTGACCCCAGGTCTTAAACAACCCTTAGAAATAGGAAGCAAGGAGATTTGGGCTAGAGTGCCCGATAGGAAAGTGACACGGAAGCGAGGTAGAAGACTCCCTTATTTACTACCGGGGGTTAGAAGGCTTAACGTGCCCATTCAATGCTCTAGTAGATCAGATCTGATCATAGGTAAAGGATTTTAGGAAGGGAGTGTCTGACCCCAGGTCTTAAACAACCCTTAGAAATAGGAAGCTAGGAGATTTGGGCTAGAGTGCCCGATAGGAAAGTGACACGGAAGCGAGGTAGAAGACTCCCTTATGTACTACCGGGGGTTAGAAGGCTTAACGTGCCCATTCAATGCTCTAGTAGATCAGATCTGATCATAGGTAAAGGATTTTAGGAAGGGAGTGTCTGACCCCAGGTCTTAAACAACCCTTAGAAATAGGAAGCAAGGAGATTTGGGCTAGAGTGCCCGATAGGAAAGTGACACGGAAGCGAGGTAGAAGACTCCCTTATTTACTACCGGGGGTTAGAAGGCTTAACGTGCCCATTCAATGCTCTAGTAGATCAGATCTGATCATAGGTAAAGGATTTTAGGAAGGGAGTGTCTGACCCCAGGTCTTAAACAACCCTTAGAAATAGGAAGCAAGGAGATTTGGGCTAGAGTGCCCGATAGGAAAGTGACACGGAAGCGAGGTAGAAGACTCCCTTATTTACTACCGGGGGTTAGAAGGCTTAACGTGCCCATTCAATGCTCTAGTAGATCAGATCTGATCATAGGTAAAGGATTTTAGGAAGGGAGTGTCTGACCCCAGGTCTTAAACAACCCTTAGAAATAGGAAGCAAGGAGATTTGGGCTAGAGTGCCCGATAGGAAAGTGACACGGAAGCGAGGTAGAAGACTCCCTTATTTACTACCGGGGGTTAGAAGGCTTAACGTGCCCATTCAATGCTCTAGTAGATCAGATCTGATCATAGGTAAAGGATTTTAGGAAGGGAGTGTCTGACCCCAGGTCTTAAACAACCCTTAGAAATAGGAAGCAAGGAGATTTGGGCTAGAGTGCCCGATAGGAAAGTGACACGGAAGCGAGGTAGAAGACTCCCTTATTTACTACCGGGGGTTAGAAGGCTTAACGTGCCCATTCAATGCTCTAGTAGATCAGATCTGATCATAGGTAAAGGATTTTAGGAAGGGAGTGTCTGACCCCAGGTCTTAAACAACCCTTAGAAATAGGAAGCAAGGAGATTTGGGCTAGAGTGCCCGATAGGAAAGTGACACGGAAGCGAGGTAGAAGACTCCCTTATTTACTACCGGGGGTTAGAAGGCTTAACGTGCCCATTCAATGCTCTAGTAGATCAGATCTGATCATAGGTAAAGGATTTTAGGAAGGGAGTGTCTGACCCCAGGTCTTAAACAACCCTTAGAAATAGGAAGCAAGGAGATTTGGGCTAGAGTGCCCGATAGGAAAGTGACACGGAAGCGAGGTAGAAGACTCCCTTATGTACTACCGGGGGTTAGAAGGCTTAACGTGCCCATTCAATGCTCTAGTAGATCAGATCTGATCATAGGTAAAGGATTTTAGGAAGGGAGTGTCTGACCCCAGGTCTTAAACAACCCTTAGAAATAGGAAGCAAGGAGATTTGGGCTAGAGTGCCCGATAGGAAAGTGACACGGAAGCGAGGTAGAAGACTCCCTTATTTACTACCGGGGGTTAGAAGGCTTAACGTGCCCATTCAATGCTCTAGTAGATCAGATCTGATCATAGGTAAAGGATTTTAGGAAGGGAGTGTCTGACCCCAGGTCTTAAACAACCCTTAGAAATAGAAAGAAAGGAGATTTGGGCTAGAGTGCCCGATAGGAAAGTGACACGGAAGCGAGGTAGAAGACTCCCTTATTTACTACCGGGGGTTAGAAGGCTTAACGTGCCCATTCAATGCTCTAGTAGATCAGATCAGATCATAGGTAGAGGATTTTAGGAAGGGAGTGTCTGACCCCAGGTCTTAAACAACCCTTAGAAATAGGAAGCAAGGAGATTTGGGCTAGAGTGCCCGATAGGAAAGTGACACGGAAGCGAGGTAGAAGACTCCCTTATTTACTACCGGGGGTTAGAAGGCTTAACGTGCCCATTCAATGCTCTAGTAGATCAGATCTGATCATAGGTAAAGGATTTTAGGAAGGGAGTGTCTGACCCCAGGTCTTAAACAACCCTTAGAAATAGAAAGAAAGGAGATTTGGGCTAGAGTGCCCGATAGGAAAGTGACACGGAAGCGAGGTAGAAGACTCCCTTATTTACTACCGGGGGTTAGAAGGCTTAACGTGCCCATTCAATGCTCTAGTAGATCAGATCTGATCATAGGTAAAGGATTTTAGGAAGGGAGTGTCTGACCCCAGGTCTTAAACAACCCTTAGAAATAGGAAGCAAGGAGATTTGGGCTAGAGTGCCCGATAGGAAAGTGACACGGAAGCGAGGTAGAAGACTCCCTTATTTACTACCGGGGGTTAGAAGGCTTAACGTGCCCATTCAATGCTCTAGTAGATCAGATCTGATCATAGGTAAAGGATTTTAGGAAGGGAGTGTCTGACCCCAGGTCTTAAACAACCCTTAGAAATAGAAAGAAAGGAGATTTGGGCTAGAGTGCCCGATAGGAAAGTGACACGGAAGCGAGGTAGAAGACTCCCTTATTTACTACCGGGGGTTAGAAGGCTTAACGTGCCCATTCAATGCTCTAGTAGATCAGATCTGATCATAGGTAAAGGATTTTAGGAAGGGAGTGTCTGACCCCAGGTCTTAAACAACCCTTAGAAATAGGAAGAAAGGAGATTTGGGCTAGAGTGCCCGATAGGAAAGTGACACGGAAGCGAGGTAGAAGACTCCCTTATTTACTACCGGGGGTTAGAAGGCTTAACGTGCCCATTCAATGCTCTAGTAGATCAGATCTGATCATAGGTAAAGGATTTTAGGAAGGGAGTGTCTGACCCCAGGTCTTAAACAACCCTTAGAAATAGAAAGAAAGGAGATTTGGGCTAGAGTGCCCGATAGGAAAGTGACACGGAAGCGAGGTAGAAGACTCCCTTATTTACTACCGGGGGTTAGAAGGCTTAACGTGCCCATTCAATGCTCTAGTAGATCAGATCTGATCATAGGTAAAGGATTTTAGGAAGGGAGTGTCTGACCCCAGGTCTTAAACAACCCTTAGAAATAGAAAGAAAGGAGATTTGGGCTAGAGTGCCCGATAGGAAAGTGACACGGAAGCGAGGTAGAAGACTCCCTTATTTACTACCGGGGGTTAGAAGGCTTAACGTGCCCATTCAATGCTCTAGTAGATCAGATCTGATCATAGGTAAAGGATTTTAGGAAGGGAGTGTCTGACCCCAGGTCTTAAACAACCCTTAGAAATAGAAAGAAAGGAGATTTGGGCTAGAGTGCCCGATAGGAAAGTGACACGGAAGCGAGGTAGAAGACTCCCTTATTTACTACCGGGGGTTAGAAGGCTTAACGTGCCCATTCAATGCTCTAGTAGATCAGATCTGATCATAGGTAAAGGATTTTAGGAAGGGAGTGTCTGACCCCAGGTCTTAAACAACCCTTAGAAATAGGAAGAAAGGAGATTTGGGCTAGAGTGCCCGATAGGAAAGTGACACGGAAGCGAGGTAGAAGACTCCCTTATTTACTACCGGGGGTTAGAAGGCTTAACGTGCCCATTCAATGCTCTAGTAGATCAGATCTGATCATAGGTAAAGGATTTTAGGAAGGGAGTGTCTGACCCCAGGTCTTAAACAACCCTTAGAAATAGGAAGAAAGGAGATTTGGGCTAGAGTGCCCGATAGGAAAGTGACACGGAAGCGAGGTAGAAGACTCCCTTATTTACTACCGGGGGTTAGAAGGCTTAACGTGCCCATTCAATGCTCTAGTAGATCAGATCTGATCATAGGTAAAGGATTTTAGGAAGGGAGTGTCTGACCCCAGGTCTTAAACAACCCTTAGAAATAGGAAGCAAGGAGATTTGGGCTAGAGTGCCCGATAGGAAAGTGACACGGAAGCGAGGTAGAAGACTCCCTTATTTACTACCGGGGGTTAGAAGGCTTAACGTGCCCATTCAATGCTCTAGTAGATCAGATCTGATCATAGGTAAAGGATTTTAGGAAGGGAGTGTCTGACCCCAGGTCTTAAACAACCCTTAGAAATAGAAAGAAAGGAGATTTGGGCTAGAGTGCCCGATAGGAAAGTGACACGGAAGCGAGGTAGAAGACTCCCTTATTTACTACCGGGGGTTAGAAGGCTTAACGTGCCCATTCAATGCTCTAGTAGATCAGATCTGATCATAGGTAAAGGATTTTAGGAAGGGAGTGTCTGACCCCAGGTCTTAAACAACCCTTAGAAATAGGAAGAAAGGAGATTTGGGCTAGAGTGCCCGATAGGAAAGTGACACGGAAGCGAGGTAGAAGACTCCCTTATTTACTACCGGGGGTTAGAAGGCTTAACGTGCCCATTCAATGCTCTAGTAGATCAGATCTGATCATAGGTAAAGGATTTTAGGAAGGGAGTGTCTGACCCCAGGTCTTAAACAACCCTTAGAAATAGGAAGCAAGGAGATTTGGGCTAGAGTGCCCGATAGGAAAGTGACACGGAAGCGAGGTAGAAGACTCCCTTATTTACTACCGGGGGTTAGAAGGCTTAACGTGCCCATTCAATGCTCTAGTAGATCAGATCAGATCATAGGTAAAGGATTTTAGGAAGGGAGTGTCTGACCCCAGGTCTTAAACAACCCTTAGAAATAGGAAGCAAGGAGATTTGGGCTAGAGTGCCCGATAGGAAAGTGACACGGAAGCGAGGTAGAAGACTCCCTTATTTACTACCGGGGGTTAGAAGGCTTAACGTGCCCATTCAATGCTCTAGTAGATCAGATCTGATCATAGGTAAAGGATTTTAGGAAGGGAGTGTCTGACCCCAGGTCTTAAACAACCCTTAGAAATAGGAAGCAAGGAGATTTGGGCTAGAGTGCCCGATAGGAAAGTGACACGGAAGCGAGGTAGAAGACTCCCTTATTTACTACCGGGGGTTAGAAGGCTTAACGTGCCCATTCAATGCTCTAGTAGATCAGATCTGATCATAGGTAAAGGATTTTAGGAAGGGAGTGTCTGACCCCAGGTCTTAAACAACCCTTAGAAATAGAAAGAAAGGAGATTTGGGCTAGAGTGCCCGATAGGAAAGTGACACGGAAGCGAGGTAGAAGACTCCCTTATTTACTACCGGGGGTTAGAAGGCTTAACGTGCCCA
Organism: Macrothele yani; assembly: GCA_039090855.1. NCBI lineage: Eukaryota > Metazoa > Arthropoda > Arachnida > Araneae > Macrothelidae > Macrothele > Macrothele yani. The sequence continues at coordinate 16,084,563 of CM077034.1, read as the reverse complement.
TTCAATGCTCTAGTAGATCAGATCTGATCATAGGTAAAGGATTTTAGGAAGGGAGTGTCTGACCCCAGGTCTTAAACAACCCTTAGAAATAGGAAGAAAGGAGATTTGGGCTAGAGTGCCCGATAGGAAAGTGACACGGAAGCGAGGTAGAAGACTCCCTTATTTACTACCGGGGGTTAGAAGGCTTAACGTGCCCATTCAATGCTCTAGTAGATCAGATCTGATCATAGGTAAAGGATTTTAGGAAGGGAGTGTCTGACCCCAGGTCTTAAACAACCCTTAGAAATAGGAAGAAAGGAGATTTGGGCTAGAGTGCCCGATAGGAAAGTGACACGGAAGCGAGGTAGAAGACTCCCTTATTTACTACCGGGGGTTAGAAGGCTTAACGTGCCCATTCAATGCTCTAGTAGATCAGATCTGATCATAGGTAAAGGATTTTAGGAAGGGAGTGTCTGACCCCAGGTCTTAAACAACCCTTAGAAATAGAAAGAAAGGAGATTTGGGCTAGAGTGCCCGATAGGAAAGTGACACGGAAGCGAGGTAGAAGACTCCCTTATGTACTACCGGGGGTTAGAAGGCTTAACGTGCCCATTCAATGCTCTAGTAGATGAGATCTGATCATAGGTAAAGGATTTTAGGAAGGGAGTGTCTGACCCCAGGTCTTAAACAACCCTTAGAAATAGAAAGAAAGGAGATTTGGGCTAGAGTGCCCGATAGGAAAGTGACACGGAAGCGAGGTAGAAGACTCCCTTATTTACTACCGGGGGTTAGAAGGCTTAACGTGCCCATTCAATGCTCTAGTAGATCAGATCAGATCATATGTAGAGGATTTTAGGAAGGGAGTGTCTGACCCCAGGTCTTAAACAACCCTTAGAAATAGGAAGCAAGGAGATTTGGGCTAGAGTGCCCGATAGGAAAGTGACACGGAAGCGAGGTAGAAGACTCCCTTATTTACTACCGGGGGTTAGAAGGCTTAACGTGCCCATTCAATGCTCTAGTAGATCAGATCTGATCATAGGTAAAGGATTTTAGGAAGGGAGTGTCTGACCCCAGGTCTTAAACAACCCTTAGAAATAGAAAGAAAGGAGATTTGGGCTAGAGTGCCCGATAGGAAAGTGACACGGAAGCGAGGTAGAAGACTCCCTTATTTACTACCGGGGGTTAGAAGGCTTAACGTGCCCATTCAATGCTCTAGTAGATCAGATCTGATCATAGGTAAAGGATTTTAGGAAGGGAGTGTCTGACCCCAGGTCTTAAACAACCCTTAGAAATAGGAAGCAAGGAGATTTGGGCTAGAGTGCCCGATAGGAAAGTGACACGGAAGCGAGGTAGAAGACTCCCTTATTTACTACCGGGGGTTAGAAGGCTTAACGTGCCCATTCAATGCTCTAGTAGATCAGATCTGATCATAGGTAAAGGATTTTAGGAAGGGAGTGTCTGACCCCAGGTCTTAAACAACCCTTAGAAATAGGAAGCAAGGAGATTTGGGCTAGAGTGCCCGATAGGAAAGTGACACGGAAGCGAGGTAGAAGACTCCCTTATTTACTACCGGGGGTTAGAAGGCTTAACGTGCCCATTCAATGCTCTAGTAGATCAGATCTGATCATAGGTAAAGGATTTTAGGAAGGGAGTGTCTGACCCCAGGTCTTAAACAACCCTTAGAAATAGAAAGAAAGGAGATTTGGGCTAGAGTGCCCGATAGGAAAGTGACACGGAAGCGAGGTAGAAGACTCCCTTATTTACTACCGGGGGTTAGAAGGCTTAACGTGCCCATTCAATGCTCTAGTAGATCAGATCTGATCATAGGTAAAGGATTTTAGGAAGGGAGTGTCTGACCCCAGGTCTTAAACAACCCTTAGAAATAGGAAAGAAAGGAGATTTGGGCTAGAGTGCCCGATAGGAAAGTGACACGGAAGCGAGGTAGAAGACTCCCTTATTTACTACCGGGGGTTAGAAGGCTTAACGTGCCCATTCAATGCTCTAGTAGATCAGATCTGATCATAGGTAAAGGATTTTAGGAAGGGAGTGTCTGACCCCAGGTCTTAAACAACCCTTAGAAATAGAAAGAAAGGAGATTTGGGCTAGAGTGCCCGATAGGAAAGTGACACGGAAGCGAGGTAGAAGACTCCCTTATTTACTACCGGGGGTTAGAAGGCTTAACGTGCCCATTCAATGCTCTAGTAGATCAGATCTGATCATAGGTAAAGGATTTTAGGAAGGGAGTGTCTGACCCCAGGTCTTAAACAACCCTTAGAAATAGGAAGCAAGGAGATTTGGGCTAGAGTGCCCGATAGGAAAGTGACACGGAAGCGAGGTAGAAGACTCCCTTATGTACTACCGGGGGTTAGAAGGCTTAACGTGCCCATTCAATGCTCTAGTAGATCAGATCTGATCATAGGTAAAGGATTTTAGGAAGGGAGTGTCTGACCCCAGGTCTTAAACAACCCTTAGAAATAGAAAGAAAGGAGATTTGGGCTAGAGTGCCCGATAGGAAAGTGACACGGAAGCGAGGTAGAAGACTCCCTTATTTACTACCGGGGGTTAGAAGGCTTAACGTGCCCATTCAATGCTCTAGTAGATCAGATCAGATCATAGGTAGAGGATTTTAGGAAGGGAGTGTCTGACCCCAGGTCTTAAACAACCCTTAGAAATAGGAAGCAAGGAGATTTGGGCTAGAGTGCCCGATAGGAAAGTGACACGGAAGCGAGGTAGAAGACTCCCTTATTTACTACCGGGGGTTAGAAGGCTTAACGTGCCCATTCAATGCTCTAGTAGATCAGATCTGATCATAGGTAAAGGATTTTAGGAAGGAGTGTCTGACCCCAGGTCTTAAACAACCCTTAGAAATAGAAAGAAAGGAGATTTGGGCTAGAGTGCCCGATAGGAAAGTGACACGGAAGCGAGGTAGAAGACTCCCTTATTTACTACCGGGGGTTAGAAGGCTTAACGTGCCCATTCAATGCTCTAGTAGATCAGATCTGATCATAGGTAAAGGATTTTAGGAAGGGAGTGTCTGACCCCAGGTCTTAAACAACCCTTAGAAATAGGAAGCAAGGAGATTTGGGCTAGAGTGCCCGATAGGAAAGTGACACGGAAGCGAGGTAGAAGACTCCCTTATTTACTACCGGGGGTTAGAAGGCTTAACGTGCCCATTCAATGCTCTAGTAGATCAGATCTGATCATAGGTAAAGGATTTTAGGAAGGGAGTGTCTGACCCCAGGTCTTAAACAACCCTTAGAAATAGAAAGAAAGGAGATTTGGGCTAGAGTGCCCGATAGGAAAGTGACACGGAAGCGAGGTAGAAGACTCCCTTATGTACTACCGGGGGTTAGAAGGCTTAACGTGCCCATTCAATGCTCTAGTAGATCAGATCTGATCATAGGTAAAGGATTTTAGGAAGGGAGTGTCTGACCCCAGGTCTTAAACAACCCTTAGAAATAGAAAGAAAGGAGATTTGGGCTAGAGTGCCCGATAGGAAAGTGACACGGAAGCGAGGTAGAAGACTCCCTTATGTACTACCGGGGGTTAGAAGGCTTAACGTGCCCATTCAATGCTCTAGTAGATCAGATCTGATCATAGGTAAAGGATTTTAGGAAGGGAGTGTCTGACCCCAGGTCTTAAACAACCCTTAGAAATAGAAAGAAAGGAGATTTGGGCTAGAGTGCCCGATAGGAAAGTGACACGGAAGCGAGGTAGAAGACTCCCTTATGTACTACCGGGGGTTAGAAGGCTTAACGTGCCCATTCAATGCTCTAGTAGATCAGATCTGATCATAGGTAAAGGATTTTAGGAAGGGAGTGTCTGACCCCAGGTCTTAAACAACCCTTAGAAATAGGAAAGAAAGGAGATTTGGGCTAGAGTGCCCGATAGGAAAGTGACACGGAAGCGAGGTAGAAGACTCCCTTATGTACTACCGGGGGTTAGAAGGCTTAACGTGCCCATTCAATGCTCTAGTAGATCAGATCTGATCATAGGTAAAGGATTTTAGGAAGGGAGTGTCTGACCCCAGGTCTTAAACAACCCTTAGAAATAGAAAGAAAGGAGATTTGGGCTAGAGTGCCCGATAGGAAAGTGACACGGAAGCGAGGTAGAAGACTCCCTTATGTACTACCGGGGGTTAGAAGGCTTAACGTGCCCATTCAATGCTCTAGTAGATCAGATCTGATCATAGGTAAAGGATTTTAGGAAGGGAGTGTCTGACCCCAGGTCTTAAACAACCCTTAGAAATAGGAAGAAAGGAGATTTGGGCTAGAGTGCCCGATAGGAAAGTGACACGGAAGCGAGGTAGAAGACTCCCTTATGTACTACCGGGGGTTAGAAGGCTTAACGTGCCCATTCAATGCTCTAGTAGATCAGATCTGATCATAGGTAAAGGATTTTAGGAAGGGAGTGTCTGACCCCAGGTCTTAAACAACCCTTAGAAATAGAAAGAAAGGAGATTTGGGCTAGAGTGCCCGATAGGAAAGTGACACGGAAGCGAGGTAGAAGACTCCCTTATTTACTACCGGGGGTTAGAAGGCTTAACGTGCCCATTCAATGCTCTAGTAGATCAGATCTGATCATAGGTAAAGGATTTTAGGAAGGGAGTGTCTGACCCCAGGTCTTAAACAACCCTTAGAAATAGAAAGAAAGGAGATTTGGGCTAGAGTGCCCGATAGGAAAGTGACACGGAAGCGAGGTAGAAGACTCCCTTATGTACTACCGGGGGTTAGAAGGCTTAACGTGCCCATTCAATGCTCTAGTAGATCAGATCTGATCATAGGTAAAGGATTTTAGGAAGGGAGTGTCTGACCCCAGGTCTTAAACAACCCTTAGAAATAGAAAGAAAGGAGATTTGGGCTAGAGTGCCCGATAGGAAAGTGACACGGAAGCGAGGTAGAAGACTCCCTTATGTACTACCGGGGGTTAGAAGGCTTAACGTGCCCATTCAATGCTCTAGTAGATCAGATCTGATCATAGGTAAAGGATTTTAGGAAGGGAGTGTCTGACCCCAGGTCTTAAACAACCCTTAGAAATAGAAAGAAAGGAGATTTGGGCTAGAGTGCCCGATAGGAAAGTGACACGGAAGCGAGGTAGAAGACTCCCTTATGTACTACCGGGGGTTAGAAGGCTTAACGTGCCCATTCAATGCTCTAGTAGATCAGATCTGATCATAGGTAAAGGATTTTAGGAAGGGAGTGTCTGACCCCAGGTCTTAAACAACCCTTAGAAATAGAAAGAAAGGAGATTTGGGCTAGAGTGCCCGATAGGAAAGTGACACGGAAGCGAGGTAGAAGACTCCCTTATGTACTACCGGGGGTTAGAAGGCTTAACGTGCCCATTCAATGCTCTAGTAGATCAGATCTGATCATAGGTAAAGGATTTTAGGAAGAGAGTGTCTGACCCCAGGTCTTAAACAACCCTTAGAAATAGAAAGAAAGGAGATTTGGGCTAGAGTGCCCGATAGGAAAGTGACACGGAAGCGAGGTAGAAGACTCCCTTATTTACTACCGGGGGTTAGAAGGCTTAACGTGCCCATTCAATGCTCTAGTAGATCAGATCTGATCATAGGTAAAGGATTTTAGGAAGGGAGTGTCTGACCCCAGGTCTTAAACAACCCTTAGAAATAGGAAGCAAGGAGATTTGGGCTAGAGTGCCCGATAGGAAAGTGACACGGAAGCGAGGTAGAAGACTCCCTTATTTACTACCGGGGGTTAGAAGGCTTAACGTGCCCATTCAATGCTCTAGTAGATCAGATCTGATCATAGGTAAAGGATTTTAGGAAGGGAGTGTCTGACCCCAGGTCTTAAACAACCCTTAGAAATAGAAAGAAAGGAGATTTGGGCTAGAGTGCCCGATAGGAAAGTGACACGGAAGCGAGGTAGAAGACTCCCTTATGTACTACCGGGGGTTAGAAGGCTTAACGTGCCCATTCAATGCTCTAGTAGATCAGATCAGATCATATGTAGAGGATTTTAGGAAGGGAGTGTCTGACCCCAGGTCTTAAACAACCCTTAGAAATAGGAAAGAAAGGAGATTTGGGCTAGAGTGCCCGATAGGAAAGTGACACGGAAGCGAGGTAGAAGACTCCCTTATTTACTACCGGGGGTTAGAAGGCTTAACGTGCCCATTCAATGCTCTAGTAGATCAGATCTGATCATAGGTAAAGGATTTTAGGAAGGGAGTGTCTGACCCCAGGTCTTAAACAACCCTTAGAAATAGGAAGCAAGGAGATTTGGGCTAGAGTGCCCGATAGGAAAGTGACACGGAAGCGAGGTAGAAGACTCCCTTATTTACTACCGGGGGTTAGAAGGCTTAACGTGCCCATTCAATGCTCTAGTAGATCAGATCTGATCATAGGTAAAGGATTTTAGGAAGGGAGTGTCTGACCCCAGGTCTTAAACAACCCTTAGAAATAGAAAGAAAGGAGATTTGGGCTAGAGTGCCCGATAGGAAAGTGACACGGAAGCGAGGTAGAAGACTCCCTTATTTACTACCGGGGGTTAGAAGGCTTAACGTGCCCATTCAATGCTCTAGTAGATGAGATCTGATCATAGGTAAAGGATTTTAGGAAGGGAGTGTCTGACCCCAGGTCTTAAACAACCCTTAGAAATAGAAAGAAAGGAGATTTGGGCTAGAGTGCCCGATAGGAAAGTGACACGGAAGCGAGGTAGAAGACTCCCTTATGTACTACCGGGGGTTAGAAGGCTTAACGTGCCCATTCAATGCTCTAGTAGATGAGATCTGATCATAGGTAAAGGATTTTAGGAAGGGAGTGTCTGACCCCAGGTCTTAAACAACCCTTAGAAATAGAAAGAAAGGAGATTTGGGCTAGAGTGCCCGATAGGAAAGTGACACGGAAGCGAGGTAGAAGACTCCCTTATTTACTACCGGGGGTTAGAAGGCTTAACGTGCCCATTCAATGCTCTAGTAGATCAGATCTGATCATAGGTAAAGGATTTTAGGAAGGGAGTGTCTGACCCCAGGTCTTAAACAACCCTTAGAAATAGAAAGAAAGGAGATTTGGGCTAGAGTGCCCGATAGGAAAGTGACACGGAAGCGAGGTAGAAGACGCCCTTATTTACTACCGGGGGTTAGAAGGCTTAACGTGCCCATTCAATGCTCTAGTAGATCAGATCAGATCATATGTAGAGGATTTTAGGAAGGGAGTGTCTGACCCCAGGTCTTAAACAACCCTTAGAAATAGGAAGCTAGGAGATTTGGGCTAGAGTGCCCGATAGGAAAGTGACACGGAAGCGAGGTAGAAGACGCCCTTATTTACTACCGGGCGTCAGAAGGCTTAACGTGCCCATTCAATGCTCTAGTAGATCAGATCTGATCATAGGTAAAGGATTTTAGGAAGGGAGTGTCTGACCCCAGGTCTTAAACAACCCTTAGAAATAGAAAGAAAGGAGATTTGGGCTAGAGTGCCCGATAGGAAAGTGACACGGAAGCGAGGTAGAAGACGCCCTTATTTACTACCGGGGGTCAGAAGGCTTAACGTGCCCATTCAATGCTCTAGTAGATCAGATCTGATCATAGGTAAAGGATTTTAGGAAGGGAGTGTCTGACCCCAGGTCTTAAACAACCCTTAGAAATAGGAAAGAAAGGAGATTTGGGCTAGAGTGCCCGATAGGAAAGTGACACGGAAGCGAGGTAGAAGACTCCCTTATTTACTACCGGGGGTTAGAAGGCTTAACGTGCCCATTCAATGCTCTAGTAGATCAGATCTGATCATAGGTAAAGGATTTTAGGAAGGGAGTGTCTGACCCCAGGTCTTAAACAACCCTTAGAAATAGAAAGAAAGGAGATTTGGGCTAGAGTGCCCGATAGGAAAGTGACACGGAAGCGAGGTAGAAGACTCCCTTATTTACTACCGGGGGTTAGAAGGCTTAACGTGCCCATTCAATGCTCTAGTAGATCAGATCTGATCATAGGTAAAGGATTTTAGGAAGGGAGTGTCTGACCCCAGGTCTTAAACAACCCTTAGAAATAGGAAAGAAAGGAGATTTGGGCTAGAGTGCCCGATAGGAAAGTGACACGGAAGCGAGGTAGAAGACTCCCTTATTTACTACCGGGGGTTAGAAGGCTTAACGTGCCCATTCAATGCTCTAGTAGATCAGATCTGATCATAGGTAAAGGATTTTAGGAAGGGAGTGTCTGACCCCAGGTCTTAAACAACCCTTAGAAATAGGAAAGAAAGGAGATTTGGGCTAGAGTGCCCGATAGGAAAGTGACACGGAAGCGAGGTAGAAGACTCCCTTATGTACTACCGGGGGTTAGAAGGCTTAACGTGCCCATTCAATGCTCTAGTAGATCAGATCTGATCATAGGTAAAGGATTTTAGGAAGGGAGTGTCTGACCCCAGGTCTTAAACAACCCTTAGAAATAGAAAGAAAGGAGATTTGGGCTAGAGTGCCCGATAGGAAAGTGACACGGAAGCGAGGTAGAAGACTCCGTTATTTACTACCGGGGGTTAGAAGGCTTAACGTGCCCATTCAATGCTCTAGTAGATCAGATCAGATCATATGTAGAGGATTTTAGGAAGGGAGTGTCTGACCCCAGGTCTTAAACAACCCTTAGAAATAGGAAGCTAGGAGATTTGGGCTAGAGTGCCCGATAGGAAAGTGACACGGAAGCGAGGTAGAAGACGCCCTTATTTACTACCGGGGGTCAGAAGGCTTAACGTGCCCATTCAATGCTCTAGTAGATCAGATCTGATCATAGGTAAAGGATTTTAGGAAGGGAGTGTCTGACCCCAGGTCTTAAACAACCCTTAGAAATAGAAAGAAAGGAGATTTGGGCTAGAGTGCCCGATAGGAAAGTGACACGGAAGCGAGGTAGAAGACTCCCTTATTTACTACCGGGGGTTAGAAGGCTTAACGTGCCCATTCAATGCTCTAGTAGATCAGATCTGATCATAGGTAAAGGATTTTAGGAAGGGAGTGTCTGACCCCAGGTCTTAAACAACCCTTAGAAATAGGAAAGAAAGGAGATTTGGGCTAGAGTGCCCGATAGGAAAGTGACACGGAAGCGAGGTAGAAGACTCCCTTATTTACTACCGGGGGTTAGAAGGCTTAACGTGCCCATTCAATGCTCTAGTAGATCAGATCTGATCATAGGTAAAGGATTTTAGGAAGGGAGTGTCTGACCCCAGGTCTTAAACAACCCTTAGAAATAGGAAGCAAGGAGATTTGGGCTAGAGTGCCCGATAGGAAAGTGACACGGAAGCGAGGTAGAAGACTCCCTTATTTACTACCGGGGGTTAGAAGGCTTAACGTGCCCATTCAATGCTCTAGTAGATCAGATCTGATCATAGGTAAAGGATTTTAGGAAGGGAGTGTCTGACCCCAGGTCTTAAACAACCCTTAGAAATAGAAAGAAAGGAGATTTGGGCTAGAGTGCCCGATAGGAAAGTGACACGGAAGCGAGGTAGAAGACTCCCTTATTTACTACCGGGGGTTAGAAGGCTTAACGTGCCCATTCAATGCTCTAGTAGATCAGATCTGATCATAGGTAAAGGATTTTAGGAAGGGAGTGTCTGACCCCAGGTCTTAAACAACCCTTAGAAATAGGAAGCAAGGAGATTTGGGCTAGAGTGCCCGATAGGAAAGTGACACGGAAGCGAGGTAGAAGACTCCCTTATTTACTACCGGGGGTTAGAAGGCTTAACGTGCCCATTCAATGCTCTAGTAGATCAGATCTGATCATAGGTAAAGGATTTTAGGAAGGGAGTGTCTGACCCCAGGTCTTAAACAACCCTTAGAAATAGGAAGCAAGGAGATTTGGGCTAGAGTGCCCGATAGGAAAGTGACACGGAAGCGAGGTAGAAGACTCCCTTATTTACTACCGGGGGTTAGAAGGCTTAACGTGCCCATTCAATGCTCTAGTAGATCAGATCTGATCATAGGTAAAGGATTTTAGGAAGGGAGTGTCTGACCCCAGGTCTTAAACAACCCTTAGAAATAGGAAGCAAGGAGATTTGGGCTAGAGTGCCCGATAGGAAAGTGACACGGAAGCGAGGTAGAAGACTCCCTTATTTACTACCGGGGGTTAGAAGGCTTAACGTGCCCATTCAATGCTCTAGTAGATCAGATCTGATCATAGGTAAAGGATTTTAGGAAGGGAGTGTCTGACCCCAGGTCTTAAACAACCCTTAGAAATAGGAAGCAAGGAGATTTGGGCTAGAGTGCCCGATAGGAAAGTGACACGGAAGCGAGGTAGAAGACTCCCTTATTTACTACCGGGGGTTAGAAGGCTTAACGTGCCCATTCAATGCTCTAGTAGATCAGATCTGATCATAGGTAAAGGATTTTAGGAAGGGAGTGTCTGACCCCAGGTCTTAAACAACCCTTAGAAATAGGAAGCAAGGAGATTTGGGCTAGAGTGCCCGATAGGAAAGTGACACGGAAGCGAGGTAGAAGACTCCCTTATGTACTACCGGGGGTTAGAAGGCTTAACGTGCCCATTCAATGCTCTAGTAGATCAGATCTGATCATAGGTAAAGGATTTTAGGAAGGGAGTGTCTGACCCCAGGTCTTAAACAACCCTTAGAAATAGAAAGAAAGGAGATTTGGGCTAGAGTGCCCGATAGGAAAGTGACACGGAAGCGAGGTAGAAGACGCCCTTATTTACTACCGGGGGTTAGAAGGCTTAACGTGCCCATTCAATGCTCTAGTAGATCAGATCTGATCATAGGTAAAGGATTTTAGGAAGGGAGTGTCTGACCCCAGGTCTTAAACAACCCTTAGAAATAGAAAGAAAGGAGATTTGGGCTAGAGTGCCCGATAGGAAAGTGACACGGAAGCGAGGTAGAAGACGCCCTTATTTACTACCGGGGGTTAGAAGGCTTAACGTGCCCATTCAATGCTCTAGTAGATCAGATCTGATCATAGGTAAAGGATTTTAGGAAGGGAGTGTCTGACCCCAGGTCTTAAACAACCCTTAGAAATAGGAAGCAAGGAGATTTGGGCTAGAGTGCCCGATAGGAAAGTGACACGGAAGCGAGGTAGAAGACTCCCTTATGTACTACCGGGGGTTAGAAGGCTTAACGTGCCCATTCAATGCTCTAGTAGATCAGATCTGATCATAGGTAAAGGATTTTAGGAAGGGAGTGTCTGACCCCAGGTCTTAAACAACCCTTAGAAATAGAAAGAAAGGAGATTTGGGCTAGAGTGCCCGATAGGAAAGTGACACGGAAGCGAGGTAGAAGACTCCCTTATTTACTACCGGGGGTTAGAAGGCTTAACGTGCCCATTCAATGCTCTAGTAGATCAGATCTGATCATAGGTAAAGGATTTTAGGAAGGGAGTGTCTGACCCCAGGTCTTAAACAACCCTTAGAAATAGAAAGAAAGGAGATTTGGGCTAGAGTGCTGCGATAGGAAAGTGACACGGAAGCGAGGTAGAAGACTCCCTTATGTACTACCGGGGGTTAGAAGGCTTAACGTGCCCATTCAATGCTCTAGTAGATCAGATCTGATCATAGGTAAAGGATTTTAGGAAGGGAGTGTCTGACCCCAGGTCTTAAACAACCCTTAGAAATAGGAAGCAAGGAGATTTGGGCTAGAGTGCCCGATAGGAAAGTGACACGGAAGCGAGGTAGAAGACTCCCTTATGTACTACCGGGGGTTAGAAGGCTTAACGTGCCCATTCAATGCTCTAGTAGATCAGATCTGATCATAGGTAAAGGATTTTAGGAAGGGAGTGTCTGACCCCAGGTCTTAAACAACCCTTAGAAATAGGAAGCAAGGAGATTTGGGCTAGAGTGCCCGATAGGAAAGTGACACGGAAGCGAGGTAGAAGACTCCCTTATTTACTACCGGGGGTTAGAAGGCTTAACGTGCCCATTCAATGCTCTAGTAGATCAGATCTGATCATAGGTAAAGGATTTTAGGAAGGGAGTGTCTGACCCCAGGTCTTAAACAACCCTTAGAAATAGGAAGAAAGGAGATTTGGGCTAGAGTGCCCGATAGGAAAGTGACACGGAAGCGAGGTAGAAGACTCCCTTATTTACTACCGGGGGTTAGAAGGCTTAACGTGCCCATTCAATGCTCTAGTAGATCAGATCTGATCATAGGTAAAGGATTTTAGGAAGGGAGTGTCTGACCCCAGGTCTTAAACAACCCTTAGAAATAGGAAGCAAGGAGATTTGGGCTAGAGTGCCCGATAGGAAAGTGACACGGAAGCGAGGTAGAAGACTCCTTATTTACTACCGGGGGTTAGAAGGCTTAACGTGCCCATTCAATGCTCTAGTAGATCAGATCTGATCATAGGTAAAGGATTTTAGGAAGGGAGTGTCTGACCCCAGGTCTTAAACAACCCTTAGAAATAGGAAGCAAGGAGATTTGGGCTAGAGTGCCCGATAGGAAAGTGACACGGAAGCGAGGTAGAAGACTCCCTTATTTACTACCGGGGGTTAGAAGGCTTAACGTGCCCATTCAATGCTCTAGTAGATCAGATCTGATCATAGGTAAAGGATTTTAGGAAGGGAGTGTCTGACCCCAGGTCTTAAACAACCCTTAGAAATAGGAAGCAAGGAGATTTGGGCTAGAGTGCCCGATAGGAAAGTGACACGGAAGCGAGGTAGAAGACTCCCTTATTTACTACCGGGGGTTAGAAGGCTTAACGTGCCCATTCAATGCTCTAGTAGATCAGATCTGATCATAGGTAAAGGATTTTAGGAAGGGAGTGTCTGACCCCAGGTCTTAAACAACCCTTAGAAATAGGAAGCAAGGAGATTTGGGCTAGAGTGCCCGATAGGAAAGTGACACGGAAGCGAGGTAGAAGACTCCCTTATTTACTACCGGGGGTTAGAAGGCTTAACGTGCCCATTCAATGCTCTAGTAGATCAGATCTGATCATAGGTAAAGGATTTTAGGAAGGGAGTGTCTGACCCCAGGTCTTAAACAACCCTTAGAAATAGGAAGAAAGGAGATTTGGGCTAGAGTGCCCGATAGGAAAGTGACACGGAAGCGAGGTAGAAGACTCCCTTATTTACTACCGGGGGTTAGAAGGCTTAACGTGCCCATTCAATGCTCTAGTAGATCAGATCTGATCATAGGTAAAGGATTTTAGGAAGGGAGTGTCTGACCCCAGGTCTTAAACAACCCTTAGAAATAGAAAGAAAGGAGATTTGGGCTAGAGTGCCCGATAGGAAAGTGACACGGAAGCGAGGTAGAAGACTCCCTTATGTACTACCGGGGGTTAGAAGGCTTAACGTGCCCATTCAATGCTCTAGTAGATCAGATCTGATCATAGGTAAAGGATTTTAGGAAGGGAGTGTCTGACCCCAGGTCTTAAACAACCCTTAGAAATAGAAAGAAAGGAGATTTGGGCTAGAGTGCCCGATAGGAAAGTGACACGGAAGCGAGGTAGAAGACTCCCTTATTTACTACCGGGGGTTAGAAGGCTTAACGTGCCCATTCAATGCTCTAGTAGATCAGATCTGATCATAGGTAAAGGATTTTAGGAAGGGAGTGTCTGACCCCAGGTCTTAAACAACCCTTAGAAATAGAAAGAAAGGAGATTTGGGCTAGAGTGCCCGATAGGAAAGTGACACGGAAGCGAGGTAGAAGACTCCCTTATTTACTACCGGGGGTTAGAAGGCTTAACGTGCCCATTCAATGCTCTAGTAGATCAGATCTGATCATAGGTAAAGGATTTTAGGAAGGGAGTGTCTGACCCCAGGTCTTAAACAACCCTTAGAAATAGAAAGAAAGGAGATTTGGGCTAGAGTGCCCGATAGGAAAGTGACACGGAAGCGAGGTAGAAGACTCCCTTATGTACTACCGGGGGTTAGAAGGCTTAACGTGCCCATTCAATGCTCTAGTAGATCAGATCTGATCATAGGTAAAGGATTTTAGGAAGGGAGTGTCTGACCCCAGGTCTTAAACAACCCTTAGAAATAGAAAGAAAGGAGATTTGGGCTAGAGTGCCCGATAGGAAAGTGACACGGAAGCGAGGTAGAAGACTCCCTTATTTACTACCGGGGGTTAGAAGGCTTAACGTGCCCATTCAATGCTCTAGTAGATCAGATCTGATCATAGGTAAAGGATTTTAGGAAGGGAGTGTCTGACCCCAGGTCTTAAACAACCCTTAGAAATAGAAAGAAAGGAGATTTGGGCTAGAGTGCCCGATAGGAAAGTGACACGGAAGCGAGGTAGAAGACTCCCTTATTTACTACCGGGGGTTAGAAGGCTTAACGTGCCCATTCAATGCTCTAGTAGATCAGATCTGATCATAGGTAAAGGATTTTAGGAAGGGAGTGTCTGACCCCAGGTCTTAAACAACCCTTAGAAATAGAAAGAAAGGAGATTTGGGCTAGAGTGCCCGATAGGAAAGTGACACGGAAGCGAGGTAGAAGACTCCCTTATGTACTACCGGGGGTTAGAAGGCTTAACGTGCCCATTCAATGCTCTAGTAGATCAGATCTGATCATAGGTAAAGGATTTTAGGAAGGGAGTGTCTGACCCCAGGTCTTAAACAACCCTTAGAAATAGAAAGAAAGGAGATTTGGGCTAGAGTGCCCGATAGGAAAGTGACACGGAAGCGAGGTAGAAGACTCCCTTATTTACTACCGGGGGTTAGAAGGCTTAACGTGCCCATTCAATGCTCTAGTAGATCAGATCTGATCATAGGTAAAGGATTTTAGGAAGGGAGTGTCTGACCCCAGGTCTTAAACAACCCTTAGAAATAGGAAGAAGGAGATTTGGGCTAGAGTGCCCGATAGGAAAGTGACACGGAAGCGAGGTAGAAGACTCCCTTATTTACTACCGGGGGTTAGAAGGCTTAACGTGCCCATTCAATGCTCTAGTAGATCAGATCTGATCATAGGTAAAGGATTTTAGGAAGGGAGTGTCTGACCCCAGGTCTTAAACAACCCTTAGAAATAGAAAGAAAGGAGATTTGGGCTAGAGTGCCCGATAGGAAAGTGACACGGAAGCGAGGTAGAAGACTCCCTTATGTACTACCGGGGGTTAGAAGGCTTAACGTGCCCATTCAATGCTCTAGTAGATCAGATCTGATCATAGGTAAAGGATTTTAGGAAGGGAGTGTCTGACCCCAGGTCTTAAACAACCCTTAGAAATAGAAAGAAAGGAGATTTGGGCTAGAGTGCCCGATAGGAAAGTGACACGGAAGCGAGGTAGAAGACTCCCTTATTTACTACCGGGGGTTAGAAGGCTTAACGTGCCCATTCAATGCTCTAGTAGATCAGATCTGATCATAGGTAAAGGATTTTAGGAAGGGAGTGTCTGACCCCAGGTCTTAAACAACCCTTAGAAATAGGAAGCAAAGGAGATTTGGGCTAGAGTGCCCGATAGGAAAGTGACACGGAAGCGAGGTAGAAGACTCCCTTATTTACTACCGGGGGTTAGAAGGCTTAACGTGCCCATTCAATGCTCTAGTAGATCAGATCTGATCATAGGTAAAGGATTTTAGGAAGGGAGTGTCTGACCCCAGGTCTTAAACAACCCTTAGAAATAGAAAGAAAGGAGATTTGGGCTAGAGTGCCCGATAGGAAAGTGACACGGAAGCGAGGTAGAAGACTCCCTTATTTACTACCGGGGGTTAGAAGGCTTAACGTGCCCATTCAATGCTCTAGTAGATCAGATCTGATCATAGGTAAAGGATTTTAGGAAGGGAGTGTCTGACCCCAGGTCTTAAACAACCCTTAGAAATAGAAAGAAAGGAGATTTGGGCTAGAGTGCCCGATAGGAAAGTGACACGGAAGCGAGGTAGAAGACTCCCTTATTTACTACCGGGGGTTAGAAGGCTTAACGTGCCCATTCAATGCTCTAGTAGATCAGATCTGATCATAGGTAAAGGATTTTAGGAAGGGAGTGTCTGACCCCAGGTCTTAAACAACCCTTAGAAATAGAAAGAAAGGAGATTTGGGCTAGAGTGCCCGATAGGAAAGTGACACGGAAGCGAGGTAGAAGACTCCCTTATTTACTACCGGGGGTTAGAAGGCTTAACGTGCCCATTCAATGCTCTAGTAGATCAGATCTGATCATAGGTAAAGGATTTTAGGAAGGGAGTGTCTGACCCCAGGTCTTAAACAACCCTTAGAAATAGAAAGAAAGGAGATTTGGGCTAGAGTGCCCGATAGGAAAGTGACACGGAAGCGAGGTAGAAGACTCCCTTATTTACTACCGGGGGTTAGAAGGCTTAACGTGCCCATTCAATGCTCTAGTAGATCAGATCTGATCATAGGTAAAGGATTTTAGGAAGGGAGTGTCTGACCCCAGGTCTTAAACAACCCTTAGAAATAGAAAGAAAGGAGATTTGGGCTAGAGTGCCCGATAGGAAAGTGACACGGAAGCGAGGTAGAAGACTCCCTTATTTACTACCGGGGGTTAGAAGGCTTAACGTGCCCATTCAATGCTCTAGTAGATCAGATCTGATCATAGGTAAAGGATTTTAGGAAGGGAGTGTCTGACCCCAGGTCTTAAACAACCCTTAGAAATAGAAAGAAAGGAGATTTGGGCTAGAGTGCCCGATAGGAAAGTGACACGGAAGCGAGGTAGAAGACTCCCTTATTTACTACCGGGGGTTAGAAGGCTTAACGTGCCCATTCAATGCTCTAGTAGATCAGATCTGATCATAGGTAAAGGATTTTAGGAAGGGAGTGTCTGACCCCAGGTCTTAAACAACCCTTAGAAATAGAAAGAAAGGAGATTTGGGCTAGAGTGCCCGATAGGAAAGTGACACGGAAGCGAGGTAGAAGACTCCCTTATTTACTACCGGGGGTTAGAAGGCTTAACGTGCCCATTCAATGCTCTAGTAGATCAGATCTGATCATAGGTAAAGGATTTTAGGAAGGGAGTGTCTGACCCCAGGTCTTAAACAACCCTTAGAAATAGAAAGAAAGGAGATTTGGGCTAGAGTGCCCGATAGGAAAGTGACACGGAAGCGAGGTAGAAGACTCCCTTATTTACTACCGGGGGTTAGAAGGCTTAACGTGCCCATTCAATGCTCTAGTAGATCAGATCTGATCATAGGTAAAGGATTTTAGGAAGGGAGTGTCTGACCCCAGGTCTTAAACAACCCTTAGAAATAGAAAGAAAGGAGATTTGGGCTAGAGTGCCCGATAGGAAAGTGACACGGAAGCGAGGTAGAAGACTCCCTTATTTACTACCGGGGGTTAGAAGGCTTAACGTGCCCATTCAATGCTCTAGTAGATCAGATCTGATCATAGGTAAAGGATTTTAGGAAGGGAGTGTCTGACCCCAGGTCTTAAACAACCCTTAGAAATAGAAAGAAAGGAGATTTGGGCTAGAGTGCCCGATAGGAAAGTGACACGGAAGCGAGGTAGAAGACTCCCTTATTTACTACCGGGGGTTAGAAGGCTTAACGTGCCCATTCAATGCTCTAGTAGATCAGATCTGATCATAGGTAAAGGATTTTAGGAAGGGAGTGTCTGACCCCAGGTCTTAAACAACCCTTAGAAATAGAAAGAAAGGAGATTTGGGCTAGAGTGCCCGATAGGAAAGTGACACGGAAGCGAGGTAGAAGACTCCCTTATTTACTACCGGGGGTTAGAAGGCTTAACGTGCCCATTCAATGCTCTAGTAGATCAGATCTGATCATAGGTAAAGGATTTTAGGAAGGGAGTGTCTGACCCCAGGTCTTAAACAACCCTTAGAAATAGGAAGCAAGGAGATTTGGGCTAGAGTGCCCGATAGGAAAGTGACACGGAAGCGAGGTAGAAGACTCCCTTATTTACTACCGGGGGTTAGAAGGCTTAACGTGCCCATTCAATGCTCTAGTAGATCAGATCTGATCATAGGTAAAGGATTTTAGGAAGGGAGTGTCTGACCCCAGGTCTTAAACAACCCTTAGAAATAGAAAGAAAGGAGATTTGGGCTAGAGTGCCCGATAGGAAAGTGACACGGAAGCGAGGTAGAAGACTCCCTTATTTACTACCGGGGGTTAGAAGGCTTAACGTGCCCATTCAATGCTCTAGTAGATCAGATCTGATCATAGGTAAAGGATTTTAGGAAGGGAGTGTCTGACCCCAGGTCTTAAACAACCCTTAGAAATAGAAAGAAAGGAGATTTGGGCTAGAGTGCCCGATAGGAAAGTGACACGGAAGCGAGGTAGAAGACTCCCTTATTTACTACCGGGGGTTAGAAGGCTTAACGTGCCCATTCAATGCTCTAGTAGATCAGATCTGATCATAGGTAAAGGATTTTAGGAAGGGAGTGTCTGACCCCAGGTCTTAAACAACCCTTAGAAATAGAAAGAAAGGAGATTTGGGCTAGAGTGCCCGATAGGAAAGTGACACGGAAGCGAGGTAGAAGACTCCCTTATTTACTACCGGGGGTTAGAAGGCTTAACGTGCCCATTCAATGCTCTAGTAGATCAGATCTGATCATAGGTAAAGGATTTTAGGAAGGGAGTGTCTGACCCCAGGTCTTAAACAACCCTTAGAAATAGAAAGAAAGGAGATTTGGGCTAGAGTGCCCGATAGGAAAGTGACACGGAAGCGAGGTAGAAGACTCCCTTATTTACTACCGGGGGTTAGAAGGCTTAACGTGCCCATTCAATGCTCTAGTAGATCAGATCTGATCATAGGTAAAGGATTTTAGGAAGGGAGTGTCTGACCCCAGGTCTTAAACAACCCTTAGAAATAGAAAGAAAGGAGATTTGGGCTAGAGTGCCCGATAGGAAAGTGACACGGAAGCGAGGTAGAAGACTCCCTTATTTACTACCGGGGGTTAGAAGGCTTAACGTGCCCATTCAATGCTCTAGTAGATCAGATCTGATCATAGGTAAAGGATTTTAGGAAGGGAGTGTCTGACCCCAGGTCTTAAACAACCCTTAGAAATAGAAAGAAAGGAGATTTGGGCTAGAGTGCCCGATAGGAAAGTGACACGGAAGCGAGGTAGAAGACTCCCTTATGTACTACCGGGGGTTAGAAGGCTTAACGTGCCCATTCAATGCTCTAGTAGATCAGATCTGATCATAGGTAAAGGATTTTAGGAAGGGAGTGTCTGACCCCAGGTCTTAAACAACCCTTAGAAATAGAAAGAAAGGAGATTTGGGCTAGAGTGCCCGATAGGAAAGTGACACGGAAGCGAGGTAGAAGACTCCCTTATTTACTACCGGGGGTTAGAAGGCTTAACGTGCCCATTCAATGCTCTAGTAGATCAGATCTGATCATAGGTAAAGGATTTTAGGAAGGGAGTGTCTGACCCCAGGTCTTAAACAACCCTTAGAAATAGAAAGAAAGGAGATTTGGGCTAGAGTGCCCGATAGGAAAGTGACACGGAAGCGAGGTAGAAGACTCCCTTATTTACTACCGGGGGTTAGAAGGCTTAACGTGCCCATTCAATGCTCTAGTAGATCAGATCTGATCATAGGTAAAGGATTTTAGGAAGGGAGTGTCTGACCCCAGGTCTTAAACAACCCTTAGAAATAGAAAGAAAGGAGATTTGGGCTAGAGTGCCCGATAGGAAAGTGACACGGAAGCGAGGTAGAAGACTCCCTTATTTACTACCGGGGGTTAGAAGGCTTAACGTGCCCATTCAATGCTCTAGTAGATCAGATCTGATCATAGGTAAAGGATTTTAGGAAGGGAGTGTCTGACCCCAGGTCTTAAACAACCCTTAGAAATAGAAAGAAAGGAGATTTGGGCTAGAGTGCCCGATAGGAAAGTGACACGGAAGCGAGGTAGAAGACTCCCTTATTTACTACCGGGGGTTAGAAGGCTTAACGTGCCCATTCAATGCTCTAGTAGATCAGATCTGATCATAGGTAAAGGATTTTAGGAAGGGAGTGTCTGACCCCAGGTCTTAAACAACCCTTAGAAATAGAAAGAAAGGAGATTTGGGCTAGAGTGCCCGATAGGAAAGTGACACGGAAGCGAGGTAGAAGACTCCCTTATTTACTACCGGGGGTTAGAAGGCTTAACGTGCCCATTCAATGCTCTAGTAGATCAGATCTGATCATAGGTAAAGGATTTTAGGAAGGGAGTGTCTGACCCCAGGTCTTAAACAACCCTTAGAAATAGAAAGAAAGGAGATTTGGGCTAGAGTGCCCGATAGGAAAGTGACACGGAAGCGAGGTAGAAGACTCCCTTATGTACTACCGGGGGTTAGAAGGCTTAACGTGCCCATTCAATGCTCTAGTAGATCAGATCTGATCATAGGTAAAGGATTTTAGGAAGGGAGTGTCTGACCCCAGGTCTTAAACAACCCTTAGAAATAGAAAGAAAGGAGATTTGGGCTAGAGTGCCCGATAGGAAAGTGACACGGAAGCGAGGTAGAAGACTCCCTTATTTACTACCGGGGGTTAGAAGGCTTAACGTGCCCATTCAATGCTCTAGTAGATCAGATCTGATCATAGGTAAAGGATTTTAGGAAGGGAGTGTCTGACCCCAGGTCTTAAACAACCCTTAGAAATAGAAAGAAAGGAGATTTGGGCTAGAGTGCCCGATAGGAAAGTGACACGGAAGCGAGGTAGAAGACTCCCTTA
The DNA here is from genome assembly GCA_039090855.1 of Macrothele yani. NCBI lineage: Eukaryota > Metazoa > Arthropoda > Arachnida > Araneae > Macrothelidae > Macrothele > Macrothele yani. The sequence goes on along the minus strand of CM077034.1, from coordinate 16,064,104 downwards.
TTTACTACCGGGGGTTAGAAGGCTTAACGTGCCCATTCAATGCTCTAGTAGATCAGATCTGATCATAGGTAAAGGATTTTAGGAAGGGAGTGTCTGACCCCAGGTCTTAAACAACCCTTAGAAATAGAAAGAAAGGAGATTTGGGCTAGAGTGCCCGATAGGAAAGTGACACGGAAGCGAGGTAGAAGACTCCCTTATTTACTACCGGGGGTTAGAAGGCTTAACGTGCCCATTCAATGCTCTAGTAGATCAGATCTGATCATAGGTAAAGGATTTTAGGAAGGGAGTGTCTGACCCCAGGTCTTAAACAACCCTTAGAAATAGAAAGAAAGGAGATTTGGGCTAGAGTGCCCGATAGGAAAGTGACACGGAAGCGAGGTAGAAGACTCCCTTATTTACTACCGGGGGTTAGAAGGCTTAACGTGCCCATTCAATGCTCTAGTAGATCAGATCTGATCATAGGTAAAGGATTTTAGGAAGGGAGTGTCTGACCCCAGGTCTTAAACAACCCTTAGAAATAGGAAGCAAAGGAGATTTGGGCTAGAGTGCCCGATAGGAAAGTGACACGGAAGCGAGGTAGAAGACTCCCTTATTTACTACCGGGGGTTAGAAGGCTTAACGTGCCCATTCAATGCTCTAGTAGATCAGATCTGATCATAGGTAAAGGATTTTAGGAAGGGAGTGTCTGACCCCAGGTCTTAAACAACCCTTAGAAATAGGAAAGAAAGGAGATTTGGGCTAGAGTGCCCGATAGGAAAGTGACACGGAAGCGAGGTAGAAGACTCCCTTATTTACTACCGGGGGTTAGAAGGCTTAACGTGCCCATTCAATGCTCTAGTAGATCAGATCTGATCATAGGTAAAGGATTTTAGGAAGGGAGTGTCTGACCCCAGGTCTTAAACAACCCTTAGAAATAGGAAGCAAGGAGATTTGGGCTAGAGTGCCCGATAGGAAAGTGACACGGAAGCGAGGTAGAAGACTCCCTTATTTACTACCGGGGGTTAGAAGGCTTAACGTGCCCATTCAATGCTCTAGTAGATCAGATCTGATCATAGGTAAAGGATTTTAGGAAGGGAGTGTCTGACCCCAGGTCTTAAACAACCCTTAGAAATAGAAAGAAAGGAGATTTGGGCTAGAGTGCCCGATAGGAAAGTGACACGGAAGCGAGGTAGAAGACTCCCTTATTTACTACCGGGGGTTAGAAGGCTTAACGTGCCCATTCAATGCTCTAGTAGATCAGATCTGATCATAGGTAAAGGATTTTAGGAAGGGAGTGTCTGACCCCAGGTCTTAAACAACCCTTAGAAATAGGAAAGAAAGGAGATTTGGGCTAGAGTGCCCGATAGGAAAGTGACACGGAAGCGAGGTAGAAGACTCCCTTATTTACTACCGGGGGTTAGAAGGCTTAACGTGCCCATTCAATGCTCTAGTAGATCAGATCTGATCATAGGTAAAGGATTTTAGGAAGGGAGTGTCTGACCCCAGGTCTTAAACAACCCTTAGAAATAGGAAGCAAGGAGATTTGGGCTAGAGTGCCCGATAGGAAAGTGACACGGAAGCGAGGTAGAAGACTCCCTTATTTACTACCGGGGGTTAGAAGGCTTAACGTGCCCATTCAATGCTCTAGTAGATCAGATCTGATCATAGGTAAAGGATTTTAGGAAGGGAGTGTCTGACCCCAGGTCTTAAACAACCCTTAGAAATAGGAAAGAAAGGAGATTTGGGCTAGAGTGCCCGATAGGAAAGTGACACGGAAGCGAGGTAGAAGACTCCCTTATTTACTACCGGGGGTCAGAAGGCTTAACGTGCCCATTCAATGCTCTAGTAGATCAGATCAGATCATAGGTAAAGGATTTTAGGAAGGGAGTGTCTGACCCCAGGTCTTAAACAACCCTTAGAAATAGGAAGCAAGGAGATTTGGGCTAGAGTGCCCGATAGGAAAGTGACACGGAAGCGAGGTAGAAGACGCCCTTATTTACTACCTGGGGTCAGAAGGCTTAACGTGCCCATTCAATGCTCTAGTAGATCAGTTCTGATCATAGGTAAAGGATTTTAGGAAGGGAGTGTCTGACCCCAGGTCTTAAACAACCCTTAGAAATAGGAAGCAAGGAGATTTGGGCTAGAGTGCCCGATAGGAAAGTGACACGGAAGCGAGGTAGAAGACGCCCTTATTTACTACCGGGGGTCAGAAGGCTTAACGTGCCCATTCAATGCTCTAGTAGATCAGATCTGATCATAGGTAAAGGATTTTAGGAAGGGAGTGTCTGACCCCAGGTCTTAAACAACCCTTAGAAATAGGAAGCAAGGAGATTTGGGCTAGAGTGCCCGATAGGAAAGTGACACGGAAGCGAGGTAGAAGACTCCCTTATTTACTACCGGGGGTTAGAAGGCTTAACGTGCCCATTCAATGCTCTAGTAGATCAGATCTGATCATAGGTAAAGGATTTTAGGAAGGGAGTGTCTGACCCCAGGTCTTAAACAACCCTTAGAAATAGGAAGAAAGGAGATTTGGGCTAGAGTGCCCGATAGGAAAGTGACACGGAAGCGAGGTAGAAGACTCCCTTATTTACTACCGGGGGTTAGAAGGCTTAACGTGCCCATTCAATGCTCTAGTAGATCAGATCTGATCATAGGTAAAGGATTTTAGGAAGGGAGTGTCTGACCCCAGGTCTTAAACAACCCTTAGAAATAGAAAGAAAGGAGATTTGGGCTAGAGTGCCCGATAGGAAAGTGACACGGAAGCGAGGTAGAAGACTCCCTTATGTACTACCGGGGGTTAGAAGGCTTAACGTGCCCATTCAATGCTCTAGTAGATGAGATCTGATCATAGGTAAAGGATTTTAGGAAGGGAGTGTCTGACCCCAGGTCTTAAACAACCCTTAGAAATAGAAAGAAAGGAGATTTGGGCTAGAGTGCCCGATAGGAAAGTGACACGGAAGCGAGGTAGAAGACTCCCTTATGTACTACCGGGGGTTAGAAGGCTTAACGTGCCCATTCAATGCTCTAGTAGATGAGATCTGATCATAGGTAAAGGATTTTAGGAAGGGAGTGTCTGACCCCAGGTCTTAAACAACCCTTAGAAATAGAAAGAAAGGAGATTTGGGCTAGAGTGCCCGATAGGAAAGTGACACGGAAGCGAGGTAGAAGACTCCCTTATTTACTACCGGGGGTTAGAAGGCTTAACGTGCCCATTCAATGCTCTAGTAGATCAGATCTGATCATAGGTAAAGGATTTTAGGAAGGGAGTGTCTGACCCCAGGTCTTAAACAACCCTTAGAAATAGAAAGAAAGGAGATTTGGGCTAGAGTGCCCGATAGGAAAGTGACACGGAAGCGAGGTAGAAGACTCCCTTATTTACTACCGGGGGTTAGAAGGCTTAACGTGCCCATTCAATGCTCTAGTAGATCAGATCTGATCATAGGTAAAGGATTTTAGGAAGGGAGTGTCTGACCCCAGGTCTTAAACAACCCTTAGAAATAGGAAGCAAGGAGATTTGGGCTAGAGTGCCCGATAGGAAAGTGACACGGAAGCGAGGTAGAAGACTCCCTTATTTACTACCGGGGGTTAGAAGGCTTAACGTGCCCATTCAATGCTCTAGTAGATCAGATCTGATCATAGGTAAAGGATTTTAGGAAGAGAGTGTCTGACCCCAGGTCTTAAACAACCCTTAGAAATAGAAAGAAAGGAGATTTGGGCTAGAGTGCCCGATAGGAAAGTGACACGGAAGCGAGGTAGAAGACTCCCTTATTTACTACCGGGGGTTAGAAGGCTTAACGTGCCCATTCAATGCTCTAGTAGATCAGTTCTGATCATAGGTAAAGGATTTTAGGAAGGGAGTGTCTGACCCCAGGTCTTAAACAACCCTTAGAAATAGGAAGCAAGGAGATTTGGGCTAGAGTGCCCGATAGGAAAGTGACACGGAAGCGAGGTAGAAGACTCCCTTATTTACTACCGGGGGTTAGAAGGCTTAACGTGCCCATTCAATGCTCTAGTAGATCAGATCTGATCATAGGTAAAGGATTTTAGGAAGGGAGTGTCTGACCCCAGGTCTTAAACAACCCTTAGAAATAGGAAGCAAGGAGATTTGGGCTAGAGTGCCCGATAGGAAAGTGACACGGAAGCGAGTTAGAAGACTCCCTTATTTACTACCGGGGGTTAGAAGGCTTAACGTGCCCATTCAATGCTCTAGTAGATCAGTTCTGATCATAGGTAAAGGATTTTAGGAAGGGAGTGTCTGACCCCAGGTCTTAAACAACCCTTAGAAATAGGAAGCAAGGAGATTTGGGCTAGAGTGCCCGATAGGAAAGTGACACGGAAGCGAGGTAGAAGACTCCTTATTTACTACCGGGGGTTAGAAGGCTTAACGTGCCCATTCAATGCTCTAGTAGATCAGATCTGATCATAGGTAAAGGATTTTAGGAAGGGAGTGTCTGACCCCAGGTCTTAAACAACCCTTAGAAATAGAAAGAAAGGAGATTTGGGCTAGAGTGCCCGATAGGAAAGTGACACGGAAGCGAGGTAGAAGACTCCCTTATTTACTACCGGGGGTTAGAAGGCTTAACGTGCCCATTCAATGCTCTAGTAGATCAGTTCTGATCATAGGTAAAGGATTTTAGGAAGGGAGTGTCTGACCCCAGGTCTTAAACAACCCTTAGAAATAGGAAGCAAGGAGATTTGGGCTAGAGTGCCCGATAGGAAAGTGACACGGAAGCGAGTTAGAAGACTCCCTTATTTACTACCGGGGGTTAGAAGGCTTAACGTGCCCATTCAATGCTCTAGTAGATCAGTTCTGATCATAGGTAAAGGATTTTAGGAAGGGAGTGTCTGACCCCAGGTCTTAAACAACCCTTAGAAATAGGAAGCAAGGAGATTTGGGCTAGAGTGCCCGATAGGAAAGTGACACGGAAGCGAGTTAGAAGACTCCCTTATTTACTACCGGGGGTTAGAAGGCTTAACGTGCCCATTCAATGCTCTAGTAGATCAGTTCTGATCATAGGTAAAGGATTTTAGGAAGGGAGTGTCTGACCCCAGGTCTTAAACAACCCTTAGAAATAGGAAGCAAGGAGATTTGGGCTAGAGTGCCCGATAGGAAAGTGACACGGAAGCGAGGTAGAAGACTCCCTTATTTACTACCGGGGGTTAGAAGGCTTAACGTGCCCATTCAATGCTCTAGTAGATCAGATCTGATCATAGGTAAAGGATTTTAGGAAGGGAGTGTCTGACCCCAGGTCTTAAACAACCCTTAGAAATAGGAAGCTAGGAGATTTGGGCTAGAGTGCCCGATAGGAAAGTGACACGGAAGCGAGGTAGAAGACTCCCTTATTTACTACCGGGGGTTAGAAGGCTTAACGTGCCCATTCAATGCTCTAGTAGATCAGATCTGATCATAGGTAAAGGATTTTAGGAAGGGAGTGTCTGACCCCAGGTCTTAAACAACCCTTAGAAATAGGAAGCAAGGAGATTTGGGCTAGAGTGCCCGATAGGAAAGTGACACGGAAGCGAGGTAGAAGACTCCCTTATTTACTACCGGGGGTTAGAAGGCTTAACGTGCCCATTCAATGCTCTAGTAGATCAGATCTGATCATAGGTAAAGGATTTTAGGAAGGGAGTGTCTGACCCCAGGTCTTAAACAACCCTTAGAAATAGGAAAGAAAGGAGATTTGGGCTAGAGTGCCCGATAGGAAAGTGACACGGAAGCGAGGTAGAAGACTCCCTTATTTACTACCGGGGGTTAGAAGGCTTAACGTGCCCATTCAATGCTCTAGTAGATCAGATCTGATCATAGGTAAAGGATTTTAGGAAGGGAGTGTCTGACCCCAGGTCTTAAACAACCCTTAGAAATAGAAAGAAATCAGATTTGGGCTAGAGTGCCCGATAGGAAAGTGACACGGAAGCGAGGTAGAAGACTCCCTTATTTACTACCGGGGGTTAGAAGGCTTAACGTGCCCATTCAATGCTCTAGTAGATCAGATCTGATCATAGGTAAAGGATTTTAGGAAGGAGTGTCTGACCCCAGGTCTTAAACAACCCTTAGAAATAGAAAGAAAGGAGATTTGGGCTAGAGTGCCCGATAGGAAAGTGACACGGAAGCGAGGTAGAAGACTCCCTTATTTACTACCGGGGGTTAGAAGGCTTAACGTGCCCATTCAATGCTCTAGTAGATCAGATCTGATCATAGGTAAAGGATTTTAGGAAGGGAGTGTCTGACCCCAGGTCTTAAACAACCCTTAGAAATAGGAAGCAAGGAGATTTGGGCTAGAGTGCCCGATAGGAAAGTGACACGGAAGCGAGGTAGAAGACTCCCTTATTTACTACCGGGGGTTAGAAGGCTTAACGTGCCCATTCAATGCTCTAGTAGATCAGATCAGATCATATGTAGAGGATTTTAGGAAGGGAGTGTCTGACCCCAGGTCTTAAACAACCCTTAGAAATAGAAAGAAAGGAGATTTGGGCTAGAGTGCCCGATAGGAAAGTGACACGGAAGCGAGGTAGAAGACTCCCTTATGTACTACCGGGGGTCAGAAGGCTTAACGTGCCCATTCAATGCTCTAGTAGATCAGATCTGATCATAGGTAAAGGATTTTAGGAAGGGAGTGTCTGACCCCAGGTCTTAAACAACCCTTAGAAATAGAAAGAAAGGAGATTTGGGCTAGAGTGCCCGATAGGAAAGTGACACGGAAGCGAGGTAGAAGACTCCCTTATTTACTACCGGGGGTTAGAAGGCTTAACGTGCCCATTCAATGCTCTAGTAGATCAGTTCTGATCACAGGTAAAGGATTTTAGGAAGGGAGTGTCTGACCCCAGGTCTTAAACAACCCTTAGAAATAGGAAGCAAGGAGATTTGGGCTAGAGTGCCCGATAGGAAAGTGACACGGAAGCGAGGTAGAAGACTCCCTTATTTACTACCGGGGGTTAGAAGGCTTAACGTGCCCATTCAATGCTCTAGTAGATCAGATCTGATCATAGGTAAAGGATTTTAGGAAGGGAGTGTCTGACCCCAGGTCTTAAACAACCCTTAGAAATAGAAAGAAAGGAGATTTGGGCTAGAGTGCCCGATAGGAAAGTGACACGGAAGCGAGGTAGAAGACTCCCTTATTTACTACCGGGGGTTAGAAGGCTTAACGTGCCCATTCAATGCTCTAGTAGATCAGATCTGATCACAGGTAAAGGATTTTAGGAAGGGAGTGTCTGACCCCAGGTCTTAAACAACCCTTAGAAATAGAAAGCAAGGAGATTTGGGCTAGAGTGCCCGATAGGAAAGTGACACGGAAGCGAGGTAGAAGACTCCCTTATGTACTACCGGGGGTTAGAAGGCTTAACGTGCCCATTCAATGCTCTAGTAGATCAGATCTGATCATAGGTAAAGGATTTTAGGAAGGAGTGTCTGACCCCAGGTCTTAAACAACCCTTAGAAATAGAAAGAAAGGAGATTTGGGCTAGAGTGCCCGATAGGAAAGTGACACGGAAGCGAGGTAGAAGACGCCCTTATTTACTACCGGGGGTTAGAAGGCTTAACGTGCCCATTCAATGCTCTAGTAGATCAGATCTGATCATAGGTAAAGGATTTTAGGAAGGGAGTGTCTGACCCCAGGTCTTAAACAACCCTTAGAAATAGGAAGCTAGGAGATTTGGGCTAGAGTGCCCGATAGGAAAGTGACACGGAAGCGAGGTAGAAGACTCCCTTATGTACTACCGCGGGTTAGAAGGCTTAACGTGCCCATTCAATGCTCTAGTAGATCAGTTCTGATCATAGGTAAAGGATTTTAGGAAGGGAGTGTCTGACCCCAGGTCTTAAACAACCCTTAGAAATAGGAAGCTAGGAGATTTGGGCTAGAGTGCCCGATAGGAAAGTGATACGGAAGCGAGGTAGAAGACGCCCTTATTTACTACCGGGGTCAGAAGGCTTAACGTGTCCATTCAATGCTCTAGTAGATCAGATCTGATCATATGTAGAGGATTTTAGGAAGGGACTGTCTGACCCCAGGTCTTAAACAACCCTTAGAAATAGGAAGCTAGGAGATTTGGGCTAGAGTGCCCGATAGGAAAGTGACACGGAAGCGAGGTAGAAGACGCCCTTATTTACTACCGGGGGTCAGAAGGCTTAACGTGTCCATTCAATGCTCTAGTAGATCAGATCTGATCATATGTAGAGGATTTTAGGAAGGGAGTGTCTGACCCCAGGTCTTAAACAACCCTTAGAAATAGGAAGCTAGGAGATTTGGGCTAGAGTGCCCGATAGGAAAGTGACACGGAAGCGAGGTAGAAGACGCCCTTATTTACTACCGGGGGTCAGAAGGCTTAACGTGCCCATTCAATGCTCTAGTAGATCAGATCAGATCATATGTATAGGATTTTAGGAAGGGAGTGTCTGACCCCAGGTCTTAAACAACCCTTAGAAATAGGAAGTTAGGAGATTTGGGCTAGAGTGCCCGATAGGAAAGTGACACGGAAGCGAGGTAGAAGACGCCCTTATTTACTACCGGGGGTCAGAAGGCTTAACGTGCCCATTCAATGCTCTAGTAGATCAGATCAGATCATATGTAGAGGATTTTAGGAAGGGAGTGTCTGATCCCAGGTCTTAAACAACCCTTAGAAATAGGAAGCTAGACTAGAGTGCCCGATAGGAAAGTGACACGGTAGCGAAGCAGAAGACGCCCTTATTTACTGCCGGGGTCAGAAGGCTTAACGTGCCCATTCAATGCTTTAGTAGATCAGATCAGATCATATGTAGAGGATTTTAGGAAGGGAGTGTCTGACCCCAGGTCTTAAACAACCCTTAGAAATAGGAAGCTAGGAGATTTGGGCTAGAGTGCCCGATAGGAAAGTGACACGGAAGCGAGGTAGAAGACGCCCTTATTTACTGCCGGGGTCAGAAGGCTTAACGTGCCCATTCAATGCTTTAGTAGATCAGATCAGATCATATGTAGAGGATTTTAGGAAGGGAGTGTCTGACCCCAGGTCTTAAACAACCCTTAGAAATAGGAAGCTAGGAGATTTGGGCTAGAGTGCCCGATAGGAAAGTGACACGGAAGCGAGGTAGAAGACGCCCTTATTTACTGCCGGGGTCAGAAGGCTTAACGTGCCCATTCAATGCTTTAGTAGATCAGATCAGATCATATGTAGAGGATTTTAGGAAGGGAGTGTCTGATCCCAGGTCTTAAACAACCCTTAGAAATAGGAAGCTAGACTAGAGTGCCCGATAGGAAAGTGACACGGTAGCGAAGCAGAAGACGCCCTTATTTACTGCCGGGGTCAGAAGGCTTAACGTGCCCATTCAATGCTTTAGTAGATCAGATCAGATCATATGTAGAGGATTTTAGGAAGGGAGTGTCTGACCCCAGGTCTTAAACAACCCTTAGAAATAGGAAGCTAGACTAGAGTGCCCGATAGGAAAGTGACACGGAAGCGAGGTAGAAAGGGTGAAGAAGACGCCCATGTTTATTACCTGGGGGCCAGTACCCGGGGTCCGACGGCTTAACGTGCGCATCCCGTAACCCCCGGAAACAGAGGGCCGTCGCACAGATTTGTGACGTCACTGGCGATGGATCTTCGGAGCCCATGAGTAAGAGAGAGAGAGAGAGAGCCTGGGCGCATCGCAGCATATTTCCGATGATCACGATCGTTGTTTTAGAATTTCGGCATTATAGTGAAAAATTGCATCACAAACGTGACATATCGCTATAAATGCTTAGCATCTTCTTTTATTAAAAGAATGAGAATTAAAAAAAAATTTACGAAGTTGTAGCTTCCGTTTGTTAAATCTCAAAATCAATATGCGGATTCTGTAAGTTTTTTTTTTTTTTTTTTTTCAGTCAATAAGGTTAGTAACAGGAATGAACGATCGTGGGAGAATGTTTTCAAAGACTACTTCATTGCTTTAGCTGTTATAAAATATATCTGAACTAATTGGAGTGAAAACTGTATATATACACAGTGTAGCGAAGAAATTTTGAGCCTGGGTCTGTAAAATGAAATAGAAACAAGAAATTATAATTTGTTTTGGTTTGTTATTCAAAATAAGTCCCTCCGGCTTCAATACACTTGTTACAGCGATTTAATAATGATTCGAATGCCTTCACTTTGCGGAATTGCCTCCAAAGCACGCGTCGAAGCTGTTTGTGTGGTCGAAATATCATCAAAATAACACCCTTTTAACGCCATTTTAAGTTTTTGGGAACAAAGAAAAGTCGCAGGGTGCTAAATCAGGCGAATACGGTGGATGATTCAACACACAGACGTTATTTTTCGACAAAAATCTACGAACAACAAGTGAGGTGTGACTGGGTGCATTATCGTGCAACAAACACACCAACTGTTTTCATCCCGATATTCTGGACGAATGCGACGAATTCTGCCCATCAAACGCCTCAAAACATTTAAATAAAACTCACCAGTAATTGTTTGTCCACTTGGAACAAATTCTTTGCGGATAATACCCTTACTATCGAAGAATATAATGAGCATTGTTTTGATTTTCGATGGAACTTTTCTTGTTTTTTTGGCTTGTGGCGAGTTTTTTGTCTTCTATTCCGCACTTTGTCGCTTTGTTTTAGGATCATATTGAAAACAACATGTTTCATCACCTGTAACAATCGATTTTAAGAAGTTTGGATCATTTTCAGCGGCTGAAATGATGTCTCTGCAATGTGCACTTCTCCTTGATTTTTGTTCATTGGTTAACGTGTGTGGAACGAATTTAGCACAGACTTTTGTTTTGCCCAAATCTTCATGCAGGATGGTTCGAATCGTTTCTTTGTTGATGTTTAAAGACTCTTCCATCATTCTTAGTGACGCACATCGCTTGTTTGTCACGAAATCACGCACTTTTTCAATAATCTCATGTGTCCTAGATGAGCTTGGTCTTCCGGTATGCTTATCATCTTCTAGCGTATCTCTTCCGTCCAAAAAACGTTTGTGCCACAGGAAAACATTTGATCTACTTGAACAAAACTCACGGTAAACTTGTTTCATCATTTGGTACGTAGGCACTTTTACCAAGTTTTGCGTGAAATTTAATAACAGCCCTTTGTTCCATCTTAATAATTCAACATGAAAAAAATTTTACTTCTCTAATGAACGGCCGTTTCGTTTGAGTTACTTTAACAACTGCGCAGTACTTTTGGCAGAAAGCAAGCAGATGGTCACGGTTTATAACGCATTCGCGATTACACTGGTGGCGCCACCGTAGGCTGAAATCTAGCCCCAGTCTTAAAAATTCTTTGACGCACTGTGTATATATATTCTTCCTCCAGATGAATACGAAACAAAGAGTGTTCACTGTTACCGTAACGGGCAGCAGCATCGCAGTTGGCATGCAAAAACTTATTTCACTTTTAAAGTAGCCCCGGGGATAAAAGTGGTGATGGCAGAAAAAGACTGAACATTTCCCACATGGGAATATGCAAACATAAATAATCTCCCAGCATTTATTAACTACCCTAAGCACAATATTATAAAAGCCACAAAATTGTCTAACATTTCTTTAGGAACCAAAAAGAATTTTTATATTAGTCAATGTGCTTACACCAAACCTATAATGTGAATCCCATATTTTTATTGATCTAATTTGTTTCCTTTTCTAGATTTGAATAATTACATAGTTCACCGATACAAAAATTTACATGATGAAGGCACAAGTTCTGGATGCCTGATACCTATTGACATATATACAACATATGAACTACACTATCTACCAACAAGTAATTGGACACCCCTGCGATCGACGATATCTGCGGTCCTGAGACACATCACGGCCGCCGTCGTTAAATATCGTGTGGGAAACAACAACGCAACCAGTCGCATGCAAGATGCCACGCAGTTCGGAGCTCTCTGATTTCGAGAAAGGTGTAATCGTCGGGTATCACAGAAATGGCCGATGACATATCCAGCGAGTTGAAATACCCAAAATCGACAGTGGCCTACGTGATTGGCAAAAGGGAAGATGAGAGGTGACTGTCGGAATGTGCCCCGACCCGGCAGACCCACAAAACTGGGAGTTAGAGACCGACGGGTGCTGGCCAGAGAAATTCGGAAGAACCGCACCAAATCGATGGGCCACATCCGCGAGGAGTTTCAACAGGCATCCGGGAGTGTTCTTTCGATGAATACCATCCGTAAGGAAGCCCATCTGCTCGGTTATCATGGCCGCCCACAAGCCTTTGATCACCAAGTTCAATAGCGCTGCTCGGCTAACGTGGTGCAAAGAACGTCGACAGTGGAAACAGGTTCTCTGGAGCGACGAATCAAGGTTCACCCTCTACCGTTCGGATGGCAGGGTCTGGGTTCGGCGTCTGCCTGCAGAACGCCTCCTGTCGGAATGTATTGTGCCAACTGTGAAGTTCAGCGGCGGTGGAGTTATGCTATGGGGGTGTTTCTCCTGGTACGGCACGGGACCCTTGGCCGCAATTCCTGGTAGACTTAACGCCGAGACCTACTGCACCATTTTGGATGACCATGAGCTTCCTACGTTGTGGCAGTTTCACGGGGTGGACCCATGTTACTTTCAGGATGACAATGCCACCTGTCATGTTGCGAGGTCCACCATGGCTTGGTGTGGTGACAATGGGATTAATCGAATGGATTGGCCTGCGCATAGCCCGGATCTTAACCCTATCGAGCACCTCTGGGACGAGTTGGAGCGCCCCCACCGTCCGAAATCGGTGAAGGAACTGACCTGTCTTCTCCAAGCCGAGTGGAAGAAAATACCGCTAGCCGTCGTACAACGCCTATTTGAGAGTATGCCCCGGAGGGTTGCAGATGTAATCGCCGCTCGTGGAGGATCCACCAACTATTGAATGTGAATAAACTTGTTGGTAGATAGTGTATATTTTTATAAACAGCCATTTTTTGTTCTCAATCTCAGGAACTCCCCAGATGACTTCCAAAAAGAAGGAATTCCCACTTTTGGAAATCCATAAACACAAATTTTGGGTCCTGTTTTATTATTTCCACGACAGCAGGGAACACAAAACGGATGTGGCATAATCAAATACCTATCTCACTCAATTATCGGCATATAAAAACTATAATTAAAATGTTAGTTGAAACAAATCACAGGAAAGGAACGCTATTAATTTCACGCAAGCATGGACAACCATAAAAACACAAGTCACACGGTTACGCGTAGCGACAGTCTGGTAATGCAGACACGGACAGTAGATCGAAGAAGTGTGACGTCACTGAAAAGGACAGCATGATTTGATAGGCCTTCAAGAATCTCGAAGTAACGTCCCATCCGAGGCAAGCCGGGAATTTGTGGTTCGAACGATCGTACCTGCCCAGGATCGAACCTGAGGTTATCTCCATGGCAGTCACGAACGCTGACCACTAGGCCACCCGCGACCCAAGGTGGATTTATAACACACATCGTTACGTTCATTCATGTAAATGGATTTGAAATAAATACTGGCTTCTGTAATACACAACCTAAATTCGTAAACCAAAAGAAACATCAATAGCGTCTATGATGACACATACGGATATCATGCTGCATACATAAAATAACGAAATAACAAAAACAAATACAGGTCAAGCTGTTCGAATTTGTAAAAATGTTTACATCCTTATGTTACATACCGTTAATTAAGCACAGCACAACGGGAATCAGCATTTCGATTACTTACCTACAAAAAAGAAGAAAAGTAATATTAAGTCAAAAAGTCATGAAACAAGGAAATAATTATTATGAATGAAATACGGGATTACAACATATAATACAAATTTTGAAGATGACGATCCGTTATAACACAGTGCGTCAAAGAACATTTTAGACTGCCGCTAGATTTCAGACTACGGTGGCGCCACCAGTGTAATCGCGAATGCGTTATAAACCGTGACCATCTGCTTGCTTTCTGCCAAAAGTACTGCGCAGTTGTTAAAGTAACTCAAACGAAAGGGCCGTTCATTAGAGAAGTAAAATTTTTTCCATGTTGAATTATTAAGATGGAACAAAGGGCTGTTATTAAATTTAACGCAAAACTTGATAAAAGTGCCTACGTACCAAATGATGAAACAAGTTTACGGCGAGTTTTGTTTAAGTACATCAAATGTTTTCCTGTGGCATAAACGTTTTTTGGACGAAAGAGAGACGCTAGAAGATGATAAGCATACCGGAAGACCAAGTTCATCTAGGACACCTGAGATTATTGGAAAAGTGCGTGATTTCGTGGCAAACAATCGATGTGCGTCACTGAGAATGATGGAAGAGTCTTTAAACATCAACAAAGAAACGATTCGAACCATCCTGCATGAAGATTTGGGCAAAACAAAAGTCTGTGCTAAATTTGTTCCACACACGTTAACCGATGAACAAAAATCAAGGAGAAGTGCACATTGCAGAGACATCATTTCAGCCGCTGAAAATGATCCAAACTTCTTAAAATCGATTGTTACAGGTGATGAAACATGGTGTTTTCAATATGATCCTAAAACAAAGCGACAAAGGGCGGAATGGAAGTCAAAAAACTCGCCACAAGCCAAAAAAAAAAAAAACAACAAGAAAAGTTCCATCGAAAATCAAAACAATGCTCATTACATTCTTCGATAGTAAGGGTATTATCCACAAAGAATTTGTTCCAAGTGCTTGTGAGTTTTATTTAAATGTTTGGAGGCGTTTGATGGGCAGAATTCGTCGCATTCGTCCAGAATATCGGGATGAAAACAGTTGGTGTTGGTTGCACGATAATGCACCCAGTCACACCTTACTTCTTGTTCGTAGATTTTTGGCGAAAAATAACGTCTGTGTGTTGAATCATCCACCGTATTCAACTGATTTAGCAACCTGCGACTTTTCTTTATTCCCAAAACTTAAAATGACGTTAAAAAGGTGTTATTTTGATGATATTTCGACCATACAAACAGCTTCGACACGTGCTTTGGAGGCAATTCCGCAAAGTGAAGGCATTCGAATCATTATTAAATCGCTGTAACAAGTGTATTGAAGCCGGAGGGACTTATTTTGAATGACAAACTAAAACAAATTATAATTTCTTGTTTCTGTTTCATTTTACAGACCCAGTCTTAAAAATTCTTTGCCACACTGTGTATATCCTTGTCATATTTACACCAAAAAAAAAAAAAACTGATTGTCATCTTCAAAATTTTAAAGAATTACTGTTCAATATAAAACTGAAATTGGCAATGTAAATTGTCACGTTCACTGATAAAAAAAAACTACATATACACTCTAAAACAAAGCGAAGTAATACATAAAAGGTGGCAGCATGTCTTACAAACTCTAAGGTACCGGAAAAAAGTTTTCTACCTTTACTTTGGATTATCCTTGCATTATTTAAATGGGATAACACTCCATATCCCAATTGTAGCCAATAGCATACAGTAAAGAAGAAAAATCTCAATAATGTTTTTAGAAGCGGCGACACAGCTGCAAACTGAAGTTCAGAAACACCACCTACCGACAGAACTGTGAACTATACAAAATCCCTCATATACTAGCCGAAAGTGTTTTACAAGGTATATGGCATCCGGTGTTGAAAGAATATTTTAAATCGCACATGTAGAAGCAAAGATATTGAGGACAAACAGATTAAGCGTTTGTGCCTCCTAGCGGCAAAGTTGTGCATTAATTTGGGAAGAAAATACGCACACACAGAGTTTGCATAGTTTGTAGTATCTAACCAAAGAAATAAGTTTTTGAATCGGGTTTTTAGTCCCGCAGGTATTGTTGTGAGTGGAAATGTGAACTTACGCCCTCTGGTTCCAGACTTGTGCGTTAAGAAATATTTGAAATTATATGAAAAACATTTCGCAGCGAAATCGCTCTAAAATAAAGTAAGAATTTTTCAAATCGGAGTCTTAGAAACAGAGATATCGATAAAAATAAGATAATCATGTACGCCCCCTGGCGGAGAAATATTTATTGCCGCAAATATATCAGAGCCATTGTAACCGCTGATGGTTTCACTGAAGCCTTTGATTCAGTGAAACCATCAGCAGTTACAATGGCTCTAAAATCCTGCGGTATTGAAGATGCGTACATTAATATTATTAATAACATCTATGAAAATGCAAGTACAAAGATTCGGCTGTTTGAAAATACAACACACATAAAAATTGGAAAGGGAGTGAGACAAGGTGACACCATATCTCCGAAGCTCTTTAACGCCACATTGGAAAATGTCTTTCAATCACTGAACTGGGAAAACAAAGGGATAAAGATTAATGGAGATTATCTAACCCACCTTCGTTTTGCTGATGACGTAGTCATTTTTGCGACTACCCCAGCAGAGCTGCAGAGTATGATCCAGGAACTTGCTGACAAGAGTAAAGAAGTGGGATTAAAAATGAACTTTCAGATGGCAAAAGTGCTGCTCAATGCTTTTTCAAGAAATGAAGATTTATCGATTGATGGAGAAAAGCTGGAGATAACAGACACGTACGTTTATCCTGGACAGCAGATATCAAGTGAGGGTCACATTGATGAGGAAATTAATCGGCGTACAAAACTTGCCTGGAGAGCTTTTGGAAGAAACAGCATAATTTTCAAGAGCAATATGCCATTATGTCTTAAAAGAAAAGTGTTTGATCAATGCATCCTTCCAGTGCTTACGTATGGTGCAGAGACGTGGACCTTAACTAAAAGAGACATACAAAGGCTGCAGACAACTCAAAGCAGCATGGAGAGGTGCATGCTTGGTATAACAAGGAGAGATAAGCGGAGGAACTCGTGGATCCGAAAAATGACAAGAGTGGAAGACATCATGATCAGAGTTAAATCCCTGAAATGGCAATGGGCTGGACATACTGCCGGAAGGACAGACCATCGATGGACAGACAAAATTTTAGATTGGATTCCAAGGGACAGGAAAAGACCCAGAAGAAGACCACATGGGAGATGGGTGGATGAAATTCGAAAGTATGCGGGAGTCACATGGAGGAGACTGGCACAAGACAGACCGTTGTGGAGGAAACTTGCGGAGACCTTCGTCCAGCAGTGGATTGATAATGGTTGATGATGATGATGATATATATAGAAGACAAAAGTGATGTTCAATGCTTTTACAAGAAAGATTTATCGATTGATGGAGAAAAGCTGGAGATAACAGACACGTACGTTTATCTTGGACGGTAGGTATCAAGTGAGGGTCACATTGATGAAGAAATTAATCGGCGTACAAAACTTGCCTGGAGAGCTTTTGGAAGAAACAGCATCATTTTCAAGAGCAATATGCCATTATGTCTTAAAAGAAAAGTGTTTGATCAATGCATCCTTCCAGTGCTTACGTATGGTGCAGAGACGTGGACCTTAACTAAAAGAGACATTCAAAGGTTGCCAGAAGGACGGACCATCGATGGTCTGTCCTTCTGGCAGTATATCCAGCCTACAACTCGACACATTTTCTGTCGAGTTGTAGCTTGGAAATGACCAAAACACCCCGATAGGTTTGCTGAAGTAGGCACATGCCCTCAGATAATGTGTCGAGTTGTACGTAGCTTGTAAATGATGAAAAATCTCCAGATCGGAACAGAAATGCTTTATATTTTACACTTTTGCTATTAACCTCCACCCCCCTCCCCCCATGTTTCCTGAGTCAGCACATGCGCTCAGATAATTTGCAGACTCGTAGTTTGAAACCCCTGAAATCTTTTGTTGAGATGTAAATCATAAACATTTTTTTTTTGTAAAGAATTACATTAATTATCGCAATTAGGAAAAGACGAAATTACTGAAACTTTATATGACTCAGATAACCAACCTCTTGGGGTCGTGGGCATGAAGCGGTAAAAAAAAAAAAAAAAAAAACAATTTTTATACGACTCCTTAAAATCTTTGTGGCCAGTTCTCCGGGTGGCCAGTTCTCTGGGTGGCCAGTTCTACGGGTGGCCAGTTCTCCTACACCCTGTTTTCCCGCTGTCTTGTCTTTAAAAATAATCCACAAATTTTCGATGGGGTTACGGTCGGGACTATTACCTGGCCGGTCAAGCACAGTTCTGTTCTTTTCCTCTGCCGGTAGTCCTTTACTGTCTTTGATCTGTGGCATGGAGCACCATCTTGCATAAAGAATGTGCATCACAGCTTCTCATGTAACATTTCCACGTAAAAAGGACCAGTCGTGGTAGTGCCTGTCTACAAAAAGGACAATGAAGCAGTACCGGATGCTGACACGGCACCTCATATCATCTGACTCACGGTGCTAACGGCGTATTTTTCATCAAACTTTTTGCCTTTTGGTAGTCGAACATGTGCTTCACGCAATTAAAATTGAAACACAGTTGATTCATAGGAAAAAAAAAAAAAGAACTTGTCTCCAATTTTCGGTAGCCCGCGATTGATGACGCTTCACATGCTGAAGTCTCTTCTTTTTCATGGCAAAGGTTAGTCTAGGTTTATACGCTACTTTCATCATCATCATCATTGTCAACCATTATCAATCCACTGCTGGACGAAGGTCTCTCCAAGCCTCTTCCACAACGGTCAGCCTTGTGCCAGTCGCCTCCATGTTACTCCCGTATACTTTCGAATTTCATCCACCCATCTCCCATGTGGTCTTCTTCTCGGTCTTTTCCTGTCCCTTGGAATCCAATCTAAAATTTTGTCTGTCCATCGATGGTCTGTCCTTCTGGCAGTATGTCCAGCCCATTGCCATTTCAGGGATTTAACTCTGATTACGACGTCTTCCACTCTTGTCATTTTTCGGATCCACGATTTCCTCTTCTTATCTCTCCTGGTTACACCAAGCATGCACCTCTCCATGCTGCTTTGAGTTGTCTGCAGCCTTTGTATGTCTCTTTTAGTTAAGGTCCACGTCTCTGCACCATACGTAAGCACTGGAAGGATGCATTGATCAAACACTTTTCTTTTAAGACATAATGGCATATTGCTCTTGAAAATTATGTTGTTTCTTCCAAAAGCTCTCCAGGCAAGTTTTGTACGGCGATTAATTTCCTCATCAATGTGACGCTCACTTGATATCTGCTGTCCAGGATAAACGTACGTGTCTGTTATCTCCAGCGTTTCTCCATCAATCGAAAAATCTTCACTTCTTGTAAAAGCATTGTACATCACTTTCGTCTTCTATATATATCATCATCATCATCATCAACCATTATCAATCCACTGCTGGACGAAGGTCTCCCCAAGTTTCCTCCACAACGGTCTGTCTTGTGCCAGTCTCCTCCATGTCACTCCCGCATACTTCCGAATTTCATCCACCCATCTCCCATGTGGTCTTCTTCTGGGTCTTTTCCTGTCCCTTGGAATCCAATCTAAAATTTTGTCTGTCCATCGATGGTCTGTCCTTCTGGCAGTATGTCCAGCCCATTGCCATTTCAGGGATTTAACTCTGATCATGATGTCTTCCACTCTTGTCCTTTTTCGGATGCACGAGTTCCTCTTCTTATCTCTCCTGGTTACACCAAGCATGCACCTCTCCATGCTGCTTTGAGTTGTCTGCAGCCTTTGTATGTCTCTTTTAGTTAAGGTCCACGTCTCTGCACCATACGTAAGCACTGGAAGGATGCATTGATCAAACACTTTTCTTTTAAGACATAATGGCATATTGCTCTTGAAAATTATGCTGTTTCTTCCAAAAGCTCTCCAGGCAAGTTTTGTACGCCGATTAATTTCTTCATCAATGTGACCCTCACTTGATATCTGCTGTCCAAGATAAACGTACGTGGCTGTTATCTCCAGCGTTTCTCCATCAATCGATAAATCTTCATTTCTTGTAAAAGCATTGTACATCACTTTCGTCTTCTGAAAGTTCATTTTTAATCCCACTTCTTTACTCTTGTCAGCAAGTTCCTGGATCATACTCTGCAGTTCTGATGGGGTAGTTGCAAAAATTCCTACGTCATCAGCAAAACGAAGGTGAGTTAGATAATCTCCATTAATATTTATCCCTTTGTTATACCAGTTCAGTGATTGAAGGACATTTTCAAATGTGGCATTAAAGAGCTTGGGAGATATGGTGTCACCTTGTCTCACTGCCTTTCTAAATTTTATGTGTGCTGTATTCTCTAACAGCCGAATCTTTGCACTTGTATTTTCCCAACTCTATCGTCAGCTGTAAGATGATGTAACACCGACTAGAAGTTGTGTAATACAGACAGCAGCTGAAGAAATTGGCAGAAACCTATTTGAAATTACCAGCTGGTGGTTTTAAACTGTATTTTCAGAAAATGTCGTTACGAATGAGGTTTTAAGCAGTACATAAAGCTTCAATTACTGTTACTTTGTACTTTTCATTCTTAGCCTTCATTTTTGACGGGTGTTAGCTAGTAATAAAATATTTGAAAGGCGGTATGTTGGATTTAATTTGAGCTCTCGGACAATATTACCTGTACGCCTTTTCTTTGAGCGTCTTGGAAATGTGTAACGCAAAAATAAGGTGTTGTTTTGAATTATTCACTTCACCCAGAGGTGAAAGAAAAACAAGTATCCAATTTCGCTATCATTACGTTTCTCTTGGCGAAAGAAATTGCTTTTCCGGTGTCACGACATCAAGATTTTTACCTCTCCAGGTTTCGTCGTGTTATTCTTCTTAAGCTGGTGATTTTTTAGAGGGGGGGGGGGGGAGCATGGTGTCATAAATTTGTTCAGGTGCTGCTCCTCTTTCTGCTTCCGAAATGCTTTATCCATCACTGTCAGTAATTAGCCGCGGTCATTACGAAGCGTTTCGGCCTTTGTCTCTTTGTAGATAACTTCATTTCGCTGTCAGTCACATGTTGTAGGGTATCCAGATGTTTCACGCACAAACGCCTCTCTTTCTCTCGCAGCGTTGATTCCCTCTTTCTTTGTCTAAGTTGTCATTGTTTCGCTCTCTCTCAACAAAGCTGGACGGCAGAGTTTAAAATAAGCGCTGTGCACTTAACACACGTATCTTCAATAAAAAAGCCTTTGAAATCACGGAGAAGTTCTTTATGCTGTCCGATAAACAGGGCCTTAATTTTGCCCCTAAACGCATCCTGTGATGAAAAAACATCTTGTTTGTAACGAAAGACACTGAAGAAAACGAAAACTTTAGTCCTCCAGTTTTCTCGTCTGCAATGCAAGCTTTCGAGGAAAACGTGTGTGTGTGTCAAGCTGGCCGGAGCACATATCGGAACATGAAAAAAAGAAATTTGTCAGTATTTAGTGCTAATTCGTGCTCGAAGTACAGAATTTGCGCTTGTCCAGTAACCAAGTTATTGAAATTTTAATGTGGCCGGCCAGCTTGACGTCAAGCTGGCCGGCCACGTATACATAATATCAATATTTTGCAGATTTTTCGATGTCAATATTTAGTGCTCGATTAGTGCTGGTTACTGGCCAAGTTTGAGAATTAGTGCTGCAAATTAAACTGAGTTATTAAAATTTTAATGTGGCCGGCCAGCATGACGTCACGCTGGCCGGCCACATATACATAATATCAATATTTAGCAAGAGAGGAAGGGATAAAAGCAAGTGAGGATGAAAATGAGGAAAAGAATGAGAACAGGGTAAACGAAGGGGACAGAGAGAGAGAGAGAGAGAGAGAGAGAGAGAAAGCACAGAAAGCGCGGAATGAAAAATGAGGAAGAAGAGGAGATAGAGAGAAAGTGAGTTAAAAAGATGCGAGGGAGGGAGAGAGAGAGAGAGAGAAAGAGAGAGAGAGAGAGAGAGAGAGAGAGAGCATAGAAAGTGCGGAAGGAAAAACGAGGAAGAAGAGGAGATAGAGAGAAAGTGAGTGAGAAGATGCGAGACAGAGAGAGCACACCGAAAGTGTGGAAGGAAAAATGAGGAAGAAGAGGAGATAGAGAGAAAGTGAGTGAAGAAGATGCGAGAGAGAGAGCACACAGAAATTGCAGAAGGAAAAATGAGGAAGAAGAGGAGATAGAGAGAAAGTGAGTGAAGAAGATGCGAGAGAGAGAGAGAGAGAGAGAGAGAGAGAGAGAGAGAGAGAGAGAGAGAGAGAGAGCACAGAAAGCGCGGAAGAAAAAATGAGGAAGAAGAGGAGATAGAGAGAAAGTGAGTTAAAAAGATGCGAGGGAGAGAGAGAGAGAGAGAGAGAGAGAGAGAGAGAGAGAGAGAGAGAGAGAGAAAGCATAGAAAGTGCGGAAGGAAAAACGAGGAAGAAGAGGAGATAGAGAGAAAGTGAGTGAGAAGATGCGAGACAGAGAGAGCACACCGAAAGTGCGGAAGGAAAAATGAGGAAGAAGAGGAGATAGAGAGAAAGTGAGTGAAGAAGATGCGAGAGAGAGAGAGAGAGCACAGAAAGTGCGGAAGGAAAAATGAGGAAGAAGAGGAGATAGAGAGAAAGTGAGTGAAAAAGATGCGAGGGAGGGAGAGAGAGAGAGAGAGAGAGAGAGAGAGAGAGAGAGAGAGAGAGAGAGAGAGAGAGAGAGAGAGAGAGCATAGAAAGTGCGGAAGGAAAAATGAGGAAGAAGAGGAGATTGAGAGACAGTGAGTGAAAAAGAAGCGAGGGAGGGAGAGAGAGAGAGATAGCATAGAAAGTGCGGAAGGAAAAATGAGGAAGAAAAGGAGATAGAGAGACAGTGAGTGAAAAAGATGCGAGGGAGGGAGGGAGGGAGAGAGAGAGAGAGAGAGAGAGAGAGTGAGAGAGAGAGAGAGAGCACACAGAAAGTGCGGAAGGAAAAATTAGGAAGAAGAGGAGATAGAGAGAAAGTGAGTGAAGAAGATGCGAGAGAGAGAGAGAGAGAGAGAGAGAGACAGAGAGCACAGAAAGTGCGGAAGGAAAAATGAGGAAGAAGAGGAGATAGAGAGAAAGTGAGTGAAAAAGATGCGAGAGAGAGAGCACACAGAAAGTGCGGAAGAAAAATGAGGAAGAAGAGGAGATAGAGAGAAAGTGAGTGAAGAAGATGAGAAAGAGAGAGAGAGAGCACAGAAAGTGCGGAAGGAAAAAGGAGGAAGAAGAGGAGATAGAGAGAAAGTGAGTGAAAAAGATGCGAGAGAGAGAGAGAGAGAGAGAGAGAGAGAGAGAGAGAGAGAGAGAGAGAGAGAGAGAGAGAGAGAGAGAGAGAGAGAAGATTACAGAGAAAGTGCGGAAGATAGAAAATGAGTGAAGAAGGTGCGAGAGAGAGAGAGAGAGAGAGATAAGAGCATAGAGAAAGTGCGGAAGGAAAAAAAATGAGTCAAGAAGGTGCGAAAGAAAGAGTCACCATGACAGGGGTCAAGGTTGGAGAGAGTAAGTATGACAGGAAGCAAAGATGGGATATATATATATATATATATATATCATCATCATCATCATTGTCAACCATTATCAATCCACTGCTGGACGAAGGTCTCCCCAAGTTTCCTCCACAACAGTCTGTCTTGTGCCAGTCTCCTCCATGTCACTCCCGCATATTTACGAATTTCATCCACCCATCTCCCATGTGGTCTTTTTCTGGGTCTTTTCCTGTCCCTTGGAATCCAATCTAAAATTTCGGCTGTCCATCTATGGTCTGTCCTTCTGGCAGTATGTCCAGCCCATTGCCATTTCAGGGATTTAACTCTGATCATGATGTCTTCCACTCTCGTCATTTTTCGGATCCACGAGTTCCTCTTCTTATCTCTCCTGGTTATACCAAGCATGCACCTCTCCATGCCTCTTTGAGTTGTCTGCAGCCTTTGTATGTCTCTTTTAGTTAAGGTCCACGTCTCTGCACCATACGTAAGCACTGGAAGGATGCATTGATCAAACACTTTTCTTTTAAGACATAATGGCATATTGCTCTTGAAAATTATGCTGTTTCTTCCAAAAGCTCTCCAGGCAAGTTTTGTACGCCGATTAATTTCTTCATCAATGTGACCCTCACTTGATATCTGCTGTCCAAGATAAACATACGTATCTGTTATCTCCAGTTTTTCTCCATCAATCGATAAATCTTCATTTCTTGTAAAAGCATTGAACATCACTTTTGTCTTCTGAAAGTTCATTTTTAATCCCACTTCTTTACTCTTGTCAGCAAGTTCCTGGATCATACTCTGCAGCTCTGATGGGGTAGTTGCAAAAATGACTACGTCATCAGCAAAACGAAGGTGGGTTAGATAATCTCCATTAATCTTTATCCCTTTGTTTTCCCAGTTCAGTGATTGAAAGACATTTTCCAATGTGGCATTAAAGAGCTTCGGAGATATGGTGTCACCTTGTCTCACTCCCTTTCCAATTTTTATGTGTGTTGTATTTTCAAACAGCCAAATCTTTGCACTTGCATTTTCATAGATGTTATTAATAATATTAATGTATGCATCTTCAATACCGCAGGATTTCAGAGCCGTGGTAACTGCTGATTGTTTCACCGAATCAAAGGCTTTTTCATAATCGATAAAAGCCATGCACAATGGAAGTTCATATTCCCTCGCTCTTTCAATTAGTTCTCTCAGTACGTGGATATGATCTATTGTACTGTAGCCACTCCTGAATCCAGCTTGTTCTCTCGGTTGAGCCATGTCCAGTGTTACCTTCAAGCGGTGTGAAAGAACTTTAGTGAAGATTTTATAAACCACTGATAGGAGGCTGATAGGTCTGTAGTTCCTGAGATCCTCAATGTCACCTTTTTTATGTAGCAGGATCATTGTAGCATTGTTCCAATCCTCAGGAATCTTCCCTTCATTAAGGCATCGAGTGAAAATTTGGGCGAGTACTGTTTCCAATTTCTCCACTTGCTTCTTGTATGATGTCTATAGTAATTCCATCTTCTCCTGGAGCTTTCCCCCGCTTCATGTTCTTGATTGCATGAGCAACTTCTGCTGGGAGGACTGGAAGAACTCTGGTACCTTTCATGATGTCTGGAGTACATGTATCATCCCTTTCATATAATTTGGAGTAGAAATCTTTCACTCTTGTCAAAATTTCGCCTCTATTTCTTGTTATAGAACCATCTTCTTTTCTCAGAGCCATAATCTGTTTTCTTCCCTTACTGAGATGTCCCTTTGCTATCTTTAGGCTTTGGTTGTTTTCAATTGCTTTCCTCACTAGCTCACAGTTGAATTTCCTTACGTCTTCAGTGATACTTTTTCGTGCTGTCTTGCATAGCTCTATATATTCCACTTTGGAAGTCACATCTTCTTTAGTTGTCCTCATCTCTCTTCTTTTTTGCATCAACATTTTGGTTTTTCCTGATAATTTGTTTACATGCAACTTGTTCTTAGACCCAGCTAATTTTGTTGCTGTTTCCATAAGAGCTTTGGTTACTTTTCTGTTAACTTCCGAAATATCCACTTCTTCCGATGTTAGGCCTTCTAAAGCAGAGAATCTGTTCTTCAGTTCCAACTTGAAAGTATTATGGTGTTTTTTAAGGTTGGTTATGTCAATACATTTTGTTTGTCTTATGAGCTTGCCACGTTCCAGTTTAGTGTTGAGGTGCATCTTACATCTCACCAATCTATGGTCACTACCTGTGTTGAACTTGTTCAGCACACTGCAGTCTTCGATGACGAATTTTTTGTTACACATAATAAAATCAATTTCACTTGTCGTCCCAATTGGATGTCTCCATGTCCATTTCCTGTGTGGCTTTTTCTTGAAAAAGGAATTCAAGATGAAAAATCCTTCTGCCTCTGCAAACTCAACGAGAGTATTTCCACGCTGGTTTCTGTTGCCGTGACCGAATTTACCTACTGAAGTTTCATTCTGTTGTCGTTGCCCTATTTTTGCATTGAAATCTCCCATAATTATCTTCAAGTGCTGCTTACCTTTATTATTTAGATGACGAATTTCCTCATAAAATTCTTCAATTTCTTCTTCAGGATGACTTGTGGTGGGTGCATAAGTTTGAATAATCTGAGCCTGGTATCTTTTCGAGAGTTGGATAACGAGTCGTGCAGCTCTGTCAGAGGAACTTTCAACTTCTACCACTTTATCCTTCAGTTTCTTGTTTATTATAAATCCAACACCACTAGTTCTGCCAGTATCTGTCCCACGATAATAGAAGAGATGTCCACTTTTCAGTTCAATGAGATCTTCTCCTTTTCTCCTTACCTCACTTAGCCCGACGATGTCCCACTTGATCCTTTGTAGTTCCTCTTCCAATTCAAGAAGCCTTGAATCAGAAGATAGGGAGCGTCCGTTGTAGGTAGCCAAGGTCAGCATCAAATGGCAGCCTAGTCCGGTCCTCCGGGGATTCTTAGCACCCTCTGCCTTCATGTCGCACTGACCGCTGCCTTGGCCAGGTACATTCCAGCTGCCGGAGACTGAGGGCCAAGATTTAAGTTGTAGAGTCATTTTGGAGGTGTTTGGCCATAACTCACCACGCTGGCCAAGCGGGTTGGTGAGTGTGGGATAGCATTTCCTCTGATCCCGATGGTATAGTTATACCGCTATTTGCGGTCGTCAGAGCCCCTTTAGTGGGAACAGGATGCACCACGAGAAGGCGGGGTTGACATTTGTCAAGGAGAGGCTGTGATGTTACGCATCACCTGACCTTACATCCCATATATATATATATATATATATATATACTTAAGAGCAAAACTGAAGACTAAGGAAAAAATTTTAGAATTTAGAACGAAGGGTGCAAAATAACCTGAAAATCAAAACGCGCAACGCAGCAGTTTAGAAAATTCAGAATTCACATTCTATAAAGATACCTAAGCAAAAAAAATATACAAATATAATTTTGACTCACACCTAGTACAACATAGAAAAGGTTATGTATCTACCTGTGTGAGTAAAAGGAGAAAAGAAAAAAAAATAAAACAACTGAATGTAGAAGGTGTCGAGAATACTGAGCCTTGGCTTTATCAAGGACCAGCAAAAACTCTGCATTTTCTCACTTCCACAAAGACCTAGTTGGAAATGGGTTTCTGCAAGGCCATAGATGCAAGTAACATTCCCACCTAAAATAGTTTAAAATATATATATATAAGTCATGTCCTCCGTAGAGTAGCATGACCTAGCACTAGTTAACAATTTCGCTTGCATCCATTAACCTTCATGGCCCGACCCATGCTCTTCATCTGTTACTATTAAACAGAGAGAAGAAGATTAAAGAGAACTCAAGCTGTGAGAGTGACATAATAAATAGAAATGATTTTCAGCTATAACGAAATTCCAAGTTCGTTTGAGAGAGAATTTAAACCTGAAAAACAAATTTTACATTGCAATTAAAAAGGAAATGTTAATTTATAACGAACAGATTTTTGAAAGAAAACTTGAGTCTAAAACCCCCTACTCTACAACTTATGACAGCACGAAAACGAGAATAAGTTAAAGATAATAATTAACTAAAGAAAACTTTGTGAAAGTTATATACCTTAAACAGTTAGTTGCAATATGTACAAAGTATTTCAGCTGAGCTTTAAGTGCATAATTAATTAGTTATTAAGAACTTAACTACTTTGAAAAAACAGCGCATAGACAGCGCATAGAAAAGGAACAAGCTTAGCCATCTTCTGTTCCTAGGTACCACAAAAGACGCTCAAAGTTACAAAGAAAAGTAAGAGTTAAAACCCGCATAAATGTTAACAGACAAACCAATGCTTAAAAGCTGAAAAGCTAAAAAATACAGAGAAAAGGTACATGAAGTACTAACATTGAACTTATAAAACCTAGAGCCCAAAAACAAGGAAGAGAGCTTACCTCTTGTGTTACAAAAACTTTTCTCCTCACAAGAGGAGAACACGGCTGACCTCTTCCGCCACTCCCTAGACGCTGGGGGGCAGTGAGGGTGGGGCTGATGGCCTCCTCATACAGCAAGAAACCAACGCGCGGAGATTTTAACCAGAGAAAAAAATATAAACTTAAGACTGTGGATCTGTATGATCAGAATGAGCAGAATTAACTCTCCAGAATACATGAGAAATATTATAAAATACACGAGCAGTTTATTTAATAATCTTTGCATGTATTAAATCACCTTAGTGAGCTTCTATAGATTAATCAGAATCTTATTAATTTTAATGTTGGTTTTACTATTTTTAGTATAGCTATCCTAGTGATGAATAACTAGTTTTCTTTTTTATTTGTTTTTATTTTCTTTTATAAACAGATTTTTAAGCTTTTTTTGTGATTTTGTTTATATTATTTAATTTTTTTGTTTTAATAGGACCGTCATATCCATAGCACTAAGGTTCCTTTAGGTAGTTAATAGGCATCCTCTAGCCAACTTCCTTACGGCTTTGATTGGTCAGAATCATATTATTAACTGTGTAGAAAATTAAAGCTGATCTGCCAACCTTACTCTATTATTCAGAATAATTTTTCTTAAAGTTCTTTTGATGAAAGAAGAAGGAATTTCGTTCTCTAGAAAACTTTCTAATAGTATATTAATGTGGTAATTGAAGTCCAAATTGTTGCTGCAAATTCTTGAAATTCTTAGGACCTGAGAAATTAGTACATTCTCAATTACTTTGGTTGAAATGTTATTATTCCAGTGTAGATATTTAATTACTTTGAAAGGAAAATTAGCTCTTTTATCAAAGAGGCTAATAGATGGGTTACCTCTGTTGAGCTTAATGCTTAAGTCTAGGAACTCAAGTTCCTGATTACTGTGGTTGGTTTTACATAAGTTAAGAGAGCTAGGATAGATATTATCAAAATCACTCTCTATAACTTCGGAATTATTGATACACAGCAGATCATCAATATATCTAAAAGTGTAAAGGTAGTTATCTGAGCAGGTGGGGTGATTTTTAATGAATTTATATTCCTTAAAGAACAGGAATAGATTAGCGATATTCGTGGACGTTGATGTTCCCATTGGAATACCGTTCACTTGCTTATAGAGAGTATTATTATATAAGATATGGTTATTTTTTATGCAGCAATTGAGATAAGAGTTCCAAGTTCCTACATCAACAAATTGGTTAAGTTTAAATTCTGCATACAGCTCTTTAAAGGTAGTGATTATATCTGATAGAGGCAGATTAGTATATAGGTTTTCAAAATCATAACTATTAATATCTAGGGGACAAACTTTGAGTATAGTAGAAATTACTTCTGCATTATTATTAGTTATCCAAAAATCTCTGTACATCAAGTTAGAACAGTTTCTAATGTGTTTCAAAACCTTCTTTAAGACATCTTCAAAAGCAAGATCTATTTTCTTTTTATGACTCCTTACTCCACTAGCTATGAACCTGAACTTCACAGGATCCTTATGAAACTTAACCGTTGCAAAAAGAAATGGAAATTCAGGCCCATATCTTCTAGTTTGCGGAATTTTAAGTTTCTTGAAGAATGCCTTAAACCGATTTTCTAACTGCTTGGTAGAATAACTTACGGGCTCGTATGTTACTATATTATTGAGTTCCATAGTTAACAATTCAAAATAGAACTTCTTACAGATAATTGCAAAATTATTGCTAGCTTTATCCGTAGTGGTAAAAATAAATTGGTCTTGTAGTTTGGAGAGTGACCTTTTAGCTTCTCCAGAGAAAAAGAGATTTCTGTCGAAGCAAAAGTCCAGACCTGCCAACTCACCGGTGAAGCTATTGATTATATTATATTTCCATTCTGCGAAGGCCTCAATAGGCTGATTGTACGTTAAACTGGTTTTTACGATGTACTTATTTACATCTTGAGTGAAGCTCTCAAGAATCCTTTCTTTGGAAATTGTGAAGGAAGGTCTGAATTTAGAGCCATACTCTAATAAATTCCTAAGCTTTTCATTTTCAACAAAACTCAAGTTTCCGGTGATAATATGGTTGTAATTCTTATCATAGTGAACTGTTTCTTTATGTTCATCACAAGAACAAGTAGTAATTACAGGAATGTAGCTCGAAGAGTTAAGTTTGTAGTTTTTAACTATTGACCCTAAGGTCTTAACATATTTAAAACTTACAATAGACTGGTGCCTGTGGATGGGAAAAAAAATTGCATTACTGTAGAACAGCTTCCTTACATTGAGATTATCGTAGGCTTTATTTAGGAACCTGATGGTAACAAAATTACTGGAAAATTCTTTAAGAGAAATTTTATCTTTAAGAATATGTTTAAGAATGTCCAGAACCAAAGCAAAAACATGCTTATCAACATGGTCAGCAGTTTCATTCCAGAATTTGAAAAAACATTTAAGGACAGAGTGCTTGAAGGACTTGAGAATTTTGTAAGTATTTTTAACAAAATTAGTGCCAGTTTTAAAGCTTTCCAGAGTTTTTAGCAAGTTAGCAAAATCAACTTTGCTTGATGTGCGAAATAACCTCTGTCCTCTATTACCTCTAGAGCAGCTCTTATTATTAACAAGAAAGAAGAGTTCACGAATTGAAAATTTATGCTGATTATGCTTATTGTCAGATAGAGTGGAATTAAGGCCATAGGGATAAAGAGACTGGTGCTGCAAAATTTCAAGGGATTCAGTTTCTAGCCGAGCATAGAGGTCAGGGATAATATGTAGTACCTCTATTTTCACTTTGTCAAAACCATGAGTATGGAAATGCTCTAATTCAAAGGTAGAGTACTGGTTGGCGTTTGTGGAGGGGTTCACTCCTGAATTAGAGAACTTGTTTACTAGAGACCTGTGACCATTAATCCTAAGATGAAGAGGATTTTTACTTTGGCCAATATAGCTAAGGTTGCAGACAGTACAGGTGAGCTTATAGATGGTATTGTAGGCTTTGCAAAACTTGTTGGAGCAATTATCCTCAACAGAAGAATACAGGTTAGGATCTGCAGATTTACATGTCAAACAACGTTTGTCATTTCATAACTTTAGATTACCTTTGCCAGCGAGTTCATACACTATGGGAAAGGGTGCTAGCCTAACCGAGCGGGAGGACTTAAAATATCTGAGCTGACCTCCAATCCTTTCATCGTCCTTAGAACTCCACTTGGGCCAAAACATACAAATTCTGAGCAAACCAACTAGGAAAAACTTTTAGAAATAAGCAGTCCAAGAAAAGATCAAACTCGAGTATAAACTACACTCCAAAAAGCTGCATCCAAAACATACTAAAAAGAAAAATTAGAAAATGAAAAAAACCTCAAGTATAAGTTCAATGTTAGTACTTCATGTACCTTTTCTCTGTATTTTTTAGCTTTTCAGCTTTTAAGCATTGGTTTGTCTGTTAACATTTATGCGGGTTTTAACTCTTACTTTTCTTTGTAACTTTGAGCGTCTTTTGTGGTACCTAGGAACAGAAGATGGCTAAGCTTGTTCCTTTTCTATGCGCTGTCTATGCGCTGTTTTTTCAAAGTAGTTAAGTTCTTAATAACTAATTAATTATGCACTTAAAGCTCAGCTGAAATACTTTGTACATATTGCAACTAACTGTTTAAGGTATATAACTTTCACAAAGTTTTCTTTAGTTAATTATTATCTTTAACTTATTCTCGTTTTCGTGCTGTCATAAGTTGTAGAGTAGGGGGTTTTAGACTCAAGTTTTCTTTCAAAAATCTGTTCGTTATAAATTAACATTTCCTTTTTTAATTGCAATGTAAAATTTGTTTTTCAGGTTTAAATTCTCTCTCAAACGAACTTGGAATTTCGTTATAGCTGAAAATCATTTCTATTTATTATGTCACTCTCACAGCTTGAGTTCTCTTTAATCTTCTTCTCTCTGTTTAATAGTAACAGATGAAGAGCATGGGTCGGGCCATGAAGGTTAATGGATGCAAGCGAAATTGTTAACTAGTGCTAGGTCATGCTACTCTACGGAGGACATGACTTATATATATATATTTTAAACTATTTTAGGTGGGAATGTTACTTGCATCTATGGCCTTGCAGAAACCCATTTCCAACTAGGTCTTTGTGGAAGTGAGAAAATGCAGAGTTTTTGCTGGTCCTTGATAAAGCCAAGGCTCAGTATTCTCGACACCTTCTACATTCAGTTGTTTTATTTTTTTCTTTTCTCCTTTTACTCACACAGGTAGATACATAACCTTTTCTATGTTGTACTAGGTGTGAGTCAAAATTATATTTGTATATTTTTTTTGCTTAGGTATCTTTATAGAATATATATATATATATATATATATAATGCAAAAAAGTGACCAAAGAAGCTATGAAAAGGCAAAGTGAAGAGTAACTAAGCGAGAAAGAGAGAGTATGATGGAGGGAGAAAAGAATGAGGAACAGCGAGAAGCGAGAGTGAGGAAGGGAAAGAGAATGAGTGAAGACGGGGTATTAAATAAGCCCAGTGTGCGAAGAAAAAAATTCAGCCTGGCGTTTTGTCTGAAAAAATCTTCAATAGTCGGCATATGAACAGACACACACACACACACACACACACACACACACACACACACACACACACACACACAGAGCATAGATCTTGCGAAAGGTAGGGGTACAGATAAAGAAAAACAGAGCAAGGAAGAAGAAAGACGGCACGGGGAGAGGGAGAGAGAGAGAGAGAGAGAGAGAGAGAGAGAGAGAGAGAGAGAGAGAGAAAGAGAGAGAGAGAGCGTGGCAATATGAAGAACCGACAGACAAACAAAGAGAGTGACAGAGAGAAAACAAAAATAGAACTGGAGAGGAAGAAACGGGGAGAACATCAGCACAGCCCCAATTTCAAGGAATTGATTTTGGTTGCACAACTTACTTTTACATTTTTATAAAAACTGGAAACGTGAAAAGGGCGGACAACGCAAGAAACATTCGTAAGAAGAAACAGAAAGGCAGTCGTTGATTGACTGGGGGGACAAGGACACGGACGCAGAAACATTAATGACCAACATTAACATGAGGAAATACAAACACGAGAACATGTCTAAAACGAGACGACCTATTGAAAAGATTTCTTTTTTTTATTCTCTCTGTTGCACATGCAAGGGAAAAGGCTGAGTCGACGTACCCAAGCAACGTTATGCCAACTCCGATGGAAAAATGCAAATGACACCAGTACATCACCGAGATGGCAGGCACGTGACCTTGATATACGTTGTTCTGAGCTTGGTACGGCAACCGAAGCTTGAGCTGTACTGTTAGTAGAAGAATGGCTTCGCACTATCGCTGAGAAGACTCTTTACGATGAAGAGAGGATCAGGACAATCGTAAGCTAAGCTAGCAAGTTGGCTGAATGTGTCGAGACAACAGATCTCCAATCTCTGGAGAGGGTTCCAGAAAACCGGAACAATAACCGGAAGGTGGGGACGAGGCGTTCACGAGCCATTACAAGTCAAGGCAACCGGTATTTGTGTCAAACAGCTCGTCGCCAGAGGGAGTCAACAACAAGGTAACTCTCGTCTTCTACGAGAACCGCGATATCGTGGCAGTTTACGTAAGACTCTACGAGAGAGGTCTGCAGAGGGACGAATAAAGTCCTTAGTGGGCCCCAAGGCTAAGTCATCTGAGTGGGCCCAAGGCTAAGACATCTGAGTGGGCCCCAATGTTAAGACATTTGAGTGGGCCCCAAGGCTAAGACATCTGAGTGGGCCTACGGCTAAGACATCTGAGTGGGCCCCAAGGTTAAGACATTTGAGTGCGTCCCAAGGCTAAGACATTTGAGTGCGCCCCAAGGTTAAGACATTTGAGTGGGCCCAAAGGTTAAGACATCTGAGTGGGTCCCAAGGCTAAGACATCTGAGTGGGCCCAAGGCTAAGACATCTGAGTGGGCCCCAAGGTTAAGACATTTGAGTGCGTCCCAAGGCTAAGACATTTGAGTGCGCCCCAAGGTTAAGACATTTGAGTGGGCCCAAAGGTTAAGACATCTGAGTGGGCCCCAAGACTAAGACATCTGAGTGGGCCCAAGGCTAAGACATCTGAGTGGGCCCCAAGGTTAAGACATTTGAGTGCGTCCCAAGGCTAAGACATTTGAGTGCGCCCCAAGGTTAAGACATTTGAGTGGGCCCCAAGACTAAGACATCTGAGTGGGCCCCAAGGCTAAGACATCTGAGTGGGCCCAAGGCTAAGACATCTGAGTGGGCTCCTAGGCTAAGACATCTGAGTAGGCCCAAGGCTAAGACATCTGAGTGGGCCCCAATGTTAAGACATTTGAGTGGGCCCCAAGGCTAAGACATCAGAGTGGGCCCCAAGGCTAAGACATTTGAGTGGGCCCCAAGACTAAGACATCTGAGTGGGCCCCAAGGCTAAGACATCTGAGTGGGCCCCAAGGCTAAGACATCTGAGTGGGCCCCATAGGTTAAGACATCTGAGTGGGCCCCATAGGTTAAGACATTTGAGTGGGCCTCAAGGCTAAGCCATCTGAGTGGGCCCAAGGCTAAGACATCTGAGTGGGCTCCTAGGCTAAGACATCTGAGTAGGCCCAAGGCTAAGACATCTGAGTGGGCCCCAATGTTAAGACATTTGAGTGGGCCCCAAGGCTAAGACATCTGAGTGGGCCTAAGGCTAAGACATCTGAGTGGGTCCAAAGGTTAAGACATTTGAGTGGGCCCCAAGACTAAGATATCTGAGTGGGCCCCAAGGCTAAGACATTGAGTGGGCCCCAAGGTTAAGACATTTGAGTGGGCCCCAAGACTAAGACATCTGAGTGGGCCCCAAGGCTAAGACATCTGAGTGGGCCCAAGGCTAAGACTTCTGAGTGGGCCCCATAGGTTAAGACATTTGAGTGGGCCCCAAGGCTAAGACATCTGAGTGGGCCTCAAGGCTAAGACATCTGAGTGGGCCCAAGGCTAAGACATCTGAGTGGGCTCCTAGGCTAAGACATCTGAGTAGGCCCAATGCTAAGACATCTGAGTTGGCCCCAATGTTAAGACATTTGAGTGGGCCCCAAGGCTAAGACATTGAGTGGGCCCCAAGGT
The DNA here is from genome assembly GCA_039090855.1 of Macrothele yani. Taxonomy (NCBI): domain Eukaryota; kingdom Metazoa; phylum Arthropoda; class Arachnida; order Araneae; family Macrothelidae; genus Macrothele; species Macrothele yani. The sequence continues at coordinate 16,029,539 of CM077034.1, read as the reverse complement.
TAAGACATTTGAGTGGGCCCCAAGACTAAGACATCTGAGTGGGCCCCAAGGCTAAGACATCTGAGTGGGCCCAAGGCTAAGACATCTGAGTGGGCCTCAAGGCTAAGACATCTGAGTGGGCCCAAGGCTAAGACATCTGAGTGGGCTCCTAGGCTAAGACATCTGAGTAGGCCCAATGCTAAGACATCTGAGTTGGCCCCAATGTTAAGACATTTGAGTGGGCCCCAAGGCTAAGACATTTGAGTGCGCCCCAAGGCTAAGACATTGAGTGGGCCCCAAGACTAAGACATTTGAGTGGGCCCCAAGACTAAGACATCTGAGTGGGCCCCAAGGCCAAGACATCTGAGTGGGCTCCTAGGCTAAGACATCTGAGTAGGCCCAATGCTAAGACATCTGAGTTGGCCCCAATGTTAAGACATCTGAGTGGGCCCAAGGCTAAGACTTCTGAGTGGGCCCCATAGGTTAAGACATTTGAGTGGGCCCCAAGGCTAAGACATCTGAGTGGGCCTCAAGGCTAAGACATCTGAGTGGGCCCAAGGCTAAGACATCTGAGTGGGCTCCTAGGCTAAGACATCTGAGTAGGCCCAATGCTAAGACATCTGAGTTGGCCCCAATGTTAAGACATTTGAGTGCGCCCCAAGGCTAAGACATTGAGTGGGCCCCAAGGCTAAGACATTTGAGTGGGCCCCAAGACTAAGACATCTGAGTGGGCCCCAAGGCCAAGACATCTGAGTGGGCCCAAGGCTAAGACATCTGAGTGGGCTCCTAGGCTAAGACATCTGAGTGGGCCCCAAGGCTAAGACATCTGAGTGGGCTCCTAGGCTAAGACATCTGAGTAGGCCCAATGCTAAGACATCTGAGTTGGCCCCAATGTTAAGACATTTGAGTGGGCCCCAAGGCTAAGACATTTGAGTGCGCCCCAAGGCTAAGACATTGAGTGGGCCCCAAGGCTAAGACATTTGAGTGGGCCCCAAGACTAAGACATCTAAGTGGGCCCCAAGGCCAAGACATCTGAGTGGGCCCAAGTCTAAGACATCTGAGTGGGCTCCTAGGCTAAGACATCTGTGTAGGCCCAATGCTAAGACATCTGAGTTGGCCCCAATGTTAAGACATTTGAGTGGGCCCCAAGGCTAAGACATTTGAGTGCGCCCCAAGGCTAAGACATTGAGTGGGCCCCAAGGTTAAGACATTTGAGTGGGCCCCAAGACTAAGACATCTGAGTGGGCCCCAAGGCTAAGACATCTGAGTGGGCCCAAGTCTAAGACATCTGAGTGGGCCCCAAGGCTAAGACATCTGAGTGGGCCCCATAGGTTAAGACATCTGAGTGGGCCCCATAGGTTAAGACATTTGAGTGGGCCTCAAGGCTAAGACATCTGAGTGGGCCCAAGGCTAAGACATCTGAGTGGGCTCCTAGGCTAAGATATCTGAGTAGGCCCAAGGCTAAGACATCTGAGTGGGCCCCAATGTTAAGACATTTGAGTGGGCCCCAAGGCTAAGACATCTGAGTGGGCCTAAGGCTAAGACATCTGAGTGGGTCCGAAGGTTAAGACATTTGAGTGGGCCCCAAGACTAAGACATCTGAGTGGGCCCCAAGGCTAAGACATCTGAGTGGGCCCAAGGCTAAGACATCTGAGTGGGCTCCTAGGCTAAGACATCTGAGTAGGCCCAATGCTAAGACATCTGAGTTGGCCCCAATGTTAAGACATTTGAGTGGGCCCCAAGGCTAAGACATTTAAGTGCGCCCCAAGGCTAAGACATTTGAGTGGGCCCCAAGGTTAAGACATTTGAGTGGGCCCCAAGACTAAGAAATCTGAGTGGGCCCCAAGGCTAAGACATCTGAGTGGGCTCCTAGGCTAAGATATCTGAGTGAGCCCCAAGACTAAGACATCTGAGTGGGCCCCATAGGTTAAGACATTTGAGTGGGCCCCAAGGCTAAGACATCTGAGTGGGCCTCAAGGCTAAGACATCTGAGTGGGCCCAAGGCTAAGACATCTGAGTGGGCCCCAAGGCTAAGACATCTGAGTGGGCCCCATAGGTTAAGACATCTGAGTGGGCCCCATAGGTTAAGACATTTGAGTGGGCCTCAAGGCTAAGCCATCTGAGTGGGCCCAAGGCTAAGACATCTGAGTGGGCTCCTAGGCTAAGACATCTGAGTAGGCCCAAGGCTAAGACATCTGAGTGGGCCCCAATGTTAAGACATTTGAGTGGGCCCCAAGGCTAAGACATCTGAGTGGGCCTAAGGCTAAGACATCTGAGTGGGTCCAAAGGTTAAGACATTTGAGTGGGCCCCAAGACTAAGATATCTGAGTGGGCCCCAAGGCTAAGACATTGAGTGGGCCCCAAGGTTAAGACATTTGAGTGGGCCCCAAGACTAAGACATCTGAGTGGGCCCCAAGGCTAAGACATCTGAGTGGGCCCAAGGCTAAGACTTCTGAGTGGGCCCCATAGGTTAAGACATTTGAGTGGGCCCCAAGGCTAAGACATCTGAGTGGGCCTCAAGGCTAAGACATCTGAGTGGGCCCAAGGCTAAGACATCTGAGTGGGCTCCTAGGCTAAGACATCTGAGTAGGCCCAATGCTAAGACATCTGAGTTGGCCCCAATGTTAAGACATTTGAGTGGGCCCCAAGGCTAAGACATTGAGTGGGCCCCAAGGTTAAGACATTTGAGTGGGCCCCAAGACTAAGACATCTGAGTGGGCCCCAAGGCTAAGACATCTGAGTGGGCCCAAGGCTAAGACATCTGAGTGGGCCTCAAGGCTAAGACATCTGAGTGGGCCCAAGGCTAAGACATCTGAGTGGGCTCCTAGGCTAAGACATCTGAGTAGGCCCAATGCTAAGACATCTGAGTTGGCCCCAATGTTAAGACATTTGAGTGGGCCCCAAGGCTAAGACATTTGAGTGCGCCCCAAGGCTAAGACATTGAGTGGGCCCCAAGACTAAGACATTTGAGTGGGCCCCAAGACTAAGACATCTGAGTGGGCCCCAAGGCCAAGACATCTGAGTGGGCTCCTAGGCTAAGACATCTGAGTAGGCCCAATGCTAAGACATCTGAGTTGGCCCCAATGTTAAGACATCTGAGTGGGCCCAAGGCTAAGACTTCTGAGTGGGCCCCATAGGTTAAGACATTTGAGTGGGCCCCAAGGCTAAGACATCTGAGTGGGCCTCAAGGCTAAGACATCTGAGTGGGCCCAAGGCTAAGACATCTGAGTGGGCTCCTAGGCTAAGACATCTGAGTAGGCCCAATGCTAAGACATCTGAGTTGGCCCCAATGTTAAGACATTTGAGTGCGCCCCAAGGCTAAGACATTGAGTGGGCCCCAAGGCTAAGACATTTGAGTGGGCCCCAAGACTAAGACATCTGAGTGGGCCCCAAGGCCAAGACATCTGAGTGGGCCCAAGGCTAAGACATCTGAGTGGGCTCCTAGGCTAAGACATCTGAGTGGGCCCCAAGGCTAAGACATCTGAGTGGGCTCCTAGGCTAAGACATCTGAGTAGGCCCAATGCTAAGACATCTGAGTTGGCCCCAATGTTAAGACATTTGAGTGGGCCCCAAGGCTAAGACATTTGAGTGCGCCCCAAGGCTAAGACATTGAGTGGGCCCCAAGGCTAAGACATTTGAGTGGGCCCCAAGACTAAGACATCTAAGTGGGCCCCAAGGCCAAGACATCTGAGTGGGCCCAAGTCTAAGACATCTGAGTGGGCTCCTAGGCTAAGACATCTGAGTAGGCCCAATGCTAAGACATCTGAGTTGGCCCCAATGTTAAGACATTTGAGTGGGCCCCAAGGCTAAGACATTTGAGTGCGCCCCAAGGCTAAGACATTGAGTGGGCCCCAAGGTTAAGACATTTGAGTGGGCCCCAAGACTAAGACATCTGAGTGGGCCCCAAGGCTAAGACATCTGAGTGGGCCCAAGTCTAAGACATCTGAGTGGGCCCCAAGGCTAAGACATCTGAGTGGGCCCCATAGGTTAAGACATCTGAGTGGGCCCCATAGGTTAAGACATTTGAGTGGGCCTCAAGGCTAAGACATCTGAGTGGGCCCAAGGCTAAGACATCTGAGTGGGCTCCTAGGCTAAGATATCTGAGTAGGCCCAAGGCTAAGACATCTGAGTGGGCCCCAATGTTAAGACATTTGAGTGGGCCCCAAGGCTAAGACATCTGAGTGGGCCTAAGGCTAAGACATCTGAGTGGGTCCGAAGGTTAAGACATTTGAGTGGGCCCCAAGACTAAGACATCTGAGTGGGCCCCAAGGCTAAGACATCTGAGTGGGCCCAAGGCTAAGACATCTGAGTGGGCTCCTAGGCTAAGACATCTGAGTAGGCCCAATGCTAAGACATCTGAGTTGGCCCCAATGTTAAGACATTTGAGTGGGCCCCAAGGCTAAGACATTTAAGTGCGCCCCAAGGCTAAGACATTTGAGTGGGCCCCAAGGTTAAGACATTTGAGTGGGCCCCAAGACTAAGACATCTGAGTGGGCCCCAAGGCTAAGACATCTGAGTGGGCTCCTAGGCTAAGATATCTGAGTGAGCCCCAAGACTAAGACATCTGAGTGGGCCCCATAGGTTAAGACATTTGAGTGGGCCCCAAGGCTAAGACATCTGAGTGGGCCTCAAGGCTAAGACATCTGAGTGGGCCCAAGGCTAAGACATCTGAGTGGACTCCTAGGGTAAGGCATCTGAGTAGGCCCAAGGCTTAGACATCTGAGTGGGCCCCAATGTTAAGACATTTGAGTGGGCCCCAAGGCTAAGACATCTGAGTGGGCCCAAGGCTAAGACATCTGAGTGGGTCCAAAGGTTAAGACATTTGAGTGGGCCCCAAGACTAAGACATCTGAGTGGGCCCCAAGGCTAAGACATCTGAGTGGGCCCCAAAGAATTTATGAGGGAAATCATGAAGTTCGTTAATACAAGAAACCGTTTTTTTTTCTATTTTTTTTTCTGATTTGGGGTGTTTAGCGATCACCGTGAGCAACTCAATGGGCTATAAGCAGTCGCTCGTCCCTAATTTAGGGCCACTGACACCAGGGAAAGGAGACAACCGGTGCCACATGACAAACACAACTTCCATGCCTCATCAGGATTCGAATCCGGACCCATCTCGGACTAATGATTAGAAGCCATCGCTTAAGCCACTAGGACAGCACACCAAATTGTAGCAATATGGTTGTGGTAATTAACACGCAGTGAGTTCTTCAAACTAATAAATTATCTGCAGAATTTTCATAATAAGTCACTGTATTTTTCATTGTTCTCATAAGAACATGAGTTAAAAGCTTAAGTTTCCTGGATTTTGACATAATACTGAAAGGATTTATATCATTGTATACATTTCCTAGTTCATCTTTTTTGTTAAATGCAAAGTGAAGCCATAGGGAACTTCGACCATTTACGGTAAGAAATGCAAACAGGGAGATATGGGTGGATAGCAGTGGGAAAAACTTTATTTACAGGAATGGCTATCTTTGGACCAAAACATTTACTCTCTCGCCGACCCCGCTGTACACAGCGACATGGAACTTTTATGCTTGGTGAATCACTGCCTTGAAATCTGTTCATCTTCCAGCCTTTGTTTCTGATCATAAGAGGCAAAAGTAAAACTATTTTACAAACCTCTATCTATCTATCAGTTTACTATGTTGCGGAGACTGTTCCAGCTCTTGAAGTGTTTGGCCGCAAAAATCCCATGCAAAAAAATGTTGTCTGCAATTGTCCCACTTTTCAGTTCTGTCCGCATTTGTCCCGTCCACTTTCGTCATGGATTCATAGAATTAATGCTGGTAGCCCAACTCGATATTAAATAAAGGTTCGTTTTGCTTCAGGAATGGCTATCTTTGGACCAAAACGAACTCAAGCACCTCATAGAATCCATGCCGCGTCGCATACTTGCTGTCATTCGCAACAAAGGTGGCCATACTCGATACTAAATAAAGGTTCGTTTGGCTGCAGGAATGGCTATCTTTGGACCAAAACGAACTCAAGCACCTCATAGAATCCATCCAGCGTCGCATACTTGCTGTCATTCGCAACAAAGGTGGCCATACTCGATACTAAATAAAGGTTCGTTTTGCTGCAGGAATGGCTATCTTTGGACCAAAACGAACTCAAGCACCTCATAGAATCCATCCCGCGTCGCATACTTGCTGTCATTCGTAACAAAGGTGGCCTTACTCGATACTAAATAAAGGTTCGATTGGCTGCAGGAATAGCTATCTTTGGACCAAAACGAACTCAAGCACCTCATAGAATCCATGCCGCGTCGCATACTTGCTGTCATTCGCAACAAAGGTGGCCTTACTCGATACTAAATAAAGGTTTGTTTTGCTGCAGGAATGGCTATCTTTGGACCAAAACGAACTCAAGCACCTCATAGAATCCATCCCGCGTCGCATACTTGCTGTCATTCGCAACAAAGGTGGCCTTACTCGATACTAAATAAAGGTTCGTTTGGCTGCAGGAATGGCTATCTTTGAACCAAAACGAACTCAAGCACCTCATAGAATCCATGCCGCGTCGCATACTTGCTGTCATTCGCAACAAAGGTGGCCATACTCGATACTAAATAAAGGTTCGTTTTGCTCCAGGAATGGCTATCTTTGGACCAAAACGAAATCAAGCACCTCATAGAATCCATGCCGCGTCGCATACTTGCTGTCATTCGCAACAAAGGTGGCCTTACTAGATACTAAATAAAGGTTCGTTTGGCTGCAGGAATGGCTATCTTTGGACCAAAACGAAATCAAGCACCTCATAGAATCCATGCCGCGTCGCATACTTGCTGTCATTCGCAACAAAGGTGGCCATACTCGATACTAAATAAAGGTTCGTTTTGCTCCAGGAATGGCTATCTTTGGACCAAAACGAAATCAAGCACCTCATAGAATCCATGCCGCGTCGCATACTTGCTGTCATTCGCAACAAAGGTGGCCTTACTAGATACTAAATAAAGGTTCGTTTGGCTGCAGGAGTGGCTATCTTTGGACCAAAACGAACTCAAGCACCTCATAGAATCCATGCCGCGTCGCATACTTGCTGTCATTCGCAACAAAGGTGGCCTTACTGGATACTAAATAAAGGTTCGTTTGGCTGCAGGAATGGCTATCTTTGGACCAAAACGAACTCAAGTACCTCATAGAATCCATGCCGCGTCGCATACTTGCTGTCATTCGCAACAAAGGTGGCCTTACTGGATACTAAATAAAGGTTCGTTTGGCTGCAGGAATGGCTATCTTTGGACCAAAACGAACTCAAGCACCTCATAGAATCCATGCCGCGTCGCATACTTGCTGTCATTCGCAACAAAGGTGACCATACTCGATACTAAATAAAGATTCGTTTTGCTGCAGGAATGGCTATCTTTGGACCAAAACGAACTCAAGTACCTCATAGAATCCATGCCGCGTCGCATACTTGCTGTCATTCGCAACGAAGGTGGCCTTACTCAATACTAAATAAAGGTTCGTTTTGCTGCAGGAATGGCTATCTTTGGACCAAAACGAACTCAAGCACCTCATAGAATCCATGCCGCGTCGCATACTTGCTGTCATTCGCAACAAAGGTGGCCATACTCGATACTAAATAAAGATTCGTTTTGCTGCAGGAATGGCTATCTTTGGACCAAAACGAACTCAAGCACCTCATAGAATCCATGCCGCGTCGCATACTTGCTGTCATTCGCAACAAAGGTGGCCTTACTGGATACTAAATAAAGGTTCGTTTTGCTGCAGGAATGGCTATCTTTGGACCAAAACGAACTCAAGCACCTCATAGAATCCATCCCGCGTCGCATACTTGCTGTCATTCGCAACAAAGGTGGCCATACTCGATACTAAATAAAGATTCGTTTTGCTCCAGGAATAGCTATCTTTGGACCAAAACGAACTCAAGCACCTCATAGAATCCATGCCGCGTCGCATACTTGCTGTCATTCGCAACAAAGGTGGCCTTACTCGATACTAAATAAAGGTTCGATTGGCTGCAGGAATAGCTATCTTTGGACCAAAACGAACTCAAGCACCTCATAGAATCCATGCCGCGTCGCATACTTGCTGTCATTCGCAACAAAGGTGGCCTTACTCGATACTAAATAAAGGTTCGTTTTGCTGCAGGAATGGCTATCTTTGGACCAAAACGAACTCAAGCATCTCATAGAATCCATCCCGCGTCGCATACTTGCTGTCATTCGCAACAAAGGTGGCCTTACTCGATACTAAATAAAGGTTCGATTGGCTGCAGGAATAGCTATCTTTGGACCAAAACGAACTCAAGCACCTCATAGAATCCATGCCGCGTCGCATACTTGCTGTCATTCGCAGCAAAGGTGGCCTTACTCGATACTAAATAAAGGTTTGTTTAGCTGCAGGAATGGCTATCTTTGGACCAAAACGAACTCAAGCACCTCATAGAATCCATCCCGCGTCGCATACTTGCTGTCATTCGCAACAAAGGTGGCCTTACTCGATACTAAATAAAGGTTCGTTTGGCTGCAGGAATGGCTATCTTTGAACCAAAACGAACTCAAGCACCTCATAGAATCCATGCCGCGTCGCATACTTGCTGTCATTCGCAACAAAGGTGGCCATACTCGATACTAAATAAAGGTTCGTTTTGCTCCAGGAATGGCTATCTTTGGACCAAAACGAAATCAAGCACCTCATAGAATCCATGCCGCGTCGCATACTTGCTGTCATTCGCAACAAAGGTGGCCTTACTAGATACTAAATAAAGGTTCGTTTGGCTGCAGGAATGGCTATCTTTGGACCAAAACGAAATCAAGCACCTCATAGAATCCATGCCGCGTCGCATACTTGCTGTCATTCGCAACAAAGGTGGCCATACTCGATACTAAATAAAGGTTCGTTTTGCTCCAGGAATGGCTATCTTTGGACCAAAACGAAATCAAGCACCTCATAGAATCCATGCCGCGTCGCATACTTGCTGTCATTCGCAACAAAGGTGGCCTTACTAGATACTAAATAAAGGTTCGTTTGGCTGCAGGAGTGGCTATCTTTGGACCAAAACGAACTCAAGCACCTCATAGAATCCATGCCGCGTCGCATACTTGCTGTCATTCGCAACAAAGGTGGCCTTACTGGATACTAAATAAAGGTTCGTTTGGCTGCAGGAATGGCTATCTTTGGACCAAAACGAACTCAAGTACCTCATAGAATCCATGCCGCGTCGCATACTTGCTGTCATTCGCAACAAAGGTGGCCTTACTGGATACTAAATAAAGGTTCGTTTGGCTGCAGGAATGGCTATCTTTGGACCAAAACGAACTCAAGCACCTCATAGAATCCATGCCGCGTCGCATACTTGCTGTCATTCGCAACAAAGGTGGCCTTACTCGATACTAAATAAAGATTCGTTTTGCTGCAGGAATGGCTATCTTTGGACCAAAACGAACTCAAGTACCTCATAGAATCCATGCCGCGTCGCATACTTGCTGTCATTCGCAACAAAGGTGGCCTTACTCGATACTAAATAAAGGTTCGTTTTGCTGCAGGAATGGCTATCTTTGGACCAAAACGAACTCAAGCACCTCATAGAATCCATGCCGCGTCGCATACTTGCTGTCATTCGCAACAAAGGTGGCCTTACTCGATACTAAATAAAGGTTCGTTTTGCTGCAGGAATGGCTATCTTTGGACCAAAACGAACTCAAGCACCTCATAGAATCCATGCCGCGTCGCATACTTGCTGTCATTCGCAACAAAGGTGGCCTTACTCGATACTAAATAAAGGTTCGTTTTGCTGCAGGAATGGCTATCTTTGGACCAAAACGAACTCAAGCACCTCATAGAATCCATGCCGCGTCGCATACTTGCTGTCATTCGCAACAAAGGTGGCCTTACTCGATACTAAATAAAGGTTCGTTTTGCTGCAGGAATGGCTATCTTTGGACCAAAACGAACTCAAGCACCTCATAGAATCCATGCCGCGTCGCATACTTGCTGTCATTCGCAACAAAGGTGGCCTTACTCGATACTAAATAAAGGTTCGTTTTGCTGCAGGAATGGCTATCTTTGGACCAAAACGAACTCAAGCACCTCATAGAATCCATGCCGCGTCGCATACTTGCTGTCATTCGCAACAAAGGTGGCCTTACTCGATACTAAATAAAGGTTCGTTTTGCTGCAGGAATGGCTATCTTTGGACCAAAACGAACTCAAGCACCTCATAGAATCCATGCCGCGTCGCATACTTGCTGTCATTCGCAACAAAGGTGGCCTTACTCAATACTAAATAAAGGTTCGTTTTGCTGCAGGAATGGCTATCTTTGGACCAAAACGAACTCAAGCACCTCATAGAATCCATGCCGCGTCGCATACTTGCTGTCATTCGCAACAAAGGTGGCCTTACTCAATACTAAATAAAGGTTCGTTTTGCTGCAGGAATGGCTATCTTTGGACCAAAACGAACTCAAGCACCTCATAGAATCCATGCCGCGTCGCATACTTGCTGTCATTCGCAACAAAGGTGGCCTTACTCAATACTAAATAAAGGTTCGTTTTGCTGCAGGAATGGCTATCTTTGGACCAAAACGAACTCAAGCACCTCATAGAATCCATGCCGCGTCGCATACTTGCTGTCATTCGCAACAAAGGTGGCCTTACTCAATACTAAATAAAGGTTCGTTTTGCTGCAGGAATGGCTATCTTTGGAACAAAACGAACTCAAGCACCTCATAGAATCCATGCCGCGTCGCATACTTGCTGTCATTCGCAACAAAGGTGGCCTTACTCGATACTAAATAAAGGTTCGTTTTGCTGCAGGAATGGCTATCTTTGGACCAAAACGAACTCAAGCACCTCATAGAATCCATGCCGCGTCGCATACTTGCTGTCATTCGCAACAAAGGTGGCCTTACTCAATACTAAATAAAGGTTCGTTTTGCTGCAGGAATGGCTATCTTTGGACCAAAACGAACTCAAGCACCTCATAGAATCCATGCCGCGTCGCATACTTGCTGTCATTCGCAACAAAGGTGGCCTTACTCAATACTAAATAAAGGTTCGTTTTGCTGCAGGAATGGCTATCTTTGGACCAAAACGAACTCAAGCACCTCATAGAATCCATGCCGCGTCGCATACTTGCTGTCATTCGCAACAAAGGTGGCCTTACTCGATACTAAATAAAGGTTCGTTTTGCTGCAGGAATGGCTATCTTTGGACCAAAACGAACTCAAGCACCTCATAGAATCCATGCCGCGTCGCATACTTGCTGTCATTCGCAACAAAGGTGGCCTTACTCAATACTAAATAAAGGTTCGTTTTGCTGCAGGAATGGCTATCTTTGGAACAAAACGAACTCAAGCACCTCATAGAATCCATGCCGCGTCGCATACTTGCTGTCATTCGCAACAAAGGTGGCCTTACTCAATACTAAATAAAGGTTCGTTTTGCTGCAGGAATGGCTATCTTTGGACCAAAACGAACTCAAGCACCTCATAGAATCCATGCCGCGTCGCATACTTGCTGTCATTCGCAACAAAGGTGGCCTTACTCAATACTAAATAAAGGTTCGTTTTGCTGCAGGAATGGCTATCTTTGGAACAAAACGAACTCAAGCACCTCATAGAATCCATGCCGCGTCGCATACTTGCTGTCATTCGCAACAAAGGTGGCCTTACTCAATACTAAATAAAGGTTCGTTTTGCTGCAGGAATGGCTATCTTTGGAACAAAACGAACTCAAGCACCTCATAGAATCCATGCCGCGTCGCATACTTGCTGTCATTCGCAACAAAGGTGGCCTTACTCAATACTAAATAAAGGTTCGTTTTGCTGCAGGAATGGCTATCTTTGGACCAAAACGAACTCAAGCACCTCATAGAATCCATGCCGCGTCGCATACTTGCTGTCATTCGCAACAAAGGTGGCCTTACTCAATACTAAATAAAGGTTCGTTTTGCTGCAGGAATGGCTATCTTTGGACCAAAACGAACTCAAGCACCTCATAGAATCCATGCCGCGTCGCATACTTGCTGTCATTCGCAACAAAGGTGGCCTTACTCAATACTAAATAAAGGTTCGTTTTGCTGCAGGAATGGCTATCTTTGGACCAAAACGAACTCAAGCACCTCATAGAATCCATGCCGCGTCGCATACTTGCTGTCATTCGCAACAAAGGTGGCCTTACTCAATACTAAATAAAGGTTCGTTTTGCTGCAGGAATGGCTATCTTTGGACCAAAACGAACTCAAGCACCTCATAGAATCCATGCCGCGTCGCATACTTGCTGTCATTCGCAACAAAGGTGGCCTTACTCAATACTAAATAAAGGTTCGTTTTGCTGCAGGAATGGCTATCTTTGGAACAAAACGAACTCAAGCACCTCAAAGAATCCATGCCGCGTCGCATACTTGCTGTCATTCGCAACAAAGGTGGCCTTACTCAATACTAAATAAAGGTTCGTTTTGCTGCAGGAATGGCTATCTTTGGAACAAAACGAACTCAAGCACCTCATAGAATCCATGCCGCGTCGCATACTTGCTGTCATTCGCAACAAAGGTGGCCTTACTCAATACTAAATAAAGGTTCGTTTTGCTGCAGGAATGGCTATCTTTGGAACAAAACGAACTCAAGCACCTCATAGAATCCATGCCGCGTCGCATACTTGCTGTCATTCGCAACAAAGGTGGCCTTACTCAATACTAAATAAAGGTTCGTTTTGCTGCAGGAATGGCTATCTTTGGAACAAAACGAACTCAAGCACCTCATAGAATCCATGCCGCGTCGCATACTTGCTGTCATTCGCAACAAAGGTGGCCTTACTCAATACTAAATAAAGGTTCGTTTTGCTGCAGGAATGGCTATCTTTGGAACAAAACGAACTCAAGCACCTCATAGAATCCATGCCGCGTCGCATACTTGCTGTCATTCGCAACAAAGGTGGCCTTACTCAATACTAAATAAAGGTTCGTTTTGCTGCAGGAATGGCTATCTTTGGAACAAAACGAACTCAAGCACCTCATAGAATCCATGCCGCGTCGCATACTTGCTGTCATTCGCAACAAAGGTGGCCTTACTCAATACTAAATAAAGGTTCGTTTTGCTGCAGGAATGGCTATCTTTGGACCAAAACGAACTCAAGCACCTCATAGAATCCATGCCGCGTCGCATACTTGCTGTCATTCGCAACAAAGGTGGCCTTACTCAATACTAAATAAAGGTTCGTTTTGCTGCAGGAATGGCTATCTTTGGACCAAAACGAACTCAAGCACCTCATAGAATCCATGCCGCGTCGCATACTTGCTGTCATTCGCAACAAAGGTGGCCTTACTCGATACTAAATAAAGGTTCGTTTTGCTGCAGGAATGGCTATCTTTGGACCAAAACGAACTCAAGCACCTCATAGAATCCATGCCGCGTCGCATACTTGCTGTCATTCGCAACAAAGGTGGCCTTACTCAATACTAAATAAAGGTTCGTTTTGCTGCAGGAATGGCTATCTTTGGACCAAAACGAACTCAAGCACCTCATAGAATCCATGCCGCGTCGCATACTTGCTGTCATTCGCAACAAAGGTGGCCTTACTCGATACTAAATAAAGGTTCGTTTTGCTGCAGGAATGGCTATCTTTGGACCAAAACGAACTCAAGCACCTCATAGAATCCATGCCGCGTCGCATACTTGCTGTCATTCGCAACAAAGGTGGCCTTACTCGATACTAAATAAAGGTTCGTTTTGCTGCAGGAATGGCTATCTTTGGACCAAAACGAACTCAAGCACCTCATAGAATCCATGCCGCGTCGCATACTTGCTGTCATTCGCAACAAAGGTGGCCTTACTCGATACTAAATAAAGGTTCGTTTTGCTGCAGGAATGGCTATCTTTGGACCAAAACGAACTCAAGCACCTCATAGAATCCATGCCGCGTCGCATACTTGCTGTCATTCGCAACAAAGGTGGCCTTACTCGATACTAAATAAAGGTTCGTTTTGCTGCAGGAATGGCTATCTTTGGACCAAAACGAACTCAAGCACCTCATAGAATCCATGCCGCGTCGCATACTTGCTGTCATTCGCAACAAAGGTGGCCTTACTCGATACTAAATAAAGGTTCGTTTTGCTGCAGGAATGGCTATCTTTGGACCAAAACGAACTCAAGCACCTCATAGAATCCATGCCGCGTCGCATACTTGCTGTCATTCGCAACAAAGGTGGCCTTACTCGATACTAAATAAAGGTTCGTTTTGCTGCAGGAATGGCTATCTTTGGACCAAAACGAACTCAAGCACCTCATAGAATCCATGCCGCGTCGCATACTTGCTGTCATTCGCAACAAAGGTGGCCTTACTCGATACTAAATAAAGGTTCGTTTTGCTGCAGGAATGGCTATCTTTGGACCAAAACGAACTCAAGCACCTCATAGAATCCATGCCGCGTCGCATACTTGCTGTCATTCGCAACAAAGGTGGCCTTACTCGATACTAAATAAAGGTTCGTTTGGCTGCAGGAATGGCTATCTTTGGACCAAAACGAACTCAAGCACCTCATAGAATCCATGCCGCGTCGCATACTTGCTGTCATTCGCAACAAAGGTGGCCTTACTCGATACTAAATAAAGGTTCGTTTTGCTGCAGGAATGGCTATCTTTGGACCAAAACGAACTCAAGCACCTCATAGAATCCATGCCGCGTCGCATACTTGCTGTCATTCGCAACAAAGGTGGCCTTACTCGATACTAAATAAAGGTTCGTTTGGCTGCAGGAATGGCTATCTTTGGACCAAAACGAACTCAAGCACCTCATAGAATCCATGCCGCGTCGCATACTTGCTGTCATTCGCAACAAAGGTGGCCTTACTCGATACTAAATAAAGGTTCGTTTTGGCTGCAGGAATGGCTATCTTTGGACCAAAACGAACTCAAGCACCTCATAGAATCCATGCCGCGTCGCATACTTGCTGTCATTCGCAACAAAGGTGGCCTTACTCGATACTAAATAAAGGTTCGTTTGGCTGCAGGAATGGCTATCTTTGGACCAAAACGAACTCAAGCACCTCATAGAATCCATGCCGCGTCGCATACTTGCTGTCATTCGCAACAAAGGTGGCCTTACTCGATACTAAATAAAGGTTCGTTTTGCTGCAGGAATGGCTATCTTTGGACCAAAACGAACTCAAGCACCTCATAGAATCCATGCCGCGTCGCATACTTGCTGTCATTCGCAACAAAGGTGGCCATACTCGATACTAAATAAAGGTTCGTTTTGCTGCAGGAATGGCTATCTTTGGACCAAAACGAACTCAAGCACCTCATAGAATCCATGCCGCGTCGCATACTTGCTGTCATTCGCAACAAAGGTGGCCTTACTGGATACTAAATAAAGGTTCGTTTGGCTGCAGGAATGGCTATCTTTGGACCAAAACGAACTCAAGCACCTCATAGAATCCATGCCGCGTCGCATACTTGCTGTCATTCGCAACAAAGGTGGCCTTACTGGATACTAAATAAAGGTTCGTTTGGCTGCAGGAATGGCTATCTTTGGACCAAAACGAACTCAAGCACCTCATAGAATCCATGCCGCGTCGCATACTTGCTGTCATTCGCAACAAAGGTGGCCTTACTGGATACTAAATAAAGGTTCGTTTGGCTGCAGGAATGGCTATCTTTGGACCAAAACGAACTCAAGTACCTCATAGAATCCATGCCGCGTCGCATACTTGCTGTCATTCGCAACAAAGGTGGCCTTACTCGATACTAAATAAAGGTTCGTTTTGCTGCAGGAATGGCTATCTTTGGACCAAAACGAACTCAAGCACCTCATAGAATCCATGCCGCGTCGCATACTTGCTGTCATTCGCAACAAAGGTGGCCTTACTCGATACTAAATAAAGGTTCGTTTTGCTGCAGGAATGGCTATCTTTGGACCAAAACGAACTCAAGCACCTCATAGAATCCATGCCGCGTCGCATACTTGCTGTCATTCGCAACAAAGGTGGCCTTACTCGATACTAAATAAAGGTTCGTTTGGCTGCAGGAATGGCTATCTTTGGACCAAAACGAACTCAAGCACCTCATAGAATCCATGCCGCGTCGCATACTTGCTGTCATTCGCAACAAAGGTGGCCTTACTCGATACTAAATAAAGGTTCGTTTTGCTGCAGGAATGGCTATCTTTGGACCAAAACGAACTCAAGCACCTCATAGAATCCATGCCGCGTCGCATACTTGCTGTCATTCGCAACAAAGGTGGTCTTACTCGATACTAAATAAAGGTTCGTTTTGCTGCAGGAATGGCTATCTTTGGACCAAAACGAACTCAAGCACCTCATAGAATCCATGCCGCGTCGCATACTTGCTGTCATTCGCAACAAAGGTGGCCTTACTCGATACTAAATAAAGGTTCGTTTGGCTGCAGGAATGGCTGGCTATCTTTGGACCAAAACGAACTCAAGTACCTCATAGAATCCATGCCGCGTCGCATACTTGCTGTCATTCGCAAAAAAGGTGGCCTTACTCGATACTAAATAAAGGTTCGTTTGGCTGCAGGAATGGCTGGCTATCTTTGGACCAAAACGAACTCAAGCACCTCATAGAATCCATGCCGCGTCGCATACTTGCTGTCATTCGCAACAAAGGTGGTCTTACTCGATACTAAATAAAGGTTCGTTTTGCTGCAGGAATGGCTATCTTTGGACCAAAACGAACTCAAGCACCTCATAGAATCCATGCCGCGTCGCATACTTGCTGTCATTCGCAACGAAGGTGGCCTTACTCAATACTAAATAAAGGTTCGTTTTGCTGCAGGAGTGGCTATCTTTGGACCAAAACGAACTCAAGCACCTCATAGAATCCATGCCGCGTCGCATACTTGCTGTCATTCGCAACAAAGGTGGCCATACTCAATACTAAATAAAGGTTCGTTTTGCTGCAGGAATGGCTATCTTTGGACCAAAACGAACTCAAGCACCTCATAGAATCCATGCCGCGTCGCATACTTGCTGTCATTCGCAACAAAGGTGGCCTTACTCAATACTAAATAAAGGTTCGTTTTGCTGCAGGAATGGCTATCTTTGGACCAAAACGAACTCAAGCACCTCATAGAATCCATGCCGCGTCGCATACTTGCTGTCATTCGCAACAAAGGTGGCCTTACTCAATACTAAATAAAGGTTCGTTTTGCTGCATTAATGGCTATCTTTGGAACAAAACGAACTCAAGCACCTCATAGAATCCATGCCGCGTCGCATACTTGCTGTCATTCGCAACAAAGGTGGCCTTACTCAATACTAAATAAAGGTTCGTTTTGCTGCAGGAGTGGCTATCTTTGGACCAAAACGAACTCAAGCACCTCATAGAATCCATGCCGCGTCGCATACTTGCTGTCATTCGCAACAAAGGTGGCCTTACTCGATACTAAATAAACGTTCGTTTTGCTGCAGGAATGGCTATCTTTGGACCAAAACGAACTCAAGCACCTCATAGAATCCATGCCGCGTCGCATACTTGCTGTCATTCGCAACAAAGGTGGCCTTACTGGATACTAAATAAAGGTTCGTTTTGCTGCAGGAATGGCTATCTTTGGAACAAAACGAACTCAAGCACCTCATAGAATCCATGCCGCGTCGCATACTTGCTGTCATTCGCAACAAAGGTGGCCTTACTCAATACTAAATAAAGGTTCGTTTTGCTGCAGGAGTGGCTATCTTTGGACCAAAACGAACTCAAGCACCTCATAGAATCCATGCCGCGTCGCATACTTGCTGTCATTCGCAACGAAGGTGGCCTTACTCAATACTAAATAAAGGTTCGTTTTGCTGCAGGAATGGCTATCTTTGGACCAAAACGAACTCAAGCACCTCATAGAATCCATGCCGCATCGCATACTTGCTGTCATTCGCAACGAAGGTGGCCTTACTCAATACTAAATAAAGGTTCGTTTTGCTGCAGGAATGGCTATCTTTGGACCAAAACGAACTCAAGCACCTCATAGAATCCATGCCGCGTCGCATACTTGCTGTCATTCGCAACAAAGGTGGCCTTACTCGATACTAAATAAAGGTTCGTTTTGCTGCAGGAATGGCTATCTTTGGACCAAAACGAACTCAAGCACCTCATAGAAACCATGCCGCGTTGCATACTTGCTGCCCTTCGCAACGAAGGTGGCCTTACTCAATACTAAATAAAGGTTCGTTTTGCTGCAGGAATGGCTATCTTTGGACCAAAACGAACTCAAGCACCTCATAGAATCCATGCCGCGTCGCATACTTGCTGTCATTCGCAACGAAGGTGGCCTTACTCAATACTAAATAAAGGTTCGTTTTGCTGCAGGAATGGCTATCTTTGGACCAAAACGAACTCAAGCACCTCATAGAATCCATGCCGCGTCGCATACTTGCTGTCATTCGCAACGAAGGTGGCCTTACTCAATACTAAATAAAGGTTCGTTTTGCTGCAGGAATGGCTATCTTTGGACCAAAACGAACTCAAGCACCTCATAGAAACCATGCCGCGTTGCATACTTGCTGCCCTTCGCAATAAAGGTGGCCTTACTCTAAACAAGTGACTAGTTATAGCCTAATGAGTAGCCCACGGTTGTCGTTAAATCCCCAGTTAAAAAAAAAAAAAAAGGGGGGGGGGTGATATAATCTAAACTAAGTAAATGTTCGTGCTGTTTTTGGCTAGTATCTGTACAAGCTGTCTTCCCACGTGCGTCAAGAGAGACGTGGTGAAAATATTTTTCTATTAAAAACCCTATAGTTGCTTGACCCCTGATTTGGAAGGTCTCAAATTTTGTCGTCGTGACCCCTAATTCTGTACAACTGTGACCGCCCCCTTTCATTCCGCTTGCTATCGGCCAGTGCTGAAAGTCAGATTGATAGATAACTACGAAATGAGAACGGTTTGACGCCAAAGGTACGTGTTCACAAAGACAAAAAGAGCAAGCGGTTAAGTTCGAAAATGGCATCACAACTTAATGCGACCGGAAAACCACACAACAAGATGCATTCCTTCCCAGCTGATGTCGGTTACCTTAAGTTCTAGCTTCCCACCAAGTTCTGTTATTTTTTTTCTTAAGCATTTAAAGTCATCTGCTTTCTGAGTGAGTGAGTTTTGCGCCAGCAGGTATATACGTGCATATCTTGAAAAGCGCCGAATTATTAAAATGACAGGGAAAGCGACCTGTAATTGACGTCACCTTCACGAAAACTGTCGGCAAAGTCATCGTAACTTTCAGAACCTTTTTTTTTTTTTTTCTTTTAATGTTTTGCAACTGAAATATCTTCTACGCATGTGATGAGTGGTGTTCCTGGGGTCGTGGCGATTTCTAGGAAAAGGAGAGTCTGCAATGGGTGAGAAAATAAATTATACTTTGAAATGAGAAGACAATAAAAATGCAAATGATAATACTGATTGATAAGTATAATCCTTTTGCTTGCGCTGATTATTAGGCAGGACTCGTCTATTTATGGTAAGGTTTTCCTCGACGACTTTCACATTTAACGAAAGCAGCAATATGAAAAAACGTCACTTCTACCAATAAATAAAAAAATCGGTTTTTAGTGTTAAAATAAACGTGAAATAAAAATATGCATGTCTGGTCTATTGACAGTAAGCATCCATCTCAAACTCTACGATATATTTTTTTTTTATTATTGGAGGTTTAACGACCACCGTGAGCAACTCAATGGGCTATAAGCAGTTGCCCGTCCCTAATTTAGGGTCACTGGTTCCAGGGAAGGGAGAGAGCCAGTGCCGTAAGACAAACACAACATCCATTCATTCATTGATTGGAGGTTTAACGACCACCGTGAGCAACTCAATGGGCTATAAGCAGTCGCCCGTCCCTAATTTAGGGTCCCTGGTTCCAGGGAAGGGAGAGAGCCAGTGCCGTAAGACAAACACAACATCCATTCATTCATTGATTGGAGGTTTAACGACCACCGTGAGCAACTCAATGGGCTATAAGCAGTCGCCCGTCCCTAATTCAGGGTCACTGGTTCCAGGGAAGGGAGAGAGCCAGTGCCGTAAGACAAACACAACATCCATTCATTCATTGATTGGAGGTTTAACGACCACCGTGAGCAACTCAATGGGCTATAAGCAGTCGCCCGTCCCTAATTTAGGGTCACTGGTTCCAGGGAAGGGAGAGAGCCAGTGCCGTAAGACAAACACAACATCCATGCCTCACCGGGATTCGAACCCGGACCCCGTTCGGACGAATGATCAGAGGCCATTGCGCCGCCGGAGCGCCCCTCTACGATGTTGTAAAACGAACTGTGAGATGAGTGGCCAATTCCGACCATTCGCCCGAGATGGGTCCGGGTTCGAATCCCGTTGAGACATGGATGTTGCGTTTGCTTTACGGTACTGTCTCTCTCCCTTTCCACGAAGGACGTTGGAACTATTTTTTGACAACGAGGGAAGGATATCACAATATGTAATTTTTGTCAGTTCATAAAACATACGTTGCTTTTGTAAAACAGGACTACCTCTTCAGTGCCGCAGTGGTCTAAGCGATGTCTTCCGATTATTTGTCAGAGTTGGGTATGGATTCGAATACCGTGAGGCATGGATGTTGCGTTAGTCTTACGGAACTGATTCTCTCCCTTTCCTAGAACTTCTGGCCCTGAATTAGGGACGGGTGACAGCTTGTAGCCCACTGAGTTGCTCACGGTAGTCGTTAAACCTTCAATAAACAAGTTAGTAAAATCATTTAATGCATTGATTATGATACGCTTTCCAACATACTTGAAATCATTACTCAAGTTATGAGGATAATGGCTATGGAATAAATCTCACTCCTGTGCCCTGACCTTTGATCCCATTTCGATAATATTCAACAGAACTGGTTCAGTGTACCTCCGAAATAACATGATAAAGTTTTGTCGCAATCGAAGCAATTTTACATAAGTTATGACGCATAAGGGCTATGGAACAGATCCCGCTTCTGTGTCCTAACCTTTGACCCCATTTCGCCGATCTTCAACAGGATTCGTCCCCAGGCAGGCCCTTACAACATACTAACATTTCATCCAAATTGAAACATTTTTACGTAAGTTATGATTCATAATGGCGATGGAAGTAATTCCGCTCCTATGTCCTGACCTTTGACCCCCATTTCGCCAATTTTCAATAGCGTTTGTCCCCAGGTGGTCCCCTACCACATACTAAAATTTAATCGAACTCGAACCTTTTTTACGTTAGTTAGGACGCATAAGAGCAGTGGAATGGATCCCACTCCTATGTCCTGATCTTTGACCCCATTTCGTTCACTTTCAGTAGGGTTCGTGCCCAGGTGGTCCCCTACCATATACTAAAATTTCGTCGAAATCGAACCATTTGTACGCCAGTTATCGTGCGGACGGACGGACAAAGCTGGAGCATATACGCTTCTTCAACCTACGGTTGGAAAGCGTAAAAAAACAACAACAACAACAACAACAACAAAACCGGGTGTGATTCCGCCACTTGAACATGTTACAGATAAATCGATTAGTAAAAAACAACAACAACAACAACAACAACAAAAACCGGGTGTGATTCCGCCACTTGAACATGTTACAGATAAATCGATTAGTAAAAAAAAACAACAACAACAACAACAACAACAAAAACCGGGTGTGATTCCGCCACTTGAACATGTTATAGATAAATCGATTAGTAAAAAACAACAACAACAACAAAAA
Source organism: Macrothele yani (assembly GCA_039090855.1). Lineage (NCBI taxonomy): Eukaryota > Metazoa > Arthropoda > Arachnida > Araneae > Macrothelidae > Macrothele > Macrothele yani. The sequence goes on along the minus strand of CM077034.1, from coordinate 16,007,910 downwards.
AAAAAACCGGGTGTGATTCCGCCACTTGAACATGTTACAGATAAATCGATTAGTAAAAAACAACAACAACAACAACAAAAAAAAAAAACCGGGTGTGATTCCGCCACTGGAACATGTTACAGATAAATCGTTAGCAAAAAACAACAACAACAACAACAAAAACCGGGTGTGATTCCACCACTTGAACATGTTACAGATAAATCGATTAGTAAAAAAACAACAACAACAACAACAACAACAAAAACCGGGTGTGATTCCGCCACTTGAACATGTTACAGATAAATCGATTAGTAAAAAACAACAACAACAACAACAACAACAAAAACCGGGTGTGATTCCGCCACTTGAACATGTTACAGATAAATCGATTAGTAAAAAAAAACAACAACAACAACAACAACAACAAAAACCGGGTGTGATTCCGCCACTTGAACATGTTACAGATAAATCGATTAGTAAAAAACAACAACAACAACAAAAAAAAAAACCGGGTGTGATTCCGCCACTTGAACATGTTACAGATAAATCGATTAGTAAAAAACAACAACAACAACAACAAAAAAAAAAACCGGGTGTGATTCCGCCACTGGAACATGTTACAGATAAATCGTTAGCAAAAAACAACAACAACAACAACAAAAACCGGGTGTGATATCACCACTTGAACATGTTACAGATAAATCGATTAGTAAAAAACAACAACAACAACAACAACAACAACAACAACAACAACAACAACAACAACCGGGTGTGATTCCGCCACTTGAACATGTTACAGATAAATCGATTAGTAAAAAACAACAACAACAACAACAAAAAAAACCGGGTGTGATTCCTCCACTTGAACATATTACAGATAAATCGATTAGTAAAAAACAACAACAACAACAACAACAACAAAAACCGGGTGTGATTCCGCCACTTGAACATGTTACAGATAAATCGATTAGTAAAAAACAACAACAACAACAAAAAAAAAACCGGGTGTGATTCCGCCACTTGAACATGTTACAGATAAATCGATTAGTAAAAAAAAACAACAACAACAAAAAAAAAACCGGGTGTGATTCCGCCACTTGAACATGTTACAGATAAATCGATTAGTAAAAAACAACAACAACAACAAAAAAAAAAACCGGGTGTGATTCCGCCACTTGAACATGTTAACATGTTACAGATAAATCGATTATATCGATAAAACTTAAATGAATATAAACGTTAAATTTTATATCATAGGGTTATCGATACAAACATTCTACTCAGACAATAAACTATGTTAAACTGCAATGGCCGTTCCGAAGGCTCAGTGGTCTAAGTGTTAGCTTATTATCATTCGCCCAAAGGGGGGGGGGTGTAGGTTCGAATCCCGCTAAGCCCAGTATGTTTGTCATTCGGCACTACTGACTCTCAATGTGTTACTTGATTAACACTGGTTCTTTTTTTTTTTTTTTTTTTGATTGGAGGTTTAACGACCAATTTCAGCAACCAGCACCTCAATGGGCTATAATCAGTCACCCGTCCCTAATTTAGGGCCACTGACTCCAAGAAAGAGAGATAGCCAGTGCCGTAAGACAAACACAACATCCATGCCACACCGGGATTCGAACACGGACCCTTCTCGGACGAATGGTCATAAGCCAGTACTTAGACCACTGCGCCACCAGGGCGGCCAATACTTGTTCTCTCTATGTAACTTGATCATTTGGCATACTGCATTCCAGAATTGGGCAAAATCATACACTGGGCGGAAAGTGAAAAAAGAACACCAAGAAGGAGACGTCTGATACCAACGAAATTTACACAGCATAATAACGGGATACAGAGGATAACGTGATCAAAACATTATGGCAAAATACAGCTGTATTTGCTGGTAAACTGAAAAATAACATTTCCATGTAACATGGTTAGTACGAGGTTGAACCGCCATGAACTGCGTCACACTGTGCAATTCTGGCATGGAGTCTGTCGTACAGATGTTGGATGTAAGTTTGGGGTATTGAGTTCCAAGCATCCTCAACCTGGACGCCTCAATCGGGGATGGTCGTGGCTGGAAAGTGAAAAAAGAACACCAAGAAGGAGACGTCTGATACCAACGAAATTTATACATAACGGAATACAGAGGATAACGTGATCAAAACATTATGGCAAAATACAGCTGTATTTGCTGGTAAACTGAAAAATAACATTTCCATGTAACATGGTTAGTACGAGGTTGAACCGCCATGAACTGCGTCACACTGTGCAATTCTGGCATGGAGTCTGTCGTACAGATGTTGGATGTAAGTTTGGGGTATTGAGTTCCAAGCATCCTCAACCTGGACGCCTAAATCGGGGGTGGTCGTGGCTGGCCGTGGAGACCGGATAAGTCGTTGTCCCATAAAATCCCACACGTGCTCAATGGGGGACAAATCCGGTGGCCATGAAAGTTGTCTCACACCCTGAAGTGCATGTTGCGTTGCACGTGCCGTGTGTGGGCGTGCGTTATCTTGCTGGAAAACACCACGATGGACCGACCTTACAAATGGCACAACAACGGGCTGAATGATGTTGTTGATGTTGTTGATGTAGGAGGTGCTGTTTAACGTACCCGGTACAAACACTAGTTGTGTACGGGAGTGATAGCTGATCGCTCCCCACACCAGGAGACCAGGTGTAGGCCCTGTGTGTCGCTAGCGGAAGCAAGAAGGGTGGAGACGCTCCCCTGTGCGTCTGCGAACACGCATACGGCCATCGGAGGCACCCAAGCAGAATCTGCTTTCATCGCTGAACACGACAGATCGCCATTGCGTTCTCCAGTGCAGACGTTGGCGACACCACTGCAGCCGTTCCTGACGGTGGGCTGGAGTCAGAGGTAGACATGCCAGAGGCATAAGTGCACGTAGTCCTGCATCCAGTAGACGGTTGCGGATTGTTCGCACAGTCACCTCAGGTGCAACGGCAGCTCGGATTTGCGTCGCAGTGAATGTTCCGCTTGACAACGCCGCTCTTCTTATGCGTCGATTGGTCCGCTCATCAGTCCGTCTGTGACTCCCGGTTCCACGTCTTCTCGTGTGGGAATGTTCCTCGGACCATCTACGTCACCATGGTACCACCACCGATACTTCCCGTCCAATTCGCTCCGCAATACGACGATACGACCACCCGGCCTCGCGGAGACCGACTAGACGACCTCGCTCAAAGTCCGATAACTGTTGAAATCGTACACTTCTTCCATGTCCAGGCATTGCAGCTTCTTCAGGGTCTTCGCACGTGTCCGTACGCCGACGACTGATTACATTCACTTCGCCGTACTCCTTAAATACCATCGACGATAATTTGCATATTATGCCGTGCTGTGGCGTAAGCGCTCACCGGCTGGTCCCGAAATTAACATCACACTTGTGTAAAGTCGACCCCATTAACATATGTAAATTTCATGATTGTCCGCCAATTCTTTCTTGGTGTTCTTTTTTCACTTTCCGCCAGTGTATATAGGTTAATAGATTTTAACTCGTCATATGACGGCCAGAGTACGTTATAAGTCATATCATATAAAAATTTAGGTAATAAAAATTATGTTGGTTAATGGTCATGAAAGTCTTCTTGATATACCATGGTTTTTTTTGTGTTATTGTCATTTGATTCTTCAAAAGATTTCCTTGCAGTTCATTGTGTTTGCCAAAAACTTTCATGTGCTCTAGAGTTTTTGATCTTCTTTGCATGCCATCGCCGTTCACTATTTAAACGATTTTTTTCATTTTTTATCGTCTTCCATCTTGTACTACAGAGAAAAAATTCCACGTAACCATTATATTTCTAAATTTCCATCACAGTGAATCAAAAATACTCCTGAAGTTACTTTCTTACAATTTTAGTTGTTCCTGTATATGAAATAAAATAACGCTGATTCCTTTTAATGAATTCCTTTTTATGAAATAAAATAACGCTGATTCCTTTTTATGAATTCCTTCTTATGAAATAAAATAACGCTGATTCCTTTTTATGAGATTAATCTGCAATTTTATTCCGTTTTATGAAATTACTCTGCAATTTTATTCCTTTTTATGAAATTACTCTGCAATTTTATTCCTTTTTATGATTACTCTACAATTTTATTCCTATTTATGAAATTACTCTGCAATTTTATTCCTTTTTATGAGATTACTGCAATTTTACTCCTTTTTATGAAATTACTCTGCAATTTTATTCCTTTTTAGGAAATTACTCTGCAATTTTATTCCTTTTTATGAGATGACTGCAGTTTTATTCCTTTGTATGAGTTTACTCTGCAATTTATTCCTTTTTATGAAATTACTCTGCCATTTTATTCCTTTTTATGAAATTAACCTGCAATTTTATTCCATTTTATGAGATTACTCTGCAATTTTATTCTTTTTCATGAAATTACTCTGCAATTTTATTCCTTTTTAGGAAATTACTCTGCAATTTAATTCCTTTTTGTGAGTTTACTCTGCCGTTTTATTCCTTTTTATGAGATAACTCTGCAATTTATTCCTTTTTATGAAATTACTCCGCAATTTTATTCCTTTTTATGAAATTACTCTGCAATTTTATTCCTTTTTATGAGACTACTCCGCAGTTTTATTCCTTTTTATGAGATTACTCTGCAATTTATTCCTTTTAATGAAATTACTCTGCCATTTTATTCCATTTTATGAAATTACTCTGCAATTTTATTCCTTTCTATGAGATTACTCTGCAATTTTACTCTTTTTCATGAAATTACTCTGCAATTTTATTTCTTTTTAGGAAATTACTCTGCAATTTTATTCCTTTTTATGAGATTACTCTGCAATTTTATTCTTTTTCATGAAATTACTCTGCAATTTTATTCCTTTTTATGAAATTACTCTGCAATTTTATTCCTTTTTATGAGATTACTCTGCAGTTTTATTCCTTTGTATGAGATTACTCTGCAATTTATTCCTTTTTTATGAAATTACTCTGCAATTTTATTCCTTTTTATGAAATTACTCTGCAATTTTGTTCCTTTTTATGAGATTACTCGGCAATTTTATTCCTTCTCATGAAATTACTCGGCAATTTTATTCCTTTTTATGAGATTACTCTGCAATTTTATTCCTTTTTATGAGATTACTCTGCAATTTTATTCCTTTTTATGAAATTACTGTGCAATTTTATTCTTTGTATGAAATTAATCTGCAATTCGACGAAAATGAAACAAAACACGACATAAAGCGTACGTAACAGAAATTCCCATAACAGTGAAACAAAACTACGCCTGCAAATACTTTCTTATGATTTTACTTATTCCTTTTTATGAAATAAAATAATGCTTATTCCTTTTTATGGATTCCTTATTACGAAATAAAATAACGCTGATTCCTTTTTATGAAATTACTCCGCAATGCGAAGAAAATAAAATAAAACACAACATAACACCTACGTAACAGAACAAACGCAGCAGACAGTTGATCGAGTGCGTGCATGCTGCCACAGATAAAGCCGTTTGTCTTGCTAACTTTATTTTATTTTCCGGTATTTCTCCTTCAATTTACGTATCGTGTGATAGCGGTGAGCTTAGTTCCGATTTCCACCACCGGGATAAAAGCAGATGGCGTACTGAATGACGTCAAAGCGCTAGGCACAGACGTAGCCTATTATATAGGTTAAATAATCAGGATAAGTTACTATGAATTGTACACTGAAGAACAATTGAATTATTATTATTTTTTTTTATTGGAGGTTTAGCGACTACCGTGAGCAACTCAATGGGCTATAAGCAGTCGCCCGTCCCTAATTTAGGGTGACTGGTTTCAGGAAAGGGAGAGAGCCAGTGCCGTAAGACAAACACAACATCCATGCCTGACCGGCATTCGAAACCGGACCCCTTTCGGATGAATGACAATTGAATTAGAGACAGCTGGCGTTATGCAAATGTGGCGCTGTGGGCGGCCCTGTAAACGGAAACGACATGAAGTATACAGTGATCAGACAATATAAGGAGTGATGCGACGGTAATCAGTAAGAGTCGGACGCAGTATGGGTAATACGAAGGATCTAGGCGCATTTGATCGTGGGCAAATTGTTGGGGCCCGACGAATGGGTCACTCCATGTCAAAAGTCGTACAGGCATTGGGATTTTCACGAGCCACTGTGTCACGGGTGCACCGTGAGTACATCAAATTCGGTAAAACCATCCCTGCAAGGGCGAACTGCCGTGGACAACAGCGTGTGGATGAGCGGGGTCATCGTCGGCTAGCTCGCATTGTAATAGCGGGTGGACGGTCCACAGTGCAAGAAATCACTCGGCAATTTAACGCTGGTGCACAAAGACGTGTAAGCAGCCACGCCATCCAGAACCATCTCCTCGCTATGGGGTACAGAAGCCATCGTCCAACGAGGGTACCGCTGCTGATCGGACATCACAGGGTGCAAAGATTAGCATGGGCGCGGGAACATCGCCACTGGGCCCAAGACATGTGGAAAAATGTTGCCTGGACTGATGAGTCGAGATTCATGTTGGTACATGCGGATGGCAGGATACGAGTACGGCGCAAACCACATGAAGAGATGGATCCTTCTTGCCAGCAGGGTACTCTTCAAGCTGGTGGGGGTGGTATTCTCGTGTGGGGACTGTTTACGTGGACTGAAATGGGACCCCTGGTACATGTGACATTGTCCCTCACAGGTCAACGTTACCGGGACATCCTGGACGACCATTTGCTCCCGTTTGTGCGTCTTCAACATCCCACTGGGGACCTCATCCTGCAACAAGACAATGCAGCTCCCGAATTGTATCCGAATGGTTGGATGAACACTCCACCGACGTGACCTCGCTTTCTTGGCCAGCTAGGTCACCTGACCTGAGCACATCTGGGATGCCATCGAGAGAGATGACCCCCCCCCCCTCCATGAAATCTTCGTGAACTGTGGGAGCTTGTTCAGGGGTCGTGGATCCGTATGGCTTCCCAACGCTTCCGGTGTCTTGTCGAGTCCATGCCGAGACGAATCGCCGCCGTCATCAGGGCGAAAGATGGTGCTACACGTTACTAGACAGGTATCTCTAATTCAATTGCTCTTCAGTGTATATGGTATAAGTTGCTTTTAAGTAAATGAAGGAAAACATTTCTCTCATTTCATTTCTTAAAAATTTTATATCTGAAAAAAATCAACGGAGCATAATATCAACTGTGCCTCGATCTACGACGTAGTGATACGTCAACCGTTCTTCGCTGAATACTTTAAGGGCGTAGAACTAGTGAGATAGCGCCATGAAATAGTGTCTGTTGTCGTCTATACAGTACAAAGTATTTCGTATATGTTACAGGTACGTAGCACTGAAACATTGAGACTTTTCAGATACGTTGCGCAATGTGACAGTAATGTTTCAGAAACCTCACGGTTTCGTCAAAATGTCCTCAAACGTTATATAACTTTGAAACATAACCGATACGTTACAGTGAAAGTTCTTTGTAACTTCAACATACCAACTTCATGTTACTGTTACGTTTTTGAAGGATATTTGTAACTTCATTACATTACTGTTACGTATTTACTACGTTGAGTATTATAGTTTTAATAAACTTTGTAAATTCACAATAAAAATGTCGCACTCGACAGCTGTTTCAAAAGCAAGAACAGACGTATTACGAGTTGTTTACGTTTTCACAGGTTCAACGCACTCCGCTGTCTGTCCATTGGGAACAATGGCGGCGTTTATATATTGATAACAAAAGAAATAAAAATCGGTTCCAAATGAGGATGTGGAATTTATATTATACATGTGGAATAGACTATATATATATCAGCGAAAAACGGAAACAAAATCAAATTCGTCATTTCTCTAAATACCTACCAATATGAAATTTCTCAGCTTCAAGTAAAAATATAACATGCTGGTATAATACACTAATACAACAACATAGCACCTACTTAGATTTTATAAAATGCTTTTTAGAATTTAAAAATTATAATAATCAAAACAATTATTAACTTTCAGATGATATTGAATCCCCCCCCCCCAAAAAAAAAAAACAAGTTAGTAAAATCATGCAATGCATTGATTATGATACGCTTTCGTCCATAACAGAAATCATTACTCAAGTTATTACTTAAGTTATGAGGATAATCGCTGTAGAATAAATCTCGCTCCAATGAACTGACCTTTGACCCCATTTCGATTATATTTAACAGAACCAGTAAAGTATAGTTCCGGAACAACATGACAAAGTTTTGTCACAATCGAAGCATTTTTACGCCAATCATGACGCATAAGGGCAATGGAATGCATCCCGCTCCCATGTCGTGACTTTGACCCCATTTCGCCCGTTTTCAATAGGGGTTGTCCCAAGGTGGTCTCCTACCACATACCAAATTTTAATCGAAATCGAACCATTTTTACGCAAGTTATGTCGCATAGGGCAATGGAATGCATCCTGCTCTTATATCCTGACCTTTGACCGCATTTCGCCCATTTTGAATAGGGTTCGTACCCATGTGGTTCCTTACCTCATACTAAAATTTCATCGAAATCGAACCATTTTTACGCAACTTATGACGCATAAGGGCAAAGGAATAATTCCCGCTCTTATGCCCTACCTGATCTTTGACCCCATTTCGCCAATTTTCAATAGGGTTCGTGCCCAGGTGGTTCCCTACCACATACTAAAATTTCATCGACATCGAACCATATTTACGCATGTTATGACGCATAAAGGCAATGGAATGGATCCCGCTTTTATGTCCTGCCTGACCTTTGACCCCATTCCACCCGTTTTCAATAGGGTTCGCCCCCAGGTGATTCCCTACCACATACTAAAATTTCATCGAAATCGAATCATATTTACGCATGTTATGATGCATAAAGGCAAAGGAATGGATCCCGCTTTTATGTCCTGCCTGACCTTTGACCCCATTTCGCCCATTTTCAATAGGGTTCGTGCCCAGTGGTCCCCTACCACATACTAAATTTTAATCGAAATCGAACCATTTTAATGCAAGTTATGACGCATAGGGCCATGGAATGGATCCCGCTTTGATGTCCTGCCTGACCTTTGACCCCACTTCGCCCATTTTCAATAGGGTTCGTCTCCAGGTGGTCTCCTAGCTACCACATACTAAAATTTCATCGAAATCGAACCATATTTACGCATGTTATGACGCATAAAGGCAATGGAATGGATCCCGCTTTTATGTCCTGCCTGACCTCGGACCCCATTTCGCCCATTTTCAATAGGGTTCGTGCCCAGTGATCCCCTACCACATACTAAATTTTAATCGAAATCGAACCATTTTAATGCAAGTTATGACGCATAGGGCCATGGAATGCATCCCGCTTTGATGTCCTGCCTGACCTTTGACCCCACTTCGCCCATTTTCAATAGGGTTCGTCTCCAGGTGGTCTCCTAGCTACCACATACTAAAATTTCATCGAAATCGAACCATATGTACGCGAGTTATGACGCATGAGGACAATGGAATGCAGCCCGCTGCTGATGTCCTGCCTGACCTTTGACCCCCATTTCGCCCATTTTCAATAGGGTTCGTACCCAGGTGGTTCCCTACCACATACTAAAATTCCATCGAAATCGAACCATATTTACGCATGTTATGACGCATAAAGGCAAAGGAATGGATCCCGCTTTTATGTCCTGACCTTTGACCCCATTCCGCCCATTTTCGATAGGGTTCGTGCCCAGTGGTCCCCTACCACATACTAAAGTTTAATCGAAATCGAACCATTTTAATGCAAGTTATGACGCATAGGGCCATGGAATGCATCCTGCTCCTATATCCTGACCTTTGACCCCACTTCGCCCATTTTCAATAGGGTTCGTCTCCAGGTGGTCTCCTAGCTACCACATACTAAAATTTCATCGAAATCGAACCATATTTACGCATGTTATGACGCATAAAGGCAATGGAATGGATCCCGCTTTTATGTCCTGCCTGACCTTGGACCCCATTTCGCCCATTTTCAATAGGGTTCGTGCCCAGTGATCCCCTACCACATACTAAATTTTAATCGAAATCGAACCATTTTAATGCAAGTTATGACGCATAGGGCCATGGAATGCATCCTGCTCCTATATCCTGACCTTTGACCCCACTTCGCCCATTTTCAATAGGGTTCGTCTCCAGGTGGTCTCCTAGCTACCACATACTAAAATTTCATCGAAATCGAACCATATGTACGCGAGTTATGACGCATGAGGACAATGGAATGCAGCCCGCTGCTATGTGCTGACCTTTGACCCCCATTTCGCCCATTTTCAACAGGGTTTGTCCCCAAGTGGTCTCCTACCACATACCAAATTTTAATCGAAATCGAACCATGTTTACGGAAGTTATGACGCATAAGGGCAATGGAATGCAGCCCGCTCCTATATCCTCACCTTTGACCCCACTTCGCCCATTTTCAACAGGGTTCGTCCCCAGGTGGTCTACTACCAGATACTAAAATTTCATTTGAAATCGAACCATATTTACGCTAGTTATGACGCATAAGGCCAATGGAATGCATCCCGCTCCTATGCCGCGACCTTTGACCCCATTTCACCCATTTGCAATAGGGTTCCGTCCCCTGTGGTCCCCTGCCACATGCTAAAATTTCATCGATATCGAACCATTTTTACGCGAGTTATCGTGCGGACAGACGGACGGACGGACAAAAGCTAGAGCATATACGCTTCTTCAACCTACGGTTGGAGAGCGCAAAAAAAGATGACATACATTAAATCAACTAACTAGCTAATTCGAGTACGACAGTATCACCAAAGGATATCCCAGTAGCACGTGGAAATACGACTACGAGAGTGCTTCGGTGAAATGGCATAAATGCGCATGCGCATCCCAACCAAAAAAATCTTAAATATCGCCGGAATGTAACATCAAGATAGCAATTATGTACAATGGGAACTGTAAAACTGTAGTATCGGTGAAAGGTATTTTTAACGTGTAATGTACAAAGAGTTATGTTCCAAAATAAATGTTGCTGAAACGTAATTGTAAGATATCTCTGAAAGTGCAACGAAAATGAGAGATTGTAGCATTATTGATACATATCTGAAACGGTTTGTGCTGCATGGGCGTAGTTCTACGTCGTACGTAGCGCCGCAGTTGCTCCTTGATTTTAATGAGTGAGTGCTGTTTTAATTGGCGCTTTTCAACAGTAGGTTGAAGAAGCGGATATGCTCCAGCTTTCTCCGTCCGTCTGTCTTTCGGCACGATAACTCGCGTAAAAATAGTTCGATTTCGATGAAATTTTAGTATATGGTAGGGGATCATCTGGGGACAAACCCTATTGAATATGGACGAAATGGGGTCAAAGGTCACGACATATGGGGCGGGATCCATTCCATTGCCCTTATGCGTCATAACTTGCGTAGATATGTTTCGATGTCGATGAAATTTTTATATGTGGTAGGGAACCACCTGGGAAGGAACCCTATTCAAAATGGGTGAAGTGGGGTAAAAGGTCAGGACATAGGAGCGGGATGCATTCCATTGCTCTTATGCGTCATAACTTGCTTAAATATGGTTCGATTTCGATGAAATTGTAGTATGTTGTAGGAGACAATCTGGGGACGAACCCTATTGAAAATGGACGAAATGGGGTCAAAGGTCAGTACATAGGATCGGGATCCATTCCATCGCCCTTATCCCATACTATTAAAGGAGCACTTCTTGTATGTATGTAAATTTTATTTTGAAAACGGCTCCAGGGATTTTGATGAAAGTCGGTAACTTACCGTTTTTTGGTACAAGAAATCGAGTTAGCTTGATCTCGACTTTAGGAAAATTCGTTTAGTGGGTTAAATAACCACCCCAAATTATAACGTTTATAGTGTCATGGCGTCGTTCCATTAATGTTACCCATGCTTAGAAATCTTATGACGTCACAATCTTGCGTTGATGAATGTTGGCGCGCGGTCACGCCAGCTGTCTCATTACGTCACGCGTTGTGTGTGGATCCTATTAAAGTTTTATGACGTCACACTCATGCGAGCAGATGGTCGCGATTCCCATCTGCCTCATTACATCACGTGTTGTGTGCGTATGAACGTCCGCACGATAACTCGCGTAAAAATCGTTCGATTTCGATAAAATTTTAGTATGTGGTAGGGGAACCCCTGGGAAGGAACCCTAATGAAAGTGAACGAAATGGGGTCAAAGGTCAGGACATAGGAGCGGGATCCATTCCACAGATTTTATGCGTCATACCTAACTTAAAAAAGATTCGATTCCGATGAAATTTTAGTATGTGGTAGGGGACTACCTGGGAACAAACCCAGTTGAAAATGGGCGAAATGGGGTCAAAGGTCAGGTCATAGGAGCGGAATCACTTCCATCGCCATTATGCGTCATAACTAGCGTAAAAAAAAGTTCGATTTGGATGAAATGTTAGTATGTTGCAGGGGCCTTCCTGGAGACGAATCCTATTGAAAATGGACGAAATGGGGTCAAAGGTTAGGCCACAGGACCGAGATATATTCCACAGCCATTTTCCTCATAACTTGAGTAATGATTTCTGGTATGTTGGAAAGCGTATTATAATTAATCAATGCATTGCATGATTTTACTGACTTGTTTTCATATTTGGGCGTCCTGAAAAGGAGAGCAATGTTGCCTTTGCTTTCTTAAAGTGAAACTTTCAACAGCGATTTTCAGCAGTGAAGCGCATCCTCTTTTTTAATACCGTTTCCTCATTGTACATTTTGGGTAACTGAACCGTGGAATTCGGGGGAGACCCCCCCCCAGTCAAGAGACCAATAAAGATGGCTTTAGCTACAGCTTGACAGTCAGTTATGATGTCATAAAGCTTAAGCCGTGTTCATCTTTAAAAACGATCGACCACCTGTGCTGAGGAGCCAATAGGAGACAACATCTTGGGGAAACCTAAGAACCTCTTTTTCGCAGCCTCCCAGTAAAGAGGCCGTTTGACTCGAGCTCCGTGCTAAACCTCTTTGTCATCTATATTTCAAACACCCCAGCTGCTAATTCCACGGTCGATAAGACAGCTCTATGGCCTAATCATTACGAAAAATACATATACTCACGCTACGTAAGCAGCTTAAAATGAGCGGTTGCGATGGACAGTATTTCTAAACTACGTGATGCGTATATGTGATGCGGAGAAACAGACAAAATGCACCTTTACGAACTTTTCGTGGCGCTTAGTAAGGTTACCGGGTCACTCAAATTGCCTTATAGGAGAAACAACAGAAGGTAGAGCTTTGAAATTTGGCAGAAACCTAAAGGCAGATGGGAATGTGTACCCAGAAGCCCCTTTCTGAAATTCATTCAAATTTCAAAAAAAAAAAAAAAAAAAAAAAAATTAATGAGATTTTGAAGCCACAAACACTGTTGAAATTTCATCTTTCTGTTTACTGTGTTATACACAAGCTCAATGACATTTTGTTTGTCTTATGAGCTTGCTAAACTCGAACATGGCAAGCTCATAAGACAAACAAAATGTATTGACATAACCAACCTTAAAAAAACACCATAATACCTTCAAGTTGGAACTGAAGGAACAGATTCTCTGCTTTAGAAGGCCTAACATCGGAAGAAGTGGATATTTCTGAAGTTAACAGAAAAGTAACCAAAGCTCTTATGGAAACAGCAACAAAATTAGCTGGGTCTAAGAACAAATTGCATGTGAACAAATTATCAGGAAAAACCAAAATGTTGATGCAAAAGAGAAGAGAGATGAGGACAACTAAAGAAGATGTGACTTCCAAAGTGGAATATATAGAGCTATGCAAGACAACACGAAAAAGTATCACTGAAGACGTAAAGAAATTCAACTGTGAACTAGTGAGGAAAGCAATTGAAAACAACCAAAGCCTAAAGATAGCAAAGGGACATCTCAGTAAGGGAAGAAAACAGATTATGGCACTGAGAAAAGAAGATGGTTCTGTAACAAGAAATAGAGGCGAAATTTTGACAAGAGTGAAAGATTTCTACTCCAAATTATATGAAAGGGATGATACATGTACTCCAGACATCATGAAAGGTACCAGTACCAGAGTTCTTCCAGTCCTTCCAGCAGAAGTTGCACATGCAATCAAGAACATGAAGCGGGGAAAAGCTCCAGGAGAAGATGGAATTACTGTAGACATCATACAAGAAGCAAGTGGAGAAATCGAAACAGTACTCGCCCAAATTTTCACTCGATGCCTTAATGAAGGAAAGATTCCTGAGGATTGGAACAACGCTACAATGATCCTGCTACATAAAAAAGGTGACGTTGAGGATCTCAGGAACTACAGACCTATCAGCCTCCTATCAGTGGTTTATAAAATCTTCACTAAAGTTCTTTCACACCGCTTGAAGGTAACACTGGACATGGCTCAACCGAGAGAACAAGCTGGATTCAGGAGTGGCTACAGCACAATAGATCATATCCACGTACTGAGAGAACTAATTGAAAGAGCGAGGGAATACGAATTTCCATTGTGCATGGCTTTTATCGATTATGAAAAAGCCTTTGATTCGGTAAAACCATCAGCAGTTACAACGGCTCTGAAATCCTGCGGTATTGAAGACGCGTACATTAATATAATTCATAACATCTATGAAAATGCAAGTGCAAAGATTAGGCTGTTTGAAAATACAACACACATAAAAATTGGAAAGGGAGTGAGACAAGGTGACACCATATCTCCGAAGCTCTTTAATGCCACATTGGAAAATGTCTTTCAATCATTGAACTGGGAAAACAAAGGGATAAAGATTAATGGAGATTATCTAACTCACCTTCGTTTTGCTGATGACGTAGTCATTTTTGCAACTACCCCATCAGAGCTGCAGAGTATGATCCAGGAACTTGCTGACAAGAGTAAAGAAGTGGGATTAAAAATGAACTTTCAGAAGACAAAAGTGATGTTCAATGCTTTTACAAGAAATGAAGATTTATCGATTGATGGAGAAAAGCTGGAGATAACAGACACGTATGTTTATCTTGGACAGCAGATATCAAGTGAGGGTCACATTGATGTAGAAATTAATCGGCGTACAAAACTTGCCGGGAGAGCTTTTGGAAGAAACGGGATAATTTTCAAGAGCAATATGCTATTATGTCTTACAAGAAAGGTGTTAGATCAATGCATCCTTCCAGTGCTTACGTATGGTGCAGAGACGTGGACCTTAACTAAAAGAGACATACAAAGGCTGCAGACAACTCAAAGCAGCATGGAGAGGTGCATGCTTGGTGTAACCAGGAGAGATAAGAAGAGGAACTGGTGGATCCGAAAAATGACAAGAGTGGAAGACATCACGATCAGAGTTAAATCCCTGAAATGGTAATGGGCTGGACATACTGCCAGAAGGACAGACCATCGATGGACAGCCGAAATTTTAGAATGGATTCCAAGGGACAGGAAAAGACCCAGAAGAAGACCACATGGGAGATGGGTGGATGAAATTTGAAAGTGGGCGGGAGTGACATGTAGGAGACTGGCACAAGACAGACCGTTGTGAAGGAAACTTGGGAAGACCTTCGTCCAGCAGTGGATTGATAATGGTTGACGATGATGATGATGACATAAGCTCATGCTACGAAAATTTGCACATTTTGTCGATTTTCACAAAAAGTACGGAACCAAAGGTACAAATTATGCCGCCGAATAAGAATGCAAAATTGCAGAGTCGAATACGTAAGAGTACACGTGCGTGTGAGCAGAGATGTGACAGCGGAGTGCATGAAAAGCACACGTGACTTTTTCCGCGATTAGTTCGCTCATACTCCTCGGCGACATTCGTTGTGTTTCTTGCAGGAGTTGGTTCAATTTCATAAGCAATCAGGTAAAATGAGTTGCCACGAACGTATTGATGACGGAATAAGGTGGAGAATCGTCGGTAGATTGGAGGCAAGTGCAGGTTGCTACAGAGCTCAACGTAACGCCCAGTGTCGTCTGCAATTTGTAGAAACAGTTTAAGGACACCGGATCATATATCGAGAAGGCCTGGACAAGGTCGTCCAAGAGCCACGACGACCAGTGATGATCGTTATTTGGCACTTTCATCGAGGAGGCAAAGGTCCGCTACAGCTGCACAGCTATCTCGTGAGCTGCATGCCGCCACTGGAACCTGAGTTTCAAGGATTACTGTTTCCCGAAGGCTTCATGAGAGAGGGCTTTTTGCCAGAAGACCCACTGTTTGCGTCCCGCTCTCTTCAGCACACAAGAGAGCGCGTTTAGCATGGCTGCAGACGACATCAGCTTTGAGTGGGGTAACGTTCTCTTCACAGACGAGCCGCGATTCAGCCTGGACACTAATTCTCGACGTTCCTTCATCTGGAGAGAACCTGGGACCCGATGCTTTTCCTCCAACATCCGAGAAAGAGACCGCTATGGCAGCGGAGGTGTCATGGTCTGGGCAGTCATCATGTTGGACAGCCGCACACCTCTCCATGTGTTTGACAGAAGCTCCCTGACATCCGAGAGGTATAGGGATGAGATCTTACAGCCCA
Source organism: Macrothele yani (assembly GCA_039090855.1). NCBI lineage: Eukaryota > Metazoa > Arthropoda > Arachnida > Araneae > Macrothelidae > Macrothele > Macrothele yani. The sequence continues at coordinate 15,991,472 of CM077034.1, read as the reverse complement.
ATGTTCGACTTTTCAGGGGCGCAATTGGCCCTCGGTTCCTTTTTATGGACGACAACGCTCGTCCACATAGGGCTCACCTGGTCGACGATTATCTTGAAAGTGAGGATATTCGCAGGGATGGATTGGCCAGCCAGATCGCCAGACCTAAACCCTATCGAACATGTCTGGGTACGTTCTTGGGAGGGCGATTGCAGCACGCCATCCCCCCCCTCCGAGAACGGAGGTGGAAAAGTTCGTTGCTGCTGGAGTGGGACCGACTGCCCCAGGGGTGCATCAACTGCCTCGTTTCCAGTATGACGTCGCGCTGTAAGAGCTGTATGACTGTGAGAGTGGGTTATACCCCAAATTGGAGTCATTTTATGTTTGATCTCCCTGTTTAACTACATGGCATACTGCATGAGACTAACCAAAGTCTTTAATAGTCATGGAGGTTAGACGTATCAGCGTAATATTTTCTATGTCTTCATTCACTGTTTTGGAAAATTCCCCTTATGGGTATGAAATGTTCATACCTCATAGTGTATAAAACTCTATGGTTAACTGCATGGAATACTGTATGAGACTAACTGAATTCTTTAAAAAGAAAATACTGACGGGTGTAACTGTCTTTTTTTTTTCTTTTCTTCTTTCAACTTCCGTTTCTTACATCCTCCAGAGCATGAATTTACGGTAAAGGAATGGCCATCCTGAGAGGGCTATCCCCCCTCTTAGCTACGGCCCTGAGCAGTTCTCTGTCCACAACGTCAAATAGTCTCATGATGTTAAACGATTAAGATAACGCTTAATCTTAATCGATTAAGCAGCGGAAGTCACCTCTAGGATTCAAGATGTCTTTTTGTCCGCAGGTGGCTTTCTGTTAAGCTAAATCGATTAGCTATATAAGAAACTGATTCTTTCTTTCATACAATACGGAGAATGGCCGAAATTGGCAAGCCGATTTCTGTCATAATTATTGGGCATCATGTCATCACATCGATTTAACTCACACTCCCAGAAATCAGGTCACGATTTCGCAGAATCATAAAATGATCAAACAGGATTACAAAACTGAAAGTTTTTTTTTTTTGTTTATTTATTATTACTATTATTATTACCCACTTTTTTTTGTTCCTTTTGCTTCTCCTTTATGTTCTTTAATTACTGGTATTTGATCACAGTCTGCAAATGAAGATCTCAATACGGCTAAGTTTTCGAATGTGACTCGAAACCTAAATGAACAACTCAGGGTGGCTAAACAAAAAAAAAAACTCTCGGAAAGAAAAAGGAAAGAATTAGTGATTAGAAAAGAGTTCAAATAGAGACGGGCAATCCTCGAGTTCGAGGCTGTCAATAACGCTGTCATTTATAACGTTGTCCCTGTAATTTTCACACCAATTAGAGGAACGCGTTTGGTAAAATAACTCACCAGATCCAGACGCAATCGGAAAACGCAAAGACCAGTGCAGTCAAAGCCGTAGACCTGAATTCACAATCCTTATCGAATTTCCGATCAATAAAAGACTTTCAGTGATAAAAGACGCAATTAAGACAAACGGAGTACCAGGAGGAACGGTCAAAACGAAAACTAGTAAAATACGTTGGAACAAACTAAATAATTCCTAAAACTCAGATGCAGCTCTTTCGGGTTCCGATAATTTCTCGGAAAGCAAGACCAGCAGATTTTAAATCGATGAAACCTTATCGGTACTCTGGTTTTCAGACATCAATAATACACAGTGTGGCAAAGAATTTTTAAGACTGTGTCTGTAAAATGAAATAGAAACAAGAAATTATAATTTGTTTTGGTTTGTTATTCAAAATAAGTCCCTCCGGCTTCAATCCACTTGTTACAGCGATTTAATAATGATTCGAATGCCTTCACTTTGTGGAATTGCCTCCAAAGCACGCATCGAAGCTGTTTCTATGGTCGAAATATCATCAAAACAACACCCTTTTAACGTCATTTTAAGTTTTGGGAATAAAGAAAAGTCGCAGGGGGCTAAATCAGGTAAATACGGTGAATGATTCAACACACAGACGTTATTTTTCGCCAAAAATCTACGAACAAGAAGTGAGGTGTGACTGGGTGCATTATCGTGCAACAAACACCAACTGTTTTCATCTCGATATTCTGGACGAGTGCGACGAATTCTGCCCATCAAACGTCTCAAAACATTTAAATAAAACTCACCAGTAATTGTTTGTCCACTTGGAACAAATTCTTTGTGGATAATACCCTTACTATCGAAGAATGTAATGAGCATTGTTTTGATTTTCAATGAAACTTTTCTTGTTTTTTGGCTTGTGGGGAGTTTTTTGACTTCCATTCCGCACTTTGTCGCTTTGTTTTAGGATCATATTGAAAACACCATGTTTCATCACCAGTAACAATCGATTTTAAGAAGTTTGGATCATTTTTAGCGTCTGAAATGATGTCTCTGCAATGTGCACTTCTCCTTGATTTTTGTTCATTGGTTAACGTGTGTGGAACAAATTTAGCACAGACTTTTGTTTTGCCCAAATCTTCATGCAGGATGGTTCGAATCGTTTCTTTGTTGATGTTTAAAGACTCTTCCATCATTCTTAGTGACGCACATCGATTGTTTGCCACGAAATCACGCACTTTTTCAATAATCTCAGGTGCCCTTGGTCTTCCGGTATGCTTATCATCTTCTAGCGTCTCTCTTTCGTCCAAAAAACGTTTGTGCCACAGGAAAACATTTGATCTACTTAAACAAAACTCACCGTAAACTTGTTTCATCCTTTGGTACGTTTCCGAGGCACTTTTACCAAGTTTTGCGTTAAATTTAATAACAGCCCTTTGTTCCATCTTAATAATTCAACATGAAAAAAATTTGACTTCTCTAATGAACGGCCGTTTCGTTTGAGTTACTTTAACAACTGCGCAGTACTTTTGGCAGAAAGCAAGCAGATGGTCACGGTTTATAAGGCATTCGCGATTACACTGGTGGCGCCACCTTAGGTTGAAATCTAGCGCCAGTCTTACAAATTCTTTGACGCACTGTATATATTAACGAATCTCACACATCCGTATACATGATAAATAAATAGAAATTTCATTAACTTCATACACTTTGTGTTCATTGATTTACGACCATTTTACACTGCTGAAAATATTCCCGAAATTCACGAGTCACTTTCCGCGATTTCCCATTAAATGACGGAAACAAACCTGGATTTCAAGTATTTTTCACACGTTAGGAAAATTATAAATTTTCATAAACCTTTCCGCAATTTCTTTCCCATATTGACAGTAAACTGTCGTTTCTACGAAGTATTAACGGAAAATTCTGAATTTTCAGAAAACTTTCCGAAATTTCTTTTAACGGTAAATTGCCGTTTCTAAGAAGTGTCAACGGAACGTTTTTCGCAATTACCGTTAAATATGGAAACATTTTCCGTACATTAATGGTAATTGCCGTTTTTAAGAAGTGTGTTCAGAAAAAATTCCGCAAATCCTCTCTTACATTGACTGCAAATTGCCGTTTTTGTGATGTTGAAGAAAAATTCTGAATTTTCAGGAACCTTTCGCAATTCCTTTGGTTTATTAACGGTAAATTGTCGTTTCTAAGAAGATTTAACGGGAAATTCTGAATTTTCAGAAACCTTTCCACAACTCCTTTCTTATATTTAACGATAAATTTGCGTTTTTAAGGTTTGTACCACTTATATTCAATACATTGTGAGAAAAAAAAATATTTAGGGTTTTCATTTGACTCTCTACTTGTAACAGTATCAGACACAAGGAACATCGCAAGAAAAAAAAAAAAAACCGATTACGAGAAAAATCTTCATTCCGTCTAACTTCCGTTTTCAGGAATTTTCGAAAGACTGTAATTTGCATTTATGATGACTGAGATCCTAAAATAAATGCGAATGAACAGAGGAAGGGGGATGGGGGTAATTAAAAACCAGAACCATACACCAACTATACATTACCGAGTTTACCCCTGAGGCGTATACACCTCGAACCTGATACAAAATTTTATTGAAAATTTCAGATCCAGTCGTATTAATCCTATCTTACTTGGGTTACATTCCCTATATACCAAATGTTTCTTATCAACTCAACAATGCGCTCAGAAGGATGAACTTCGGTGTCGGCATAAGGTCTCTCGCATCTTTACATACACTATATTGAAAAAAGTCACTGGACACCCCTTCAAAAGCAAATGAACGAATCCGCTGCGTTGTTAAGAAGCGCGGTACAACTGCAAACGGTATAAAAACAAGTCTGCAGCTGACCGCGATCACATCGCACTGTGAGGTTACGTGAAAATGTCGAGGCGAGAAAGAACTGACTTTGAGAAAGAAAAGATTGTTGGGTGTTATATTAGGGGGTTGTCCATAAGAGAAACCGAGAGGCGTTTAACCCTTCAGCCGGCTCGAACGAATTAACTCGGGGTTAGCAAAACAGGCTATAATCAGATACAATGAATATATTCGCTGTCTCTGAAACAGGCTGAATATGGCAGGAACGAGTAAAGCGACCCATCAGAAAGCGTTGCTTTGACCTTTAATTTTGTTATTCATTTAGGGGTGATTGACATTAATCTTTCTTGACTGGTACAGGCAAAAAGAGCGATAATAATGGTGAAGAGCCCAAGAAAGAACAGAAAAGATGTTTGAGCGTCTCCTTTCTTCCCAGCAGCACGATATCCATGTCAGGGGAACTGCAATTCTCTATCATGTCTTGAGTCCTAAGGCAGAGAAAAAGGAACTAGAAGGGACTTTCTACAGCGAGAATAAGGGACTAGGAGAGACTTTGTGATAAAGGACCTTCTACCCAGTGGCATGATCATGTCACTTCTGATGGGTGGTCAGTATTGCTGAGATCAGAGGGACAAAATATTTGTTTCGCTGGAGCTTTCGTCAAACTCGGCCGCTATGTGAAAAATTCTGTTTAAGGAAAGCAGAAAATTTTTGGAACCATTTTGTTTAGCTATATCGGCCGCTTAAAGGGTTAAGCATACCCAAGTACTGAATAAGTGGAAGACACGTGGCGTGTCTGAAGCAGCAAAACGTACTGGCAGATAAAAAAAAAAAATCAGTGATAGAGGACGTCGAAGCCTCAGGAGAGTCGTTACAGCTAATCGACGGAGTACTGCACAAGATCTCAGTGTACAGGTGAGTAAAAATGCTGGAACCTCGGTATGTACACGTACCATTCGTAGAGAACTTCATTCCATAGGTTACCGTGGTCATGCAGCTGTTCATAAGCCTTTCATCTCCACTCGGAATGCTACTCGTCGTTTAGCATGGTGTAAAGAACATTTATCGTGGACCGTAGATCAATGGAAACGGGTCCTGAATCCAGATACAAGATCCATCACTCGGATGGCCGTGTGGGGGGTATGGCGGCAGTCGGGGAACGCTATTTACCAGAGTGTACTGTTCCTTCGGTCAAGTTTACTTGTGTGGGGGTGTTTTTCGTGGTATAGTCCACGCCCTTTGGTTATCGTGGACCAAACCTGTTAACCAGCACGTCTACCTCGATATTCTGGCCAATTATGCCCTACCAACTCTGTGGCAATATTATGGAACCGAACCTTGTTGGTACCAGCAGGATAATGCACCGAGCCATAAAGCAAGTTTTCGAAATCGCTTTATTATTATTCATCATAAGAAAACATAAGAGGGAGACGTACAGTGTTGGGCGTCGCACTGGGAAATAATACAAACTGTTAAAACATGATGGTATTATAATGAATAGAATTCTCCGGCTGGACGTGTAGTGCAGGAAAGCTTACGTTAAGTCACGTTAGGGTTATTGAAAGGTTACTTGACGTAGCTAAAGTGTGCTTAATCTTCAAAGTGCTAGAGTTTGTTTAGGTAAGACACGCACGTGCAATAAATTCCAAGAATATGGAATTTATTTTTACTCAGCGTTCCTCATTATCTTGAATATCAGTAATATAACTTCGGTTTTAGTACATTAGTACCTTGAAGGCTCCTTATTAGAGCGGTAAACACAATATACCCTGAACTTAACGTAAACACTCAATGAAATAGACTTAAAATAGACTCAATGAAATAGACAATGAAATAGACTTAATTATATAATGAATAGAATTCTCCGGCTGGACGTGTAGTGCAGGAAAGCCTACGTTAAGTCACGTTAGGGTTATTGAAAGGTTAATTGACGTAGCTAAAGTGTGCTTAATCTTCAAAGTGCTAGAGTTTGTTTAGGTAAGACACGCACGTGCAATAAATTCCAAGAATATGGAATTTATTTTTACTCAGCGTTCCTCATTATCTTGAATATCAGTAATATAACTTCGGTTTTAGTACATTAGTACCTTGAAGGCTCCTTATTAGAGCGGTAAACACAATATACCCTGAACTTAACGTAAACACTCAATGAAATAGACTTAAAATAGACTCAATGAAATAGACTTAATTATATAATGAATAGAATTCTCCGGCTGGACGTGTAGTGCAGGAAAGCCTACGTTAAGTCACGTTAGGGTTATTGAAAGGTTACTTGACGTAGCTAAAGTGTGCTTAATCTTCAAAGTGCTAGAGTTTGTTTAGGTAAGACACGCACGTGCAATAAATTCCAAGAATATGGAATTTATTTTTACTCAGCGTTCCTCATTATCTTGAATATCAGTAATATAACTTCGGTTTTAGTACATTAGTACCTTGAAGGCTCCTTATTAGAGCGGTAAACACAATATACCCTGAACTTAACGTAAACACTCAATGAAATAGACTTAAAATACACTCAATGAAATAGACAATAAAGTAGACTTAATTATATAATGAATAGAATTCTCCGGCTGGACGTGTAGTGCAGGAAAGCTTACTTTAAGTCACGTTAGGGTTATTGAAAGGTTACTTGACGTAGCTAAAGTGTGCTTAATCTTCAAAGTGCTAGAGTTTGTTTAGGTAAGACACGCACGTGCAATAAATTCCAAGAATATGGAATTTATTTTTACTCAGCGTTCCTCATTATCTTGAATATCAGTAATATAACTTCGGTTTTAGTACATTAGTACCTTGAAGGCTCCTTATTAGAGCGGTAAACACAATATACCCTGAACTTAACGTAAACACTCAATGAAATAGACTTAAAATACACTCAATGAAATAGACAATAAAGTAGACTTAATTATATAATGAATAGAATTCTCCGGCTAGACGTGTAGTGCAGGAAAGCCTACGTTAAGTCACGTTAGGGTTATTGAAAGGTTACTTGACGTAGCTAAAGTGTGCTTAATCTTCAAAGTGCTAGAGTTTGTTTAGGTAAGACACGCACGTGCAATAAATTCCAAGAATATGGAATTTATTTTTACTCAGCGTTCCTCATTATCTTGAATATCAGTAATATAACTTCGGTTTTAGTACATTAGTACCTTGAAGGCTCCTTATTAGAGCGGTAAACACAATATACCCTGAACTTAACGTAAACACTCAATGAAATAGACTTAAAATAGACTCAATGAAATAGACTTAATTATATAATGAATAGAATTCTCCGGCTGGACGTGTAGTGCAGGAAAGCCTACGTTAAGTCACGTTAGGGTTATTGAAAGGTTAATTGACGTAGCTAAAGTGTGCTTAATCTTCAAAGTGCTAGAGTTTGTTTAGGTAAGACACGCACGTGCAATAAATTCCAAGAATATGGAATTTATTTTTACTCAGCGTTCCTCATTATCTTGAATATCAGTAATATAACTTCGGTTTTAGTACATTAGTACCTTGAAGGCTCCTTATTAGAGCGGTAAACACAATATTCCCTGAACTTAACGTAAACACTCAATGAAATAGACTTAAAATACACTCAATGAAATAGACAATAAAGTAGACTTAATTATATAATGAATAGAATTCTCCGGCTGGACGTGTAGTGCAGGAAAGCTTACGTTAAGTCACGTTAGGGTTATTGAAAGGTTACTTGACGTAGCTAAAGTGTGCTTAATCTTCAAAGTGCTAGAGTTTGTTTAGGTAAGACACGCACGTGCAATAAATTCCAAGAATATGGAATTTATTTTTTACTCAGCGTTCCTCATTATCTTGAATATCAGTAATATAACTTCGGTTTTAGTACATTAGTACCTTGAAGGCTCCTTATTAGAGCGGTAAACACAATAATCCCTGAACTTAACGTAAACACTCAATGAAATAGACTTAAAATAGACTCAATGAAATAGACAATGAAATAGACTTAATTATATAATGAATAGAATTCTCCGGCTGGACGTGTAGTGCAGGAAAGCCTACGTTAAGTCACGTTAGGGTTATTGAAAGGTTAATTGACGTAGCTAAAGTGTGCTTAATCTTCAAAGTGCTAGAGTTTGTTTAGGTAAGACACGCACGTGCAATAAATTCCAAGAATATGGAATTTATTTTTACTCAGCGTTCCTCATTATCTTGAATATCAGTAATATAACTTCGGTTTTAGTACATTAGTACCTTGAAGGCTCCTTATTAGAGCGGTAAACACAATATACCCTGAACTTAACGTAAACACTCAATGAAATAAACTTAAAATAGACTCAATGAAATAGACTTAATTATATAATGAATAGAATTCTCCGGCTGGACGTGTAGTGCAGGAAAGCTTACGTTAAGTCACGTTAGGGTTATTGAAAGGTTACTTGACGTAGCTAAAGTGTGCTTAATCTTCAAAGTGCTAGAGTTTGTTTAGGTAAGACACGCACGTGCAATAAATTCCAAGAATATGGAATTTATTTTTTACTCAGCGTTCCTCATTATCTTGAATATCAGTAATATAACTTCGGTTTTAGTACATTAGTACCTTGAAGGCTCCTTATTAGAGCGGTAAACACAATAATCCCTGAACTTAACGTAAACACTCAATGAAATAGACTTAAAATAGACTCAATGAAATAGACAATGAAATAGACTTAATTATATAATGAATAGAATTCTCCGGCTGGACGTGTAGTGCAGGAAAGCCTACGTTAAGTCACGTTAGGGTTATTGAAAGGTTAATTGACGTAGCTAAAGTGTGCTTAATCTTCAAAGTGCTAGAGTTTGTTTAGGTAAGACACGCACGTGCAATAAATTCCAAGAATATGGAATTTATTTTTACTCAGCGTTCCTCATTATCTTGAATATCAGTAATATAACTTCGGTTTTAGTACATTAGTACCTTGAAGGCTCCTTATTAGAGCGGTAAACACAATATACCCTGAACGTAACGTAAACACTCAATGAAATAAACTTAACGGCCAGACAGCGGTCTGACAATAAAATGAACTAAGAAAACGTACTCACTTTTAACCTTTTATTGGGGAGCTCCTGGTATTACTCAAATACACACTCCAAAATAACACAACTACTGATAGCCCGAACTTTCGTACTATCGTAGAAAAGTAGGTAAATCGCATATCAATAATCAGGAAGAATCTATCACATATAACACGAAGCTCTCTGGTATACTTAAGCGCGCCTATATATATATATGTTTAAGGTATATAACTTTCACAAAGTTTTCTTTAGTTAATTATTATCTTTAACTTATTCTCGTTTTCGTGCTGTCATAAGTTGTAGAGTAGGGGGTTTTAGACTCAAGTTTTCTTTCAAAAATCTGTTCGTTATAAATTAACATTTCCTTTTTTAATTGCAATGTAAAATTTGGATTTCTTTTGCATTGTTTTTCAGGTTTAAATTCTCTCTCAAACGAACTTGGAATTTCGTTATAGCTGAAAATCATTTCTATTTATTATGTCACTCTCACAGCTTGAGTTCTCTTTAATCTTCTTCTCTCTGTTTAATAGTAACAGATGAAGAGCATGGGTCGGGCCATGAAGGTTAATGGATGCAAGCGAAATTGTTAACTAGTGCTAGGTCATGCTACTCTACGGAGGACATGACTTATATATATATTTTTTAAACTATTTTAGGTGGGAATGTTACTTGCATCTATGGCCTTGCAGAAACCCATTTCCAACTAGGTCTTTGTAGAAGTGAGAAAATGCAGAGTTTTTGCTGGTCCTTGATAAAGCCAAGGCTCAGTATTCTCGACACCTTCCACATTCAGTTGTTTTATTTTATTTTTTTATCTTTTCTCCTTTTACTCACACAGGTAGATACATAACCTTTTCTATGTTGTACTAGGTGTGAGTCAAAATTATATATGTATTTTTTTGCTTAGGTATCTTCTTTATAGAATGTGAATTCTGAATTTTCAAAACTGCTGCGTTGCGCGTTTTGATTTTCAGGTTATTTTGCACCCTTCGTGTTAACTTCTAAAAATTTTTCCTTAGTCTTCAGTTTTGCTCTTAAGTATATATATATATAAATATATATATATATATATATATTCTATTAAGAAGAAACTGAAGCTAAAAAAATTTTTAACTCATACTAAGTACAACATAGAAAAGGTTATGTATTGACCGGTGCGAGTAAAAAGAAAAAAAGAACAACTGAATGCAGAAAGTGTCGAGAATACTGAGCCTTGGCTTTATCAAGGACCAGCAAAAACTATGCACAATAAGCAGTCCAAGTATATATAGGAAAATAAAATAACAAGAGATAGTAAAATCAAAAAGAAACTGAATCTAGAGTATACGTTACAGTATATACACTGCAATGACAATGGGGATGCATAACAAATGCTGCAAGCAAAGCTTATTGAACAAAAAATTGCACGCAAGCAAAGCATATTGAACAAAAAATTGCACGCAAGCAAAGCTTATTGAACAAAAAACTGCACGCAAGCAAAGCTTATTCAACAAAAAATTGCACGCAAGCAAAGCTTATTGAACAAAAAACTGCACGCAAGCAAAGCTTATTGAACAAAAAACTGCACGCAAGCAAAGCTTATTGAACAAAAAATTGCACGCAAGCAAAGCGTATTGAACAAAAAACTGCACGCAAGCAAAGCTTATTGAACAAAAAATTGCACGCAAGCAAAGCTTATTGAACAAAAAACTGCACGCAAGCAAAGCGTATTGAACAAAAAATTGCACGCAAGCAAAGCTTATTGAACAAAAAACTGCACGCAAGCAAAGCGTATTGAACAAAAAATTGCACGCAAGCAAAGCTTATTGAACAAAAAACTGCACGCAAGCAAAGCTTATTGAACAAAAAACTGCACGCAAGCAAAGCTTATTGAACAAAAAACTGCACGCAAGCAAAGCTTATTGAACAAAAAATTGCACTCAAGCAAAGCGTATTGAACAAAAACTGCACGCAAGCAAAGCTTATTGAACAAAAAATTGCACGCAAGCATAGCTTATTGAACAAAAAATTGCACGCAAGCAAAGCTTATTGAACAAAAAATTGCACGCAAGCAAAGCTTATTGAACAAAAAATTGCACGCAAGCAAAGCTTATTGAACAAAAAATTGCACGCAAGCAAAGCTTATTGAACAAAAAATTGCACGCAAGCATAGCTTATTGAACAAAAAATTGCACGCAAGCAAAGCTTATTGAACAAAAAATTGCACGCAAGCAAAGCTTATTGAAAAAAATTGCACGCAAGCAAAGCTTATTGAACAAAAAATTGCACGCAAGCAAAGCTTATTGAACAAAAAATTGCACGCAAGCAAAGCTTATTGAACAAAAAATTGCAGGAGAAGTGACAGAGAGAAACACATCGTGTCACGTGACATTGGCTTGGCATGATTTACAGGAAAACACAGGCGAAACAATAGTACACAATTAGAAAAAGAACAGCACAAACACCGCCGGTAAAAACATTACATACATGAGATAAAAAACACAGCGTGCACAATTGTGCAAGTTATTTAACGAGGGCAACAAAGCAACGTAATACGCAGGCGGGGTGAAGGTAATTAATGTACACGAGTAAGCACGAAAATACACTGAGATGACATTAGCATTCACAACTCAACGGTAGCGTGGATTGCACGAATGCAAAAGGAACAGTAAGATCACAGAGCAAAACTAGGAATGCCCACTGGGATGACACGAGGAATTAACGCAAAATGAAAGCACTGTACGACGCAATAGATGTAACTGGTACATTAACAAGACCCATATTATACACAGATGATGAACTGATGATGATGAACCATATTATACACAGGGACGACCAAATAAAGTACACAATGTGAAGACACGATACAACGCAAGAAATGTTACAAGTACAGTACAAAGCACACGATAAACCATGAGTGCACTCTGGGATGTTATGAGCATATGCATAAAGTGAAAGCACAGGACAAGCCATGGGTTCTGACAGATGACAGAATTTATCAAAAATTTGTACGTGCACGATCAAAGCATTAACACAATGTGAAAGCACGGTACAGCACAAGAATTGCAAGAGGTACAAAGGATGCACAAAAACAAACCACATGAAAGTACACTGGGATGAAAATAGTATGTACACACTGTGGAAGTATACTGCTACGGCGTAGTATACTGTTACGGCCTGGCCAGCACAAAGCCCTGATCTGAACCCCATAGAGCACCTATGGGTTGCATTAGAGCGCCGCATGAGAAGTTTGGAACCAAGGCCTACCACTAAGCAACAGTTAGCGTCAGCATTATGTACTGAATGGAAGCGCATACCTATCGCTGTGTTCCAAAACCTTCTCGTAAGCATGTCTCGAAGGGTCAGTGCATGCATTAAGGCCAAAGGTGGACCGACACCGTACTAATGTATGTCAATAAATGCTATGTTGTGTTTCTCTTCTAGGTGTCCGGTGACTTTTTTTGTCAATATAGTGTATATGCTGCTTAAGAGAAATTTGACAAGCTCTCGCTTCTCAGCGAGGAAGGTGTTTATGCCATCTCACAACAATATCCCGACGGGTCCAACGGAATAACCAAGCGATAGTTTAAAATTAGACTCAACGAACATAAAAGTGACACTGATCCTATATGGGATGATATAAAGAAATTTGCTTCCTAATACGCGGCCAAACCTACTGCCATTCGAGTAACATTACTGATCATTACCAACGAATTTGGAAACAGTTCATCAAATAATGCTATGTTTTATGCCACGATACCGCGTGTCCAACTAATGTGACACCACGTTTCTGCGAATGAATAATTATTGGGTTGGTGCGAGTGAAATGTCTGGCGCGAACGAGCAGTGGAGACAGGCCCCCACCACAGCGGAATGGAACCACCCACAGGTGTTACGGGTATTACGTCACAGAGTCACTATAAATAGCTAGCACGTGTCTGAAGAACAAGGTACAGGCGCGGGTTGTCTGGACGAAAAGTGGCTTGCAAAGGAAACATGCAGACGCCAGATTTAAAAGTCATCCTCCTGTATGAATTTAAAGTGGGCCACTCTGCAGGAATTTCGGCTCGAAAAGTTAGCAAAGCGTTTGGGGAGGGGGGGTGAATGCAGTCAAACGAACGAAGCATTCGGCGATTGTATGGGATGTCTCGAAGCAGAGATACGGACCTGCAAAACGAAGCACGTGGTCAACGACCTGTTGCGGTTTCGGACGATGTTCTGCTGCGTGTGGTTGAAACGGATCCCCCACCCCGAAAAACATGTCGAGAGATAACAGAAGAGGCAAGATCAAAAAGCTGGACATGTGGCTGCCGCATGAGTTGAGAACTGCCAACAAGACTAGGCGTTTCGAAGTCTGCACGTCTCTGCTTGACAGGAATAAACAGGAACTACAACTTCATTGAATCGTCACCTGCGACGAGAAGTGGGTCCTTTGTGGTTGTTGCCACGCCAAACTACGTTTGTCGGCCACATTTATTTATTTTTATTTAAATTAAGGGAGAGAAGCTAAAATTCCATTAATTTACATTCCGAGGAAGTTTAAATTAAGAAGGGAGGTGGTTAATTTTCATAGCGTGAGGTATGGGTTAGGCTTTAGGACGAAAAGCGAATATATATATTACAAGGAGTGTTCAAATGAAAAGGTACGAAACGACACTGTGGGTATAAATGAAGACTTTATTCAAAGTATACACCATAGGCCGTAGCACAACGATCCTATTGATTAAGGAGACGAAGGATTCCTTGTTCCCAGAATTCCTGTGGCCGTGACGAGACCCAGTCCTGCACAGCAATAAATAATCGGCCACATTTATTTATTTTTATTTAAATTAAGGGAGAGAAGCTAAAATTCCATTAATTTACATTCCGAGGAAGTTTAAATTAAGAAGGGAGGTGGTTAATTTTCATAGCGTGAGGTATGGGTTAGGCTTTAGGACGAAAAGCGAATATATATATTACAAGGAGTGTTCAAATGAAAAGGTACGAAACGACACTGTGGGTATAAATGAAGACTTTATTCAAAGTATACACCATAGGCCGTAGCACAACGATCCTATTGATTAAGGAGACGAAGGATTCCTTGTTCCCAGAATTCCTGTGGCCGTGACGAGACCCAGTCCTGCACAGCGTCCTTGAGTTCGTCGTCCGAGTGGAAGTGCTTCCCTTTCGGATGTTTTTCCAGGGGACCAAACTCATGGAAATCGCAGGGCGACATGACCGGGCTGCAGGGCGGATGGTCAAGCTGCTCCCACTGGAACTTGGCCAGTTCCACGTGTGTGACCCTGGAGACGTGTGTACGCGCGTTATCATGGAGCAGAACCACACCCTACGTGAGCAGCCCCGGTCTTTTGTTCTTGATGGACCTGTGTAGGCTTCGGAGTGTCTCACAGTACACATCGGAATTAATGGTTCGTCTGTGCTGGAGGAATTCAACAAGTAGTGGACCTTGGACGGCGCTCTTTATAAGAGCCTCTGCTCTCTCTCCTGCGCATGCGGGCGCCCGCGCATGCTCCGATCCACGCCGGCGACTCCAATCGCATCCCTAGATGTGTCGCTACGTTCTCCCATAGCGGCATAGGGAAATATGTTAATGGTTACGTTCTTATGACGTTTCGTACCTTTTCATTTGAACACCCCTAGTATAAGGAATGAATTTTAGGTTCAATAATTTTTCCTAAGGAGTTAAAGACAAGAAAGAAATCTGTCTTATTTTTTTCCCAGGAAAGCGAACCCCAAATGTTTCGACCCCCTTCCAGTTAGACGCTCGAAGGACAGGTGAACAGAGCCCAAGTAACCCTCCCTGGGTTTTACCCCCACCTCAGCCAGAGAGAGGGAGCTTTCCAAGCAGCTCTGAACCCCCAGGGTAACACCGGACAATAGGAGAAAGGACTAACACAGGAAGGCAACGGCGTCCGAGGCAATCTCCAGGTCCAAATGCTCGACAACATTGTTTCGCTTCTCTTTGAAGTAAGCAATCAGCACTACCAACGGATACAGGAACACCCCCGGCGTACACACTCGACAACAAGGGAGAAGCGCATCGGGTACCCTAAAAATGACAAGACTGACTGTAACGTACCAGGAGATGTGACGTACCTGCCAGAAGGACGCACACGACATAAAGGCAAATAGGAATCAGAATAAAACGTCCGCGTAGCTCAATTGGTAGAGTGACTTATTCCGGAATGAGGGGACCCGGGTTCGAATCCTGGCGCGGATAAAAATGACGGAGAAATTTACTTCGTTATAATGGCGCCCGAACTATCCGGATGACCCGACCGTTCAAAATCTCGCAATGGTGTGATGTTATTTCCACACCGCGAGATAGGAAAAATAAGAGAATCCTTTTTCCAGCACTTCGAAAAAAAAAAAAATAATAATAAGGGGGAGATGATGTAACGTACCAGGAGATGTGACGTACCTGCCAGAAGGACGCACACGACATAAAGGCAGATAGGAATAAGAATAAAACGTCCGCGCAGCTCAATTGGTAGAGTGACTTATTCCGGAATGAGGGTATCCGGGTTCGAATCCCGGCGTGGACAGAAATGACGGAGAAATTCACTTCTTTATAATGGCGCCCGAACTATCCGGATGACCCGACCGTTCAAAATCTCGCATTGGTGTGATGTTATTTCCACACCGCGAGATAGGAAAAATAAGAGAATCCCTTCTCCAGCACTTGAAAAAAAAAATAATAATAAGGGGGAGATGATGTAACGTACCAGGAGATGTGACGTACCTGCCAGAAGGACACACACGACATAAAGGCAGATAGGAATCAGAATAAAACGTCCGCGTAGCTCAATTGGTAGAGTGACTTATTCCGGAATGAGGGTATCCGGGTTCGAATCCCGGCGTGGACAGAAATGACGGAGAAATTTACTTCGTTATAATGGCGCCCGAACTATCCGGATGACCCGACCGATCAAAATCTCGCATTGGTGTGATGTTATTTCCACACCGCGAGATAGGAAAAATAAGAGAATCCTTTCTCCAGCACTTCGAAAAAAAATAATAATAAGGGGGAGATGATGTAACGTACCAGGAGATGTGACGTACCTGCCAGAAGGACGCACACGACATAAAGGCAGATAGGAATCAGAATAAAACGTCCGCGTAGCTCAATTGGTAGAGTGACTTATTCCGGAATGAGGGTATCCGGGTTCGAATCCTGGCGTGGACAGAAATGACGGAGAAATTCACTTCGTTATAATGGCGCCCGAACTATCCGGATGACCCGACCGTTCAAAATCTCGCATTGGTGTGATGTTATTTCCACACCGCGAGATAGGAAAAATAAGAGAATCCTTTCTCCAGCACTTGAAAAAAAAAAAAAAAATAATAAGGGGAGATGATGTAACGTACCAGGAGATGTGACGTACCTGCCAGAAGGACGTACACGACATAAAGGCAGATAGGAATCAGAATAAAACGTCCGCTTAGCTCAATTGGTAGAGTGACTAATTCCGGAATGAGGGGATCTGGGTTTGAATCCTGGCGTGGACCAAAAATGACGGAGAAATTTACTTCGTTATAATGGCACCCTACCGTTCAAAATCTCGCATTGGTGTGATGTTATTTCCACACCGCGAGATAAGAAAAATAAGAGAATCCTTTCTCCAGCACTTCGAAAAAAAAAAAAAAAAATAATAAGGGGGAGATGATGTGACGTACCTGCCAGAAGAACGCACACGACACAAAGGCAGATAGGAATCAGAATAAAACGTTCGCGTAGCTCAATTGGTAGAGTGACTTATTCTGGAATGAGGGGATCCGGGTTCGAAACCTGGCGTGGACAGAAATGACGGAGAAATTTACTTCGTTATATGACAGGGTCATACATTTTAGAAATTGATGGCTAACGGTCTTGAATTTCGGGGGAAACGTAGATAGCTGGGCATACGCAATTGTTCAGAGGGTCCAACCAAATCAGAAGTTGGTGATTTCGGTAAGAGCGAATAAAAAATAGATTCTTTCTTCAGCTCGGACCAATGAGCGGGAATAATTAATTTTAGTAAAGAACCAGGAGGCGGAGTCTTAGAAAAATCCGAGGAGAAGTCGGAACTTACAGACAAAATTTTTCACGCATTTCTTGAAAAATCGTGGAAGTATCCGGTCGGGACTTACCGACGCAGATGTTTCGGAGGAAGATGTGGACAGCCAGAGTCGCCCACTAACGGTAGTGAGCCCGGTAAATCCCGCGAGCGGCCGTTACGTTAAATGAACGGAAGCCCCCTTTCTAGAATGTGCCGGTTGAGAGTCCCCTTTCCCACCGGAGAGAAAACAAGTGCCATAGATGACGTCTTGGACGAAGGGTGCAAGGTAGAGTCATTTTAATTTCCCTGACAATCCACTTATTTTATTTAAAATGTTTAAATTGATAATGAAGTCATGTCTAGGTGAAAATTGGCACAATTTCTCCGAGCGATAAGTTTAAATTGTCTATCTTAAAGAGTAAACCATTCTCTAAAGATGGATTTTACAAGTATCAAAGTTTGCATTTGAAATCAAATATTTAGGAGTAAATTTAATGCACTATAGGTTCTTCACCACGTTACCGACTTATATTCAGTGAATAAACGATTTGTTATTGTTATTTCTTTATCTCTGTTTCCTTCAGAACAAGTTGGCATAGTGTGTGTTATTTTGAAAGAAATTAATTTTGATAAGGGGATAACACTAATAGGTGTGGTGGGACAGAAATTTAGAGTTAGGAATGAGAGGGACATTTTCCTTTTTGCCTTTACTCCCCACTTATTTAACCTATTGTAAATTTCGGTCTTTACATTTTTTCCCCCCAAAATATATTCTCTAAAATATTGCGGGATATCAGTGCGCGCGCATTTTCGTGCAGGTGCTCATATGAAAACACAACGCATCGTCCGGTTGAAAATTCGCGTCGCCCTCTCCGGAAGGAAACACAACTCTTCGGCTCTCTAGAACAATAATTTTAAATATTTCCGGTGTCCCTCTCAACCACAATCGGTCTGGGAGTACGACATGATAATCGGAAACCATCTGCACATTTTTTAAGCAAGGCACAGCCTGCTGGATGGCATCTTAAGCCATCCCTACACACTAAGAAGACGATGCCCCTTGTCTGGTGGTCTACAGACGGGATAATTCATCGCAGTTTCTTGGCAAGAGGCCAAACCATCACTGCAGAACGTTATTGTGCTGAATTACACCGGAAATTGCTGCAGAAACAACTGGCTTTGGTGAACGCACATGCTGTTCTTCTGCTCCAGGACAACGCTCGCCCTCACGTCACACAACGAACTATGCTGCCACTAAGTGCCATGGGGGTATGAAGCACTGACTCATCCTGTCTATTCTCCTGACTTGTCTTCGACAAACTATCGTCTGCTTCGTCGCCTGGATCACTTCCTGTCCGGGAAACAGTTCATGACAGACAACAAGGTTCAACGTGCAGTTGATTACTTCCTCGGGTCACAGCCACAAGACTTTTTTCGTTCCAGGATCATGGCCTTGCCGGAAAGATGACAACTATGTGTCGATGCCTAGTGGGGGATTATTTTGCCTAGCGGTAAGTTGTCCTATTTTTCCGTTCTAATAGTCCCCGTGTGGTGGTCCTTTGCCGGACATTTCATTTGCACCAACCAAATACACTGGCGAAAAGTGAAAAAAGAACACCAAGAAGGAGACGTCTGATACCAACGAAATTTATACAGCATAATAACGGAATACAGAGGATAACGTGATCAAAACATTATGGCAAAATACAGCTGTATTTGCTGGTAAACTGAAAAATAACATTTCCATGTAACATGGTTAGTACGAGATTAAACCGCCATGAACTGCGTCACACTGTGCAATTCTGGCTTGGAGTCTGTCGTACAGATGTTGGATGTAAGTTTGGGGTATTGAGTTCCAAGCATCCTCAACCTGGACGCCTCAATCGGGGATGGTCGTGGCTGGCCGTGGAGACCGGATAAGTCGTTGTCCCATAAAATCCCACACATGCTCAATGGGGGACAAATCCGGTGAACCATGGAAGTTGTCTCACACCCCTGAAGTGCATGTTGCGTTGCACGTGCCGTGTGTGGGCGTGCGTTATCTTGCTGGAAAACACCACGATGGACCGACCTTACAAATGGCACAACAACAGGCTGAATGATGTTGTTGATGTCGGAGGTGCTGTTTAACGTACCCGGTACAAACACTAGTTGTGTACGGGAGTGATAGCTGATCGATCCCCACACCAGGAGACCAGGTGTAGGCCCTCTGTGTTGCTGACGGATACAAAAAGGGTGGAGACGCTCCCCTGTACGTCTGCGAACACGCATACGGCCATCGGAGGCTCCCAAGCAGAATCTGCTTTCATCGCTGAACACGACAGATCGCCATTGCGTTCTCCAGTGCAGACGTTGGCGACACCACTGCAGCCGTTCCTGACGGTGGGCTGGAGTCAGAGGTAGACATGCCAGAGGCACACGTGCACGTAGTCCTGCATCCAGTAGACGGTTGCGGATTGTTCGCACAGTCACCTCAGGTGCAACGGCAGCTCGGATTTGCGTCGCAGTGGATGTTCTGCTTGACAACGCCGCTCTTCTTATGCGTCGATCGGTCCGCTCATCAGTCCGTCTGGGACTCCCGGTTCCACGTCTTCTCGTGTGGGAATGTTCCTCGGACCATCTACGCCACCATCGTACCACTACCGATACTTCCCGTCCAATTCGCTCCGCAATACGACGATACGACCACCCGGCCTCGCGGAGTCCGGCTAGACGACCTCGTTCAAAGTCCGATAACTGCTGAAATCGTACACGTTTTCCATGTCCAGGCATTGCAGCTTCTTCAGGGTCTTCGCACGTGTCCGTACGCCGACGACTGATTACATTCACTTCGCCTTACTCCTTAAATACCACCGACGATAATTTGAATATTATGCCGTGCAATGGCGTAAGAGCTCACCGGTTGGTCCCGAATTAACATCACACCTACGTACACTCGACCCCATTAACATATGTAAATTTCATGATCGTCCGCCAATTCCTTCTTTGTGTTCTTTTTTCACTCTCCGCCAGTGTACATTCGCATCTGTTCATTTATTCTAGCCAAGTCACCGCGTTCAAATTGTTGAAGTGTTCTATTATTCAGTTTGCTCTCTACCTTCCTTGAGAAAGCCATCTGGTTGATGTGAGAAAGCTGGAAAACTTTGATTTTCTATTCTATGCCAACAAATTCGGATTAATAGTACAGTATATCTTCACTAAAGTTCTTTCACACCGCTTGAAGGTGACACTGGACATGGCTCAACCGAGAGAACAAGCTGGATTCAGGAGTGGCTACAGCACAATAGATCATATCCACGTGCTGAGAGAACTAATTGAAAGAGCGAGGGAATATGAACTTCCATTGTGCATGGCTTTTATCGATTATGAAAAAGCCTTTGATTCGGTGAAACCATCAGCAGTTACCACGGCTCTGAAATCCTGCGGTATTGAAGATGCATACATTAATATTATTAATAACATCTATGAAAATGCAAGTGCAAAGATTCGGCTGTTTGAAAATACAACACACATAAAAATTGGAAAAGGAGTGAGACAAGGTGACACCATATCTCCGAAGCTCTTTAATGCCACAGTGGAAAATGTCTTTCAATCACTGAACTGGGAAAACAAAGGGATAAAGATTAATGGAGATTATCTAACCCACCTTCGTTTTGCTGATGACATAGTCATTTTTGCAACTACCCCATCAGAGCTGCAGAGTATGATCCAGGAACTTGCTGACAAGAGTAAAGAAGTGGGATTAAAAATGAACTTTCAGAAGACAAAAGTGATGTACAATGCTTTTACAAAAAATGAAGATTTATCGATTGATGGAGAAAAGCTGGAGATAACAGACACATACGTTTATCTTGGACAGCAGATATCAAGTGAGGGTCACAATGATGAAGAAATTAATCGGCGTACAAAACTTGCCTGGAGAGCTTTTGGAAGAAACAGCATAATTTTCAAGAGCAATATGCCATTATGTCTTAAAAGAAAAGTGTTTGATCAATGCATCCTTCCAGTGCTTACGTATGGTGCAGAGACGTGGACCTTAACTAAAAGAGACATACAAAGGCTGCAGACAACTCAAAGCAGCGTGGAGAGGTGCATGCTTGGTGTAACCAGGAGAGATAAGAAGAGGAACTCGTGGATCCGAAAAATGACAAGAGTGGAAGACATCATGATCAGAGTTAAATCCCTGAAATGGCAATGGGCTGGACATACTGCCAGAAGAACAGACCATCGATGGACAGCCGAAATTTTAGATTGTATTCCAAGGGACAGGAAAAGACCTAGAAGATGACCACGTGGGAGATGGGTTAATGAAATTCGAAAGTATGCGGGAGTGACATGGAGGAGACTGGCACAAGACAGACCGTTGTGGAGGAAACTTGGGGAGACCTTCGTCCAGCAGTGGATTGATAATGGTTGACAATGATGATGATGATTATTACTACCAAGATGAAAACACATGAAATAATTAATATAGACATAAATCAAGATGTTCTTTCCATGTAACATAAGCATAGAAATTTGATTGTTCTGGAACGGGAATCGAACCCGTATCTCCTAATTTGCGCTTGAGTATGCTAACCGTTACGCTACCTAGGACAATGAAATAACATCTTCCAAATAAATATAAAATAACATTTATGAAATAACATCTTCCTGTGCGGTAACTTCGTTCTTTAGGCTCAATTCCCTACATACCAAGTGTGTCTTACAAACTCCAGAACGCCCTCAAGAAGATGAACTACTGCGTCGACATAGGCGTCTCCTGCATCTTTATATTGTGTTGTCCGAAAAGTCATGACGTATTTTGGCACGCGATGGCGGTTGGTCGGTTTTGGAAGTACTAGAGGCATGCGCAGCTCTGTTATCGCTATGGCATTCGACAGATGCCAGTTCTAGCCGCAGTCTAAAAGGAGCAGTGAGCGATTTGGCTGATTTGCGGAGATTTGACATCAAGTTGAAGATGGAAGACCAAACTGTGCATTTTCGCCATATTTTACTGTTTGACTTCCGTAAAAGGGAAGAACGCGCGTCAAGCTTCTGAAAAGTTGCGAGGTGATAATGCTCTACAAGAACGTCAGTGCCAGCGGTAGTTCGCAAAATTCCGTGATGGTGATTTTGACCTCAACGGTGCTCCTCGGTCCGGGAGGCCCACCGAGGTTGATGACGACCACATCAAGGCATTGGTCGAGTCAAAACCACGTTACACGACACGAGATATTGCAGACACATTGCATATCCATCATTCAAGCGTTCACGGCCACCTGAAGAAGCTGGGATACGTAAGCGAGCTCGATGTGTTGGTTCCTCATGAACTCAAAGAAGCTCAATTGACGGCGCGTATAAACATCTGCTATATGCTCATTAAACGTGAGGAAAACAATCCTTTTTTGAAGCGACTGATAACTGGTGACGAAAAGTGGATTGTGTACAACAATGTGCTGCGCAAACGGTCTTGGTCCCGACGTGCTGCTTCGCCTCAAACGACATCCAAAGCAGACATTCATCAGCGGAAGGCTCTGGTCTCAGTGTGGTGGGATTTTAAAGGTGTCGTGTTTTTCGAGCTCCTAACACGGAACCAAACAATCAATTCGAATGTGTACTTTGGACAGTTTGAACTAATCCATCATCCAGAAACGTCCAGAGCTCGTTCATCGTAAAGGTGTTGTGTTCCATCACGACAACGCGAGACCACACACAAGTTTGATCACCCTCCAAAAATTATTGGAGCTTGGGTGGGATGTGTTGCCTCACCCAGCATAATCGCCTGACCTTGCGCCGTCAGACTTCCACTTGTTTCGCTCTCTTCAACAGTCCTTGCGTGGTATAACGTTCAATCCAGATGAGGCTGTAAATCAGCACCTTGTACAGTTTTTCGCCACGAAAGGCAATTCCTTCTATGAACGAGGCATTCTGCAGCTCACTGAAAGATGACAAAAGGTTATCGAACAAAACGGGCATTATATCATTCATTGATCTTTGTTTTTTCTATCAACAAATGACCGTTGCAAAACATGGCTGAAATACGTCATAACCTTTCCGACAACCCAACATACGATGTTGAAGAGAAATAGTGAAAAATCACCTCTCTCATGCAAAGCAGGTGTTTATGCGATCCCCCTACAGTATCTGAACGGCTCCAAACGACACTACATTGGAATGACCAAGCGTTCGTTTGGAATTAGAGTCAACGAACATTAAAGGAACACACAATACGGTTAAGTAGCCACGGCACTATCCAGAGAAGTAAAATTCAAGTCATCTACTCCCATGTGGGATGATATAAAGAAATTAGCTAGCTACTCAACCCTTAAATGTACAGCCATTCGGAAAACCTTGGAGATCATTACCAACAGCGAAACTTGCAATGACAGCGTCTCACTCGAGTCGCCACGAATTTAGAACCAGTTCTTCAACTAACGCCTTCTCCCTACCAGGATACTGCGCGCACAGACAACGTCATGCCTGGTATCTTTAAACGCATATAACGTCGCATTTATTTATTGTCAAGTCAAGTTCCCGCGTTCAAATTGTTAATGCGTTCTATTACGCAGTTTGCAGTATCTGTCAAACTTCCATGAAAAAGCCATCTGGTTGATGTGCGAAAGCTAGGAAATGCTTCTCTATCGGATCCCTAGTATAGTATTACTATTTCCGCTTTATCAACTAATTAATCGTTATAAAACAACGATTCATTTAATCGTTATCAAACCACGATTCCCGTTCCAGGAGAATCAAATTTTCAAATTTCTGAGGTTATGTTATATGAAAACAAGTTATTAAAATCATGCAATGCATTGATTATCGTATGCTTTCCAACAAACCAGAAATCATTACTCAAGTTATTACTCAAGCTACGAGGATAATAGCTGTGGGATAAATCTCGCACCTGGGCGCTGACCCTTGACCCCATTTCGACGATATTCAACAGAATCGGCTACGTATACTTCCGGAACAACATGAAAAAGTTTTGTCTCAATCGAAGCATTTTTAGTCAAGTTATGACGCATAAGGGCAACGGAATGGATCCCGCTCCTATGTCCTGACCTTTGACTCCATTTCGCCCATTTTCGATAGGTTTCGTCCCCAGATTGTCCCCTACGATATACTAAAATTTCAGTGCAATCAAACCATTCTTACGCAAGTTATGACGCAGGAGGGCAATGGAATGGATCCCGCTTCTATGTCCTGACTTTTAACTCCATTTCGCCCATTTTCTATAGGTTTCGTCCCCAGGTTGTCCCCTACGATAAACTAAAATTTCATCGCGATCAAACCATTCTTACGCAAGTTATGACGCAGAAGGGCAATGGAATGGATCCCGCTTCTATGTCCTGACCTTTGACTCCATTTCGTCCATTTTCGATAGGTTTCGTCCCCAGATTGTCCCCTACGATATACTAAAATTTCATTGCAATCAAACCATTCTTACGCAAGTTATGACGCAGAAGGGCAATGGAATGGATCCCTCTCCTATGTCCTGACCTTTGACTCCATTTCGCCCATTTTCGATAGGTTTCGTCCCCAGGTTGTCCCCTACGATATACTAAAATTTCATCGCAATCAAACCATTCTTACGCAAGTTATGACGCAGAAGGGCAATGGAATGGATCCCTCTCTATGTCCTGACCTTTGACTTCATTTCGCCCATTTTCGATAGGTTTCGTCCCCAGGTTGTCTCCTACCACATACTAAAATTTCATCGCAATCGAACCATTTTTACGCGAGTTTTCACGAGGACAGACGGACGGACAAAGTTGGAGCAAATACGGTTCTTCAACCTGCGGTTGGAAATCGTAAAAAACAGCTTGATTTATATCTACACTGCTGGCCACCCAAAATGCAACACCAAGAAGGACACGTGATAGCAAAGCCAGATTTACTGGACACATAACAACAGATACAAAGATGAAACGATTGAGCTTACAGGCCCGTGCGACTTGCGGAACACGCAGACATCAATAGTTCGTGTGCCCCCCCCCCCCCCATGGCTGGCAATAACGGCCGCTACACGCCGTGGCATCGAACGAAAGAGGCTTTGGATGTGGGCTTGGGGTATGTCGGTCCAGGCTGCTTCCACACGTTACCACAGTTCATCACGGGTGGAGCTTGCCGGGCCACTCGGTTGCCGATCAGCTATCAGACGTGTTCGATGGGCGACATATCGGGAGAACAGGAGGGCCACGGCAGCAGTGACACCTTGTGGGCCGTGAAGAATTGTTGCACGATGCGTGCCACGTGCGGGCGCGCATTGTCCTGTTGAAACGTGGCAACTGGCAGGTCCTGCAGGTAAGGGAGGACTACAGGCTCCGAAACGTCGGCTTCTTGAGTGTACCGGCGATGCGTACCAGAGGGGTGCGGGTGTCATATCCAATTGCGCCCCCAAACCATAACGCCAGGCGACGGATCGGTATGGCGACGCGTAATTCAGGCGTCATACAGTGTCTCGTCGCGGTGCCGCCACACGCGGATCCGACCATCGTAGTGTTGCAGGCAGAAGCGGGATTCGTCGGAGAAGACAATGTCGTGCCATTTCGTAGTCCAGGAGCGGCGTTCAACGGCCCACTGCCGCCGCACTCGCCGGTGGTGTAACGTCAATGGTAATCGGAGCAATGGGCGCCGTGCGACAAGTCCCCGCTCCTGCAGACGACGTCGAACGGTACGTGCTGACACAGCTAGGTTGTTGCGCAACACACCCCAATTCCTGCGCTAACGTTCGTGATGTGGCGGTGCGAGCCGTCAATGCCCGCCGCACAACATGCCCGTCCTCTCGCTCGGTGGTGTGCCGCGGCTGCGGCAATCGCTCACGTCGGTCCGTCCGTCCGTCCGTCCGTCCTGCACCCACCGAATCCATACTCGCCTCACTGTGGCTGGATGTCGTCCCACACGTACGCTGATGTCTTGGTACGATAAACCGCTGTCGCGATAAGCCAGTATTCGTCTTCCTCTGTCGAACTCCGAAGCGTGCTGGAATGACTGCCGTATTCTGCGACGAGGCATCAGGAAGCTTCCCACGCACACAGGTCCGGTAGCACGACACACTTCCACTACTTACACCCCTCCGCCTTCTGTGCACACTTCTTATAGTGCTTCTCGGTGGAGTGCCGGGCGCACATGATTTGCATATGCCCTGCAATGCTAATCGTTTGCACGTCCTCTCGCGGGCGACGCAACCTGCGAATTTCGGGCCAATCGGATGCTTCCTTTTTGGTGTTGCTTTTTGGGTGGCCAGCAGTGTATAATAGTTACACTATTTTGAGAAGGGGAAAATGGTAAATCATTACGACAGTTAACTTCTGTGTTGAATTGCTTCTTTGTTCTTACGAGACGTAAGTAACAGTGGTAGATAAAGAAAAATCCGACAACCCAGAAAGAAAAGAGATCGATTAGATGCTGTGGTTGAAACCGGGGTGGAAGGGTACGTACGATTCTTTTAGAAGACAAAGTCGAAAAAAAAAAAAAAATTAGTATCTACAGGGGGACTCTTGCTAGAAGGATATAAATAAAACTTGACTTGGCGACTGACGAAATATATATTTAAACGTTGTTTCTCTCCTTTTGTTTTCTAACACTGATTACTGGGGTAAATTTTGTTCGTCAGACCAGGTTTCTCATTTTTTTTTGAGGGAAATTTAAGTAAATTACCACCGCAATCATGCCATTCCTTAAAATTTTTGGGATTCAAGAATTTTAGGTAATTTTTTACTCTTTCCAACCGTAGGTTGAAGAAGCTTATAAGCTCCAGCTTTGTCCGTCTGTCCTTCCGCACGATAGCTCACGTAAAAATGGTTCGATTTCGATGAAATTTTAGTATGTGGTAGGGGATGATTACCTGGGGATGAATCCTATTGAAAATGGACGAAATGGGGTCAAAGGTCAGGACATAGCAGCGGGATGTATTCCATTGCCCTTTATCCTCATAACTTCCCTGAAAATGGTTCGATTTCGATGAAATTTTGGTAAGTGGTAGGGGACCACATGGCTATGAATCCTATTGAAAATGGACGAAATGGGGTCAAAGGTCAGGACATAGCAGCGGGATGTATTCCATTGCCCTTTATCCTCATAACTTCCCTTAAAATGGTTCGATTTCGATGAAATTTTGGTAAGTGGTAGGGGACCACATGGCTATGAATCCTATTGAAAATGGACGAAATGGGGTCAAAGGTCAGGACATAGGAGCGGGTTGCATTCCATTGCCCTTTATCCTCATAACTTCCCTAAAAATCGTTCGATTGCGATAAAATTTTGGTAAGTGGTAGGGGACCACATGGCTATGAATCCTATTGAAAATGGACGAAATGGGGTCAAAGGTCAGGACATAGGAGCGGGTTGCATTCCATTGCCCTTTATCCTCATAACTTCCCTAAAAATGGTTCGATTTCGATGAAATTTTGGTAAGTGCTAGGGGACCACATGGCTATGAATCCTATTGAAAACGGACGAAATGGGGTCAAAGGTCAGGACATAGGAGCGGGATGTATTCCATTGCCCTTTATCCTCATAACTTCTCTAAAAATGGTTCGATTTCGATGAAATTTTGGTAAGTGGTAGGGAATCACATGGGAATGAATCCTGTTGAAAGTGGACGAAATGGGGTCAAAGGTCACGACATAGGAGTGGGATGCATTCCATTGCCCTCCTGCATCATAACTTACGACAAAATGCTTCGATTGCGACAAAACTTTATCATGTTGTTTCAGAGGTATTCTGAACCAGTTCTGTTGAATATAATCGGAATGGGGTGAAAGGTCAGGTCACAGGACATAGATTTATTCCACAGCCATTATCCTCACAACTTGAGTGATAACTTGAGTAATGATTTCTGGTATGTTGGAAAGCGTACCATAATCAATGCACTGCATGATTTTACTAACTTGTTTGAACAGTTAGCGCATTTCCGGGGAATCTTCTCGGATGCATTTGAATGTAAAAAAAAAAAAAATAATAATAAATAAATAAAAAAAGTTTTTCTGTACGGCTGTCTATGGAAAAAACATAGGTTTGAGAAATTGTGCGGCAAAAACTCATCTTCTGGTGGCTATACTCTGTAAAAAAAAATTCTGATGTTCACTCGCCATTTTCTGTGATTCATTTTGGAAATTTGCGAAGCATATTTCTGATGCAACCTTTTCCATGAAATGACGGAAAGAAACCTGAATTTCACGGATTTGTCGTACGCCAGGAAGATTCTCAGTTTTAAGAAACCTTTCCTTCATCTTCTACTTATATTGATGGTGAATTGCCGTTTTTAAGATACGTTAATGCAAACATTCTGAATTTTCAGAAACCTTTACGCAATTCCTTTCGCGTAGTAACGAAAAAATCTGTTCTTACTTTTTCCTTATACACATGACGAAAATTGGTCCGGTATTAGGAGCAATAATAACTTGAGGTTTGATTAACTGTTAAATTTTAATCGTTTGTCAGAAGGTCTGATTTTCAAGTGCTAGATCGGATATTGTGTACACTCACGGACAATGAAATTAGCACACCTAGAAGAAAAATAATACAACCGCGAAACTTTGAAAATAGCTAGAGTGTGCGCTGGTATGCAAATTATCCACGTTTGGTGCGCATGCGCATGACCGCACACCCTGTGGTGGCGCTGCAAGCACGAACAGGCAGCCTTATAAACCGGCATGTATAGTCGATGCCCCATGAAAGCATACGCCGCGAATGGCTGAGTGGTTAGCCGTTCAGACTACCAATGCAAGGTCCTCAGGTTCGATCCTGGGCTGATCTTGCGGAGGTGGTGTGATTTGATAACAATCGCTGAATATTCGCCGTGCATCGGACGAGCACGATAAGTGACGGCCCCCAGGTTGGACCCACTGGTTAAATGGGTATCCTTTCCTACGCCCCCTCCCATTGAAATTCTCTCACCCGTCTATGTGCAACATCGTACTTGTACGGTGGCGCCATACACTGAGTGGCCACTTTATTATGACCACCCCCTCAGTACTTCGTTGGGCCACCTTTTGCCTTTAATACTGCGTGGATTCTTCGTGGCATGGACTCCACGAGATGTGGTTTGTGGAATCTGAGACCATGCTTGATGAATAGCACTTTCCAGGAGTGTGAGATTGCAGGGTTGTGGATCCAGCTGTGTGATGGCTCGTTCAACTTCATCCCACAAATTATCAATGGGGTTGAGATCTGGAGATTGTGGGGGCCACCTAAGCAAAGTAAACTCACCGGCATGTTCCCGAAACCAATCATGTACAATACGAGCACTACGCATTATCTTGTTGAAAGTAGCCATCGCCATTGGGATAAACCAATCACATGACAGGATGCACTTGGTCCGCAACGATGTTTAGATATGATATGCCAGTCAGACGTTGATCAACACGAATTAAAGGGCTCAAAGCATACCAGGAAAACATTCCCGAAACCATAACGTTTCCTCCACCAGCTTGAAGGGTTGTAGCAATGTATTTGGGTGTCCATGCTTTCGTGCTGTTTCCGCCAAATTCTCACTCGGCCATCGGCATGGTGCAACTGAAAACGTGATTCTTCGGACCACATAATTTGTTTGCAATCATCGACTGTCCAATCCTTGTGCTCCTGTGCGAACTGGAGACGTTTTCTCTTGTTAACTGCAGACAGCAAAGGTGTTCGAACAGGCCTTCGGCTGCCATATCCCATCCCATGCAGTGTACGGCGAGCAGTGCGTTTGAGGGATCCTTGATTAAGATGGTCTGTAATTTGCTGTACTGTTGCCCTTCTATTGTCTGTTACCAGTCTGGACACTCTCCGTTCCGCCCGAGCAGTCACTAGTCGATGACGACCACACGTTGCACGTAGAGACCCAGTTTTTTGGCTGACAGTCCAGTCTTTAAACACTTTAACAACAGCTGCTCTGGAACATTTCACGAATGCGGCGGTTTCGGTGATACTCGCTTAATGGCCTCGAGAATCACTTCTACTACTCCCTCGTCACCCAAAATCACTTCTACTACTGTCGTAAGTTCAGTATTTGTCATTTTTTTTGTAGGACTTCCGTCCACAGTGAGTAGAGTTCAGGTCCCAGCCACCTACAGCGAGATCGCCTTTTGGGCAGGACACAGAAACGGAAGGAATGAGAGCAAGTCTAGCTACTTTGACAGAACAGTTTGTAGTGAGATTAGAGTACAGTAGATGGCGCCACCGTCTTCTTGTAGGACTTCCGTCCACAGTGAGTAGAGTTTAGGTCCCAGCCACCTACAGCGAGATCGCCTTTTGGGCAGGACACAGAAACGGAAGGAATGAGAGCAAGTCTAGTGACTTTGACAGAGCAGTTTGTAGTGAGATTAGAGTACAGTAGATGGCGCCACCATCTTCTTGTAGGACTTCCGTCCACAGTGAGTAGAGTTTAGGTCCCAGCCACCTACAGCGAGATCGCCTTTTGGGCAGGACACAGAAACGGAAGGAATGAGAGCAAGTCTAGCGATTTTGACAGAACAGTTTGTAGTGAGATTAGAGTACAGTAGATGGCGCCACCGTCTTCTTGTAGGACTTCCGTCCACAGGTAGTAGAGTTTAGGTCCCAGCCACCTACAGCGAGATCGCCTTTTGGGCAGGACACAGAAACGGAAGGAATGAGAGCAAGTCTAGCGACTTTTGACAGAACAGTTTGTAGTGAGATTAGAGTACAGTAGATGGCGACACCGTACAAGTACGATGTTGCACATAGAGGGGTGAGAGAATTTCAGGGGGTGGGGGCATAGGAAAGGATACCCATTTAACCAGTGGGTCCAACCTGGGGGCCGTCACTTGACGTGCTCTTCCGATGCACGGCGGATATTCAGCGATTGCTTGTAAATCACACCATCTCTGAAAGATCAGCCCAGGCTCGAACCTGAGGACCTTGCATTGATAGTCTGACTCGCTAACCACTAAGCCATCCGCGGCTACTACTGTCCTAAGCATTAAGCTTTCCCTTTTTATACTAGCCTCGCCCTCTGGCGGCAACAGCGTGCAGATATAGCTCATTTGCTTAAAACTGTCAGGTGGTCATAATAAAGTGGCTACCCAGTGTATAAGATGACGCATAAAGGCAGTGGAATGGATACCGCTCCTATGTCCTGACCTTTGACCCCATTTCGCCTATATGCAATAGGATTCGTCCCCAGGTGGTCCCTTACCACATACTAAAATTTCGTCGAAATCAAACGATTTTTACGCGTGTTATCGTGCAGAGAAGCTGACAAAGCTCGAGCATATACGCTTCTTCAGCCTACGATTGGAGAGCGTAAAAAATGGACGTATTTTGCGTGAAATCTGTGCGTTTCTGACGTCGTGTTTTGGAGCATTTGTTGAGAAGGAGCATTTAATCATAATAAACTGTCAAAACAAGAAATAAAAAGAAGAAATATCTGAAAATAAAAAAAGCAGCGGCAGCATTTTCGCACGGGTTGTGGAATGCGATGCGTGCAAGGGTTTAAGCAATGATTTTCAAATAATATGGGACGGATCATCCCCCCCGTCCCCCCGACACACACACACACACACACACACACAAACACACACAAACACACACACACACTCCCTGCCGTTCATCGCCCATAGCATTATGCCACTTGGAAAGCCCTTTAATGGAGATGATCAGATACATGTACTTGGAGTGCCACTTTTTCAAACTCGAAAATAAATACTGTCAAAGTTTTGTACAGTTTTGTACACCCAAAAGAAAATTTTGTACACCACTGGAAGTAGTACTTTTCAGCTCTCTAAAAGTGGCACTCCAAGTACATGCTCGAGGGCTACAAAGGAGAGTAAAAAGTACCACTTCCGGTGGTGTACAAAATTTTCTTTTGGGTGTACAAAACTAGTACAAAACTTTGGCAGTAGTTATTTTCGATTTTGAGAAAGTGGCACTCAGCATGTACTTGGAGTGCCACTTTTAGAGAGCCGAAAAGTACGAC
Organism: Macrothele yani; assembly: GCA_039090855.1. Classification (NCBI taxonomy): domain Eukaryota; kingdom Metazoa; phylum Arthropoda; class Arachnida; order Araneae; family Macrothelidae; genus Macrothele; species Macrothele yani. The sequence continues at coordinate 15,959,330 of CM077034.1, read as the reverse complement.
TTCCGGTGGTGTACAAAATTTTCTTTTGGGTGTACAAAACTGTACAAAACTAGTACAAAACTTTGGCAGTATTTATTTTCGATTTTTAAAAAGTCGCACTCCAGCATGTACTTGGAGTGGCACTTTTAAAGAGCCGAAAAATACCACTTCCGGTGGTGTACAAAATTTTCTTTTGGATGTACAAAACTGTACAAAACTAGTACAAAACTTTGACAGTATTTATTTTCGAGTTTGAAAAAGTGGCACTCCAGCATGTACTTGGAGTGCCACTTTTAGAGAGCCGAAAAGTACCACTTCCGGTGGTGTACAAAAATTTCTTTTGGGTGTACAAAACTGTACAAAACAAGTACAAAAGCATTGGCAGTGTTGATTTCTTATTTTGGAAAAGTGGCACTCCAAGTACATGTATCTGAGATGATCTCTAACATATTGAAAGCAATATCTCGCCTTTATAAAGGACCGGCTACTGTTACGTGCTGCCGGCACAATCTGCTCAAAACGGAGGGGGGGGAGTCTTCCCCTTCCCCTGAGTGCCTTTGAAGAATATTCAAGCCGTTCTCTCTGAAACACCTATTTAAACGCCGCTGAAGTTGACAGCACATGGGCAGCCTACTTTCGCGCATTTTTTTCTCTCGACCGTCATAAATTAATAACAATATTCCGCAATTAACCTTACATTAATTATCTCACTAGAGTTTAATTGCCAAAACTGTCATTAAGCGCGAATATCAATGAGACCCCGAGCAATTTGTTTCACGATCACTTTCTTTTCTGCTCCATTTTGTTTTACTTCTTCTTCTTCTTCTTCTTCTTCTTTTTTTTTTTTTATGCTTCATAGATTATATTCTCTGTCGTGCGGGAGATGTTATTTAGCACGCTTTCTCGGTGTTGATCTTTCAGAAACGTTTCCCAAACTTGGGGTTTAGCAAAATATGCGTCGTGTGTGGAATATGCAATGAAAGCATAACTTTTAAAGAAAAAAATGTAGTTACAATGTCTTTGGAATCCTGCGGTATTGAAGAAGCATAGGGCAATATCTTTTACTATCTATACCCATGAAAATACCCGGTGTGGCAAAGAATTTTTAAGACTGTGTCTGTGAAATGAAAAACAAACAAGAAATTATAATTTGTTTTGGTTTGCTATTCAAAATAAGTCCCTGCGGCTTCAATACACTTGTTACAGCGATTTAATAATGATTCGAATGCCTTCACTTTGCGGAATTGCCTCCAAAGCACGCGTCGAAGCTGTTTGTATGGTCGAAATATCATCAAAATAACACCCTTTTAACGTCATTTTAAGTTTTGGGAGCAAAGAAAAGTCGTAGGGTGCTAAATCAGTCGAATACGGTGGATGATTCGACACACAGACGTTATTTTTCGCCAAAGATCTACGAGCAAGAAGTGAGGTGTGACTGGGTGCATTATCGTGCAACAAACACCAACTGTTTTCATCCCGATATTCTGGACGAATGCGACGAATTCTGCCCATCAAACGCCTCAAAACATTTAAATAAAACTCACCAGTAATTGTTTGTCCACTTGGAACAAATTATTTGCGATTAATACCCTTACTATCGAAGAATGTAATGAGCATTGTTTTGATTTTCGATGGAACTTTTCTTGTTTATTTGGCTTGTGGTGAGTTTTTTGACTTCCATTCCGCACTTTGTCGCTTTGTTTTAGGATCATATTGAAAACACCATGTTTCATCACCAGTAACAATCGATTTTAAGAAGTTTGGATCATTTTCAGCGGCTGAAATGATGTCTCTGCAATGTGCACTTCTCCTTGATTTTTGTTCATTGGTTAACGTGTGTGGAACAAATTTAGCACAGACTTTTGTTTTGCCCAAATCTTCATGCAGGATGGTTCGAATCGTTTCTTTGTTGATGTTTAAAGACTCTTCCATCATTCTTAGTGACGCACATCGATTGTTTGCCACGAAATCACGCACTTTTTCAATAATCTCAGGTGCCCTTGGTCTTCCGGTATGCTTATCATCGTCTAGCGTATCTCTTCCGTCTACAAAAAACGTTTGTGCCACAGGAAAACATTTGATCTACTTAAATAAAACTCACCGTAAACTTGTTTCATCGTTTGGTACGTAGGCACTTTTATGAAGTTTTGCGTTAACTTTAATAACAGCCCTTTGTTCCATCTTAATAATTCAACATGAAAAAAATTTGACTTCTCTAATGAACGGCCGTTTCGTTTGAGTTACTTTAACAACTGCGCAGTACTTTTGGCAGAAAGCAAGCAGACGGTCACGGTTTGTAACGCATTCACGATGGTGGCGCCACCGTAGGCTGAAATCTAGCGCCAGTCTTAAAAATTATTTGACGCACTGTGTACAAAGGAAAAGATTCTATTATTCGAACGCACTGCTCGTACAGAAATTAGAGAGAGAGACAGAGAGAGAGAGACAGAGAGAGAGAGAGAGAGAGAGAGAGAGAGAGAGAGAGAGAGAGAGAGAGAGAGAGAGAGAGATTAGCGAAAACAATATCTCCCAAGCTCTTCAATTGCAGAATGTTTTTCAGCAATGCATTGTTTAAAAAAGAAACATTTTGAAATTCACAGAAGCCATTTTCCACCATTTCTTTTGTGAATTAACGAAGCACATTTCTGATGCAGCATTTTCACTGAAATGACAAAAAGAAACCTGAATTTCACGGATCTTTCCAACCGTAAATTGAAGAAGCGTGTATGCTCCAGCTTTTTCCGTCTGTCTGTCTGCCTGTCGTCACGATAACTGGCGTAAAAATGGTTCGATTTCAATGAAATTTCAGTATGTGGTAGGGGACCACCTGGGAACTAACCCTATTGAAAATAGGCGAAATGGGATCAAAGGTCAGGACATAGGAGCGGGATCCATTCCATTGTCCTTATGCGTCATAACTTGAGTAAAAATGGTTCGATTTCAATGAAATGTTAGTATGTGGTAAGGGACTGCCTGGGAACGAACCCTGTTGAAAATGGGTGAAGTGGGGTCAAAGGTCAGGACATAGGAGAGGGATGCACTTCATTGCCCTTATGCGTCATAACTTGCGTAGAAATGGTTCGATTTCGATGAAATTTTAGTATGTGGTAGGGGACCACCAGGGGACGAACCCTATTGAAAATGGGTGAAGTGGGGTCAAAGGTCACGCCATAAGAGCACGATCCATTCAATTGCTCTTATGCGTCATAACTTGCGTAAAAATGGTTCGATTTCGATGAAATTTTAGTATGTGGTAGGGGATCACCTGGAGAAGAACCCTATTGAAAATGGGCGAAAGAGGTCAAAGTTCAGAACATAGGAGTGGGTTCATTCCATCGCCTTTATGCGTTAAAACTTACGTAAAAAGGCTTAAATTGAGACAAAACTTTAGCATGTTGTATCGGAAGTATACTTAACCGGTTCTGTTGAATATCATCGAAATGGGGTCAAAGGTTAGGGCACAGGACCGAGATTTATTCCAGAGCCTGAGTAACTTGAGTGATGATATCTGGTATGTTGGAAAGCGTATCATAATCAATGCATTGCATGATTTTACTGACTTGTTTCAAATATTTCTGACTAGTAATGAACTGTTTCTTTGAAAATCGAGATTTTCAATAAATTGACAGGGGGTCTTAAAGTTTTGCAAATGATTGTAAAATGACGTAAGATTTCATTTCTGCCTGTTTTACCGATTGAGGAAATGTGGTTAATTTTTATTTTCTATTCTGTTCCTTCGACTATGTGTAACTTTGCTAAATTTAATTCGCGTCGGAAAGGATGTAGGAAACACGTTCTCATTACAACCAAAAATTCGGTATCGTGTTTCTTGTTCACAGTACTTTTTGGTCAGCTCTCGTGAAAATTCGTGTTATTATTCTTTCAGTAAATTCGCTGGTGGGACTTATCTCCTTTATAAGATTTGTTGCCTTATTTGGATCAAGGAAAAATAGTATATGTCACAATGTTAAGTAAAAAGAAAATGGGAAGCAAAAAGCGAAGCAAAACGGAAATCAAAGTCGCGATTAATTTTCTCATCTCTGCCTACATCAAAATGTTGTTTGCCACGAAGCCAAGGGAAGAAATGTAAAAAAAAAAAAAAAAAACACAAAATCAAGAAAGGGACATAAAACAAAATTCGATAAGGTGTCATTGCAACTGTGAATGTGAAGTTCTCTGGGTGCTGCGAGCAAGATAATTTCTCGACAGGAACATGATTTATGTCGAGGGCGCGCAAGGGCGGAGACCTGAAAAAACCTGCTGTCATATCTTCTCAATAGCAACAATCCTGCGTGTCTATATTGCAAAAACGAATTCTGTGTTCTTAGATATATGTCTTCTTTCCCCATGCAATGTCAAGCTTTTTTTTTTTTTTTTTAGTAAAAAACGAAAGAATAAATCAGAAAGAAAAGAACGAAGGAAAGCGGCCTTTTTTATTTTCCTTTATACACCCCTACATGCAACCACAACCTAACACCATACCGTGTATGGAGATGACTTCCAACCGGTGAACTTGTCAAAACTGCCGTTGGTGCGAGTGTGCACATATCAATATTACAGGGCCAAACACGTTGGGAGAACTTAATTTCATCCTTTGTCTAAGCTAAGAGCAAAATTTGAAAGAAATATTCAAGTATCATTGGGAAAATATTTTTTTTTTCGTATGCAGCATGAACAAAGGATACATTTAAGTTGGGTCGAACAAATTTTTTCGAGCTTTTAAAGGCCCTCCAAAAATTATTGAAATTTTGCGACAAAATTATAGTGCCAAACAAGTAAGTTCGGGAAACTTTGGCCCATAATTTCATACTTTGTCTAACTTAAAGAGCAAAATTTGAAAGAAATATCCGCTTATTAGTGGGAAAATATTTTGTTCGTATGCAGCATGAACAAAGGATATATTTTCATGAGCTTACGAACTATTAGAAACAGAGATATCGACAAAAATAAGATGTGACTTTACGTCCCCTGGTGGGAAAACCATGCATTATTTTCTGAAGAAAGTATTCTCAAAAGGATTTTCCATATGAGCGGTATCGGTCCAAGAGAAAAAAAAACAAAAAAAAAACTCAGTCGAGTTTTCAGAAGCCCAGATTTTGCTACAAATACATCATAAGCAGAAATTAACGCTTATGCCCCCTGGTGGCCAAACCATTCTTTATCAAACATTAGAAGTTATATGAAAAATATTTTCCATCAGGTCTTGCATGCAATACAGGAAGAATGTTTCAAATCGGAGTTTTAGAAGCAGAAATAACGCAGACAACGCAATTTACCTTTGTGCCCCTAGCGGAAAGTCTATGATTTACTTGAAAATTTTGAATTTATAGGAAAAACATTTCGCATTGAAAACACTATCCAGCAAAGAAGGAATTTTTCAAATCGATCTAATAGAAGTGGAGATATTGACAAAAATAAGATATACATCTACGCCAACTGGTGTAGAAACCGTGCATTAGTTCAAGAAGAAAATGTCACTAAAGCGTTTGTTGACATCAGTAGTATCCGTCAAGAAACGACTTTTTTTCAATCGAGATTTTGGAAGCTCATATTTTGCTGCAAATACATCAGAAGCGGAAATTAAGACTTACGCCACCTGGTGACCAAACCATTTTTTACAAAAATTAGAAATTATGTGCAAACGATTTCCCATCAGGAGCTGTATCCGGTGCAGCAAGAATTTTTCAAATAGGAGATTTAGGAGCAGAGATGTAGGGGGGAAAGCAATGTACCCTTACGCCCCCTAGCGGACAGTCTATGAATTACTTGAAAATTTTGAAAATATATGAACAACATGTCACACTGGAAACACCATCCAACAAAGAAGAAATTTTTCAAATCGGACTTCAAGAAGTAGAGATATTGATAAAAAGAAGATATATATCTACGCCCCCTAGGGTAGAAACTATGCATTATTTTAAGAAGAAAATATTTTTAAAAGGTTTGTCGATATAAGTACCATCGGTCTACAAACGACGTTTTTTTCAATCGAAAATTTCAAAGCTCATATTTTGCTGCAAATACATCAGAAGCGGAAATTAAGGTTTACGCCCCCTGGCGGCCATACCATTTTTTTACAAAAATTAGAAAATATGTGCAAACAATTTCCCATCAGGAGCTGTATCCGGTGCAGAAAGATTTTTTCAAATCGAAGATTTAGAAGCAGAGATTTAGGAAGAAACGCAATTTACGGCTACGCCCCCTAGCGGAAAGTCTATGAATTACTTGAAAATTTTGAAAATATATGAAAAACATGTCACACTGGAAACACTGTCCAACAAAGAAGAAATTTTTCAAATCGGACTTCTAGAAGTAGAGATATTGACAAAAATAAGATATATATCTACGCCCCTTAGGGTAGAAACCATGCATTATTTTAAGAAGAAAATATTTTTAAAAGGTTTGTCGATATAAGTACCATCGGTCTACAAACGACGTTTTTTTCAATCAAAAATTTAAAAGCTCATATTTTGCTGCAAACGCCCCCTGGCTGCCAGACCATTTTTTAACAAAAATTAGAAATTATGTGCAAACGATTTCCCATCAGGAGCTGTATCCGGTGCAAAAAGAATTTTGTAAATCGGAGATTTACAAGCAGAGATATAAAAGGGAACGCAATTTACCTTTACGCCCCCTAGCGGAAAGTCTATGAATTACTTGAAAATTTTGAAATTATATGAAAAACGTGTCACACTGAAAACACTATCCAACAAAGAAGGAATTTTTCAAATCGGACCCATAGAAGTAGAGATATTGACAAAAAGAAAATATATATCTACGCCCCCTGGCGGAGAGACTGTGGAATATTTTAAGAAGAAAATATTCCAAAAAAGTTTATCGATGTGAGTGGCATCAGTCCACGAAATAATTTTTTCAATCGATATTTTAGAAGATCAGATTTTATGGCAAATACATCAGAAGCAAAAATTAACCCTTTCACCCGCTGGTGGCTAAAGTAATCTTTACCAAACATTTAAAATTATATGCAAAAGATTTTCCATCACGAGGTGCATCCGCTGAAGCAAACATTTTTCAAATCGGAATTTTAGAAGAAGACTTATCGGGAAAAATGTAAAATGAAGGATCATCATTTGCATATTTCAAGCTTCCCAATGCAAAAAGAATTTTTCAAATCGGACTAATAGTTGCAGAGATATCGCGGGTACAGACGGACGGACGGACGGACAAACCGATAACAGAAGCACGATCTTTTTTTACAAAAGACGTGCTAAAAAAGTTATGCCCACTTTTGTATTACCTTCGGACAATCCCCGTAGTTTAAAGCTGTCCCGTTGGTCCAGTAGTCAAAAGAAATGGATCTTTCCTTTCCTTGGAATCTAGATCCTAAATTAAGGACATGCGACATTTACGAGTAGTCGTGAAGCCCCCCCCAATCATCATCATCATCATTGTCAACCATTATCAATCCACTGCAGGACGAAGGTCTCCCCAAGTTTCTTCCACAACGGTCTGTCTTGTGCCAGTCTCCTCCATGTTACTCCCGCATACTTTCGAATTTCATCCACCCATCTCCCATGTGGTCTTCTTCTGGGTCTTTTCTTGTCCCTTGGAACACAGTCAAAAATTTCGGCTGTCCATCGATGGTCTGTCCTTCTGGCAGTATGTCCAGCCCATTGCCATTTCAGCGATTTAACTCTGATCATAATGTCTTCCACTCTTGTCATTTTTCTGATCCACGAGTTAATCTTCTTATCTCTCCTGGTTACACCAAGCATGCACCTCTCCATGCTGCTTTGAGTTGTCTGCAGCCTTTGTATGTCTCTTTTAGTTAAGGTCCACGTCTCTGCACCATACGTAAGCACTGGAAGGATGCATTGATCAAACACTTTTCTTTTAAGACATAATGGCATATTGCTCTTGAAAATTATACTGTTTCTTCCAAAAGCTCTCTAGGTAAGTTTTGTACGCCGATTAATTTCTTCATCAATGTGACCCTCACTTGATATCTGCTGTACAAGATAAAATTATGTGTCTGTTATCTCCAGCTTTCCTCCATCAATCGATAAATGTTCATTTCTTGTAAAAACATTGAACATCACTTTTGTCTTCTGAAAGTTCATTTTTAATCCCACTTCTTTACTCTTGTCAGCAAGTTCCTGGATTATACTCTGTAGCTCTGATGGGGTAGTTGCAAAAATGACTACGTCATCAGCAAAACGAAGGTGGGTTAGATAATCTCCATTAATCTTTATCCCTTTGTTTTCCCAGTTCAGTGATTGAAAGACATTTTCCAATGTGGCATTAAAGAGCTTCGGAGATATGGTGTCACCTTGTCACACTTCCTTTTCCAATTTTTATGTGTGTTGTATTTTCAAACAGCCTAATCTTTGCACTTTCATTTTCATAGATGTTATTAATAATATTAATGTACGCATCTTCAATACCGCAGGATTTCAGAGCCGTTGTAACTGCTGATGGTTTCACCGAATCAAAGGCTTTTTCATAATCGATAAAAGCCATGCACAATGGAAGTTCATATTCCCTCGCTCTTTCAATTAGTTCTCTCAGCACGTGGATATGATCTATTGTGCTGTAGCCACCCCTGAATCCAGCTTGTTCTCTCGGCTGAGCCATGTCCAGTGTCACCTTCAAGCGGTAGTGTGTAATAAATCATAAAATAGGAAAAAATATTACCTACGGGTTCAGAAGGACAAAATTATTTTAACAAAGGGTTTTACCAAACTTACAAAGTGCGTTAAATACTTTTTAAGACTGGCACTAGATTTCAGCCTACGGTGGCGCCACCAGTGTAATCGCGAATGCGTTATATACCGTGATCATCTGCTTGTTTTCTGCCAAAAGTACAGCGCAGTTGTTGAAGTAACTCAAACGAAACGGCCGTTCATTAGAGAAGTCAAATTTTTTTCATGTTGAATTATTAAGATGGAACAAAGGGCTGTTATTAAATTTAAAAGCAAAACTTGGTAAAAGTGCCTACGTACCAAATGATGAAACAAGTTTATGGTGAGTTTTGTTTAAGTAGATCAAATGTTTTCCTGTGGCACAAACGCTTTTTTGGACGGAAGCGAGATACGCTAGAAGATGATAAGCATACCGGAAGATTAAGTTCAACTAGGACACCTGAGATTATTGAAAAAGTGCGTGATTTCGTGGCAAACAATCGATGTGCGTCACTAAGAATGATGGAAGAGTCTTTAAACATCAACAAAGAAACGATTCGAACCATCCTGCATGAAGATTTGGGCAAAACAAAAGTCTGTGCTAAATTTGTTCCACACACGTCAACCAATGAACAAAAATCAAGGAGAAGCGCACATTGCAGAGACATCATTTCAGCCGCTGAAAATGATCCAAACTTCTTAAAACCGATTGTTACTGGTGATGAAACATAGTGTTTTCAATATGATCCTAAAATAAAGCGACAAAGTGCGGAATGGAAGACAAAAAACTCACCACAAGCCAAAAAAACAAGAAAAGTTCCATCGAAAATCAAAACAATTTCATTCTTCGATAGTAAGGGAGAATTTGTTCTAAGTGGACAAACAATTACTGGTGAGTTTTATTTAAATGCTTTGATGCGTTTGATGGGCAGAATTCATCGCATTCGTCCAGAATATCGGGATGAAAACAGTTGGTGTGTTTGTTGCACGATAATGCACCCAGTCACACATCACTTCTTGTTCGTAGATCTTTGGCGGAAAATAACGTCTGTGTGTTGAATCATCCACCGTATTCGCCTGATTTAGCACCATGCGACTTTTTTTAATTCCCAAAACTTAAAGTGACGTTAAAAGGGTGCTATTTTGATGATATTTCGACCATACAAACAGCTTCGACGCGTGCTTTGGAGGCAATTCCGCCAAAGTGAACTGGAACAGGCATTCGAATCATTATTAAATCGCTGTAACAAGTGTATTGAAGCCGGAGGGACTTATTTTGAATAACAAACCAAAACGAATTATAATTTCTTGCTTGTATTTCATTTTACAGACCCAGTCTTAAAAATTCTTTGCCACACTGTGTATAAGACGACATAGCTGTCTTCTATGTAATTTTGGGAAGATTCGTTTCTGTGATAATATCGTGCGCTGAACCAGATGTGGATTAAGAAATCTGTGATCATGATGAATGACAATTTTTTCTTTCGAACGGTGCGTGGGGGAAGGGGTGAGGGGAGAGAACAACACCCGAAATTAGATATGAGAGAATTTTGCATCCGGAAATAGAATCCACTCTAAGTTCTGCTGTATATGGAAGATGCAATATTAGGAGGTAAAAGCACAAGTTTCTTTGATATCATATATGTCCTCCTTCGCTCATCATTTAACGCGTGTTTTTGAAACGTGGGCGATCCCCCCTCCCCCGTCTCCCATCTTACCCGAGAGCTTGAAAAGTTGAAAGACGTAAAACTGACATTTTCTCCTCTCAGTTCTTTCGGAAACAGTGAGCGGCGTGTTTTGAGTCCGGATTCGCTTCTATGACGGCGGCGGGAGTGTTGCGCACATGTAGCGTCGCCCCGGCGGCGACTTCACAATCTCGCCCACGTTGCTCGGCAGAAAGAAGAGAGAGAGAGAGAGAGAGAGAGAGAGAGAGCGGCATGGAGTCGCCAGATGTAGTCTGCATTGGACCATAGCACTGAAAACCTCCCCTTCTTCACCCTGGTTCCTCATTTCGTCACGTTCTCGCGATATTTTGATGCATATTGACATCGTGAACGTCTTACTGACTCAGGCGCGAAAGGTAGTTGACCAAAGTGAGCCGAAAACATCTGTGCACTGAAGTCCCCTCCCCCTCCCCTCTCCCTCGCAAAGCGGCTGATAAAGGATTTATTACTAGCAGTGTTTCTTTCAGGCATACATCCACAGGGGGGCGAAGCCCTCCTGCCGGAAACGACCATTTGCCATCTCCACAGACACACACCCCCCGGAGACATTTTAGGTCACCGAGCCAAATTTTAATAAATTCAGGCTATTTTTTTTTTTTTTTAATTGGAGGTTTAACGACCACTGTCAGCAACTCAAACGGGCTATAAGCAGTCGCCCGTCCCTAATTTAGGGTCACTGGTTCCAGGGAAGGGAGAGAGCCAGTGCCGTAAGACAAGCACAACATCCATTCATTCATTGATTGGAGGTTAAACGACCACCGTGAGCAACTCAATGGGCTATAAGCAGTCGCCCGTCCCTAATTTAGGGTCACTGGTTCCAGGGAAGGGAGACGGCCAGTGCCGTAAGACAAAAGCATCCATTCATTGATTGATTGGAGGTTTAACGACCACCGTGAGCAACTCAATGGGCTATAAGCAGTCGCCCGTCCCTAATTTAGGGTCACTGGTTCCAGGGAAGGGAGACGGCCAGTGCCGTAAGACAAAAGCATCCATTCATTGATTGATTGGAGGTTTAACGACCACCGTGAGCAACTCAATGGGCTATAAGCAGTCGCCCGTCCCTAATTTAAGGTCACTGGTTCCAGGGAAGGGAGAGAGCCAGTGCCGTAAGACAAACACAACATCCATTCATTGATTGATTGGAGGTTTAACGACCACCGTGAGCAACTCAATGGGCTATAAGCAGTCGCCCGTCCCTAATTTAGGGTCACTGGTTCCAGGGAAGGAGAGAGCCAGTGCCGTAAGACAAGCACAACATCCATTCATTCATTGATTGGAGGTTAAACGACCACCGTGAGCAACTCAATGGGCTCTAAGCAGTCGCCCGTCCCTAATTTAGGGTCACTGGTTCCAGGGAAGGGAGAGAGCCAGTGCCGTAAGACAAACACAACATCCATTCATTGATTGATTGGAGGTTTGACGACCACCGTGAGCAACTCAATGGGCTATAAGCAGTCGCCCGTCCCTAATTTAGGGTCACTGGTTCCAGGGAAGGGAGAGAGCCAGTGCCGTAAGACAAACACAACATCCATGCCTGACCGGAATTCGAACCCGGACCCCTTACGGACGAATGATCAGAGGTCAACGCCTTAGACCAATGCGCCACCGGGGCGGCAAATTCAGGCTATAATGAACAAGTTTGTAAAATCATGCAATGCATTGATTATAATACGCTTTCCAACATACCAGAAATCATTACTCAAGTTATGAGAATAATGGCTGTGGAATAAATCTCGTTCCTGTGCCCTGACCTTTGATCCCATTTCGATGATATTCAACAGAACTTGTTCCGTATACCTCCGAAATAACATGATAAAGTTTTGTCGCAATCGAAGCATTTTTACGTAAGTTATGATGCATAAGGGCTATGGAATAGATCCCGCTCCTGTGTCCTACCTAACCTTTGACCCCATTTCGCCCATTTTCAATAGAATTCGTCCCCAGGCTAGACCCTACAACATACTAACATTTCATCTAAATCAAAGCATTTTTTACGTAAGTTATGACGCATAATGGCGATGGAAGTGATTCCGCTTCTATGTCCTGACCTTTGACTCCATTTCTCCCATTTTCAATGAGGTTTGTCGCCAGGTGGTCCCCCTATACCACATACTAAAAGTTCATCGAAATCGAACCTTTTTTACGCGAGTTATGATGCGGACAGACAGACGGACGGATGAAGCTGGAGCATATACGCATCTTCAGCCTGCCGCCCCGGTGGCGCAGTGGTCTAAGGCGCTGCCCTCTGATCATTCGTCCGTGAGGGGTCCGGGTTCGAATCCCGGTCAGGCATGGATGTTGTGTTTGTCTTACGGCACTGGCTCTCTCCCTTCCCTGGAACCAGTGACCCTAAATTAGGGACGGGCGACTGCTTATAGCCCATTGAGTTGCTCACGGTGGTCGTTAAACCTCCAATCAATCAATGAATGGATGTTGTGTTTGTCTTACGGCACTGGCTCTCTCCCTTCCCTGGAACCAGTGACCCTAAATTAGGGACGGGCGACTGCTTATAGCCCATTGAGTTGCTCACGGTGGTCGTTAAACCTCCAATCAATCAATGAATGGATGTTGTGTTTGTCTTACGGCACTGGCTCTCTCCCTTCCCTGGAACCAGTGACCCTAAATTAGGGACGGGCGACTGCTTATAGCCCATTGAGTTGCTCACGGTGGTCGTTAAACCTCCAATCAATCAATGAATGGATGTTGTGTTTGTCTTACGGCACTGGCTCTCTCCCTTCCCTGGAACCAGTGACCCTAAATTAGGGACGGGCGACTGCTTATAGCCCATTGAGTTGCTCACGGTGGTCGTTAAACCTCCAATCAATCAATGAATGGATGTTGTGTTTGTCTTACGGCACTGGCTCTCTCCCTTCCCTGGAACCAGTGACCCTAAATTAGGGACGGGCGACTGCTTATAGCCCATTGAGTTGCTCACGGTGGTCGTTAAACCTCCAATCAATCAATGAATGGATGTTGTGTTTGTCTTACGGCACTGGCTCTCTCCCTTCCCTGAAACCGGTGACCCTAAATTAGGGACGGGCGACTGCTTATAGCCCATTGAGTTGCTCACGGTGGTCGTTAAACCTCCAATCAATCAATGAATGGATGTTGTGTTTGTCTTACGGCACTGGTTCTCTCCCTTCCCTGGAACCAGTGACCCTAAATTAGGGACGGGCGACTGCTTATAGCCCATTGAGTTGCTCACGGTGGTCGTTAAACCTGCAATCAATCAATGAATGGATGTTGTGTTTGTCTTACGGCACTGGCTCTCTCCCTTCCCTGGAACCAGTGACCCTAAATTAGGGACGGGCGACTGCTTATAGCCCATTGAGTTGCTCACGGTGGTCGTTAAACCTCCAATCAATCAATGAATGGATGTTGTGTTTGTCTTACGGCACTGGCTCTCTCCCTTCCCTGGAACCAGTGACCCTAAATTAGGGACGGGCGACTGCTTATAGCCCATTGAGTTGCTCACGGTGATCGTTAAACCTCCAATCAATCAATGAATGGATGTTGTGTTTGTCTTACGGCACTGGCCCTCTCCCTTCCCTGCAACCAGTGACCCTAAATTAGGGACGGGCGACTGCTTATAGCCCATTGAGTTGCTCACGGTGGTCGTTAAACCTCCAATCAATCAATGAATGGATGTTGTGTTTGTCTTACGGCACTGGCTCTCTCCCTTCCCTGGAACCAGTGACCCTAAATTAGGGACGGGCGACTGCTTATAGCCCATTGAGTTGCTCACGGTGGTCGCTAAACCTCCAATCAAAAAAAATCTTCAGCCTACGTTTTGGAAAGCGTAAAAAAATGACTTCAAACTTTTCAGGTTCTTTTGTATTCCAAAAAGTAGAAAAACTTGAAGACAGTTCCAAAATTAATGAGTATGCATCCAGGACGCGCTGGGAGGGGGGGGAGGGGGGCATTGCGAATACCTTTGCAGTCTGTAGAAAAAGGAAAACAAAAATCTTTCTTTCAGTGTTTAGTAAATAAAGTTGCTATCAGACTTGCCCCGGCAAAAGTAATAGTCGCCGCCCGTCGCCTATCCTAATTTCGAAGTCTAGCAATCTCCCTGATGCCATTCGCTACAATAGACATGTGGCGCATTATGCTCTTGAAATAATGCACATACACTGGCGGAAAGTGAAATAATTTAGTAAAATCATGCAATGCGTTGATTATAATACGCTTTCCAACATACCAGAAATCATTACTCAAGTTATCACTTAAGTTATGAGAACAATGGCTGCGGAATAAATCTCGTTCCTGTGCTCTGACCTTTGATCCCATTTCTATGATATTCAACAGAACCGATTCGGTATACCTCCGAAATAACATGATAAAATTTTGTCGCAATCGTAGCATTTTTACGTAACTTATGATGCATAAGGGCTATGGAATAGATCCCGCTCCTGTGTCCTAACCTTTGACCCAATTTCGCCCATTTTTAATAGGGTTTGTCGCCAGGTGGTCCCCTACCACATACTAAAATTTCATTGAAATCGAACCATATTTACGCAAGTTATGACGCATAAGGACAATTGAATGAATTGCGCTCTTATGTCGTGACCTTTGACCCCACTTCACCCATTTTCAATAGGATTCGTCCCCTGGCGGTGCCCTACCGCATACTAAAATTTCATCGAAATCGAAATATTTTTACGTGAGTTATCGTGCCTACAGACGGACGGACAGAAAAAGCTGGGCTGGGGCATATACGCTTCTTCAACCTACAGTTGGAAAGCGTAAATAAATTCAGGCTATAATGAAAAATGAAGTTTCGTCTTTTTTATGCTACAAATATCGCTCCAATTTTTTTTTTTTTAATATTTGTTCAAATGGTATTAGTTATAGTTTATTTTATTAAAAAATGTATTACGACGCATGGTATTCTTCAAAATATAATAAGTAGACTAATCATGCCTAATTGTCTGGGAATGGTGATTTAGGAACAAGAGTCCGTTGAATGAATTTTAATAGAAAACATTTCAAGACTGCGGAACCTCCCCCTTTTTAGCTGAAAACAGTTTGTTATTCCTAAAATGTTTGAAGAAGTAATTACTATATCACGTATGTATATAGATTTTTCTTCGGAAGGGGGGGGGGACGAAAAAACGAAGTTTTTGAAATTTTGAAATCCACCATCTGGAACAAAATTAAATGAAATGAAAAATTGTACAAAAATTAAAGCATTTTTTCTAATGGAAGTTGATACATTTTTATTACGTACATTAAGGCATTTGTTTCTAATGTAAGTCGCTTTTTAACCAAACACAAAAAAATTAAGCATTTTCAGGGGGAGGGAGCCCCCTCCAAATGCGCCCCAGTGCTAGATATATACACTATCTACCAACAAGTAATTGGACACCTTCAATAGTTGGTGGAGCCTCCACGAGCGGCGATTACAGCTGCGCATACTCTCAACCAGGCGTTGTACGACGGCTAGCGGTATTTTCTTCCACTCGGCTTGGAGAAGACAGGTCAGTTCCTTCACCGATTTCGGACGGTGGAGGCACCCCTTAAGTCGACGCTCCAACTCGTCCCAGAGGTGCTCGATAGGGTTAAGGTACGGGCTCTGCGCAGGCCAGTCCATTCGATTAACCCCATTGTCACCATATCAAGCCATCGTGGACCTCGCAACATGACAGGTGGCATTGTCATCCTGAAAGTAACATTGGTCCACCCCGTAAAACTGCCACAACGTAGGAAGCGCATGGTCATCCAAAATGGTGCAGTAGGTCTCGGCGTTGAGTCTACCAGGAATTGCGACCATGGGTCCCGTGTCATAACAGGAGAAACACCCCCATAGCATAATTCCACCGCCGCCGAACTTCACAGTTGGCACAATACATTCCGGCAGGAGGCGTTCTCCATACAGACGCCAAACCCAGACCCTGTTATCCGAACAGTAGAGGGTGAACCTTGATTCGTCGCTCCAGAGAACCTGTTTCCACTGTTCAACGGTCCAGTGTCGACGTTCTTTGCACCACGTTAGCCGAGCAGCGCCTTTGGACTTGGTGATCAAAGGCTTGTGGGCGGCAGCACGTCCATGATAACCGAGCAGATGGGCTTCCTTACGGATGGCATTCATCGAAAGAACACTCCTGGATGCCTGTTGAAACTCCTCGCGGATGTGGCCCATCGAATTGGTGCGGTTCTTCCGAATTTCTCTGGCCAGCACCCGTCGGTCTTTAACTCCCAGTTTTGTGGGTCTGCCGGGTCGGGGCACATTCCGACAGTCACCTCTCATCTTCCACTTGCCAATCACGTAGGCCACTGTCGATTTTGGGTACTTCAACTCGCTGGATATGTCATCGGCCATTTCTGTGATACCCGACGATTACACCTTTCTCGAAATCAGAGAGCTCCGAACTGCGTGGCATCTTGCATGCGACTGGTTGCGTTGTTGTTTCCCACACGATATTTAACGGCGGCGGCCGTGACGTGTATCAGGACCGCAGATATCGTCGATTGCAGGGGTGTCCAATTACTTGTTGGTAGATAGTGTATAACACAGAATAAAGTTGGTCATATTTGGTAAATTTAATCGGACTTCGAGTTCTCAGTTGTTCAGCAGTCCGCACAGCAGGCTTACAAAAATCGAAAATTTATGCTTTGAACATGTGTTCCCCTGCCATACACAGATCTTCTGGACAGATGCTGTCTTTTATCTCCTCTCATTTCGCCGCCTTTCAATCACCTAATCTCTGCTCCGGAAAGCCGGGAACCCATTTATGTTGATCAATGACGTCACACGAGCGATGGGATTTCAGACTGGGATTCTTTATCTTTACGGGTATGTCTTTCTTCTTAAACATGTGTAAAACTTGAACGCTAGGAATGGATGCGATCAGTTTATTCGGAAATGGAGGTTTTTAAAAAAAAAATTGAAGTTGGTCTCTGTAGAGTCACTAACCATGACAAGGAAGATGACACCGAATTTTCGGTTGTACGAACCCTTCACACAGGGCGCTGAAATATAACTCAACACTAAGCCCTGTAACACGATTTGTAACACCAAGCCCTGTAACACGTGGGCGTTTTTTCCGTGGGCATTCTTTCCTCATACCGGAAAACTCCCAGGAAGCTATGAGTGCGTATTTTTTTCTTTACACTGGGAAGAAAAGAAGTATGCCTGTAACTTGATACTACTCACGGGGAAGACACACCTTGACCGGTGGCCAACCGATAAATTTAAATGAAATATATCGCTTGTTATTTGGGGTGCGGTCGCTAGCAAACGTTCCAGCTGCAGCTGCAAAGCACCACTTTGACGAAAGACAGATGCCTACCCCCCCTTCCGCTCTCCGTACACAAAAGAGGATTTCCAAAAGAGACAAGAGTGGAAAGAAAGCACATTACACAAAGTTATATCTGTACATTGCGCCTTTTACGAAAATCGCTTTTACAATTAAATGCATTATACTTTACAAGTATTTATAAATAAAATAATCTGACTTTTAATGATTTCCCTTTTAATTGATATAGTTAAATAACAAACATGCATAGTTTTATAAAAATTAAGACCTTACTTTAAAAAATAAGAATAGTCACAAATTTATTACAGTAAAGCCGAACTGGAATTTTTTAAGAAAGTAGCTACTCTACAGTAGGAAGTTGAAAGTTAACAATCTTATTTGGTTCTTCACTAGGCCACCCGCGGCCCTTAAGTCATAAGTCCTAGGCCTTGGCCTATTTAACAGTTTTTATTCTAACGATGTTATATTCATAACGTTTACGTAACACATCAAATTATTAATATTGCGGTATTACTCAGGCACAAAATAATATTAGGACTAACGTTTAGGCCCTTCTAAAAGTTTTCGTTCCGTCATTCCCATATTCGTAAAATTTACATAACAAGTATTGTCAATAATCAAACAGAAGTCATCGCTCTTTCCACGTTTTTAAGTGAGTCACGGAAAAATTCTCAGTGGCCGCCACCAGGAATCGAACTCAGGGTCTTCCAGTTACGCGCCGGATATGCTTCCACTGCACCACAGCTATTCCTATTCCACGTCAAATGTCTGTATTAATTGTCAATAATATTGCGCTTCTACTTATGCACCATACATTCAATCCATACATTAATTAATAGGCCGTAGGCCTAAGCCTATTCAACACTTTTTTCTTCGCCTGTGAATTAATTAAGTAAAAGAAAAATATTGCAAACTTGACATGTTATGCAAATATTTAGTACCTACGTAAAAGTGCGTTATTAAAAAATCCCACCTTAGGGTCCTTTTCCGAACATACATGAATTATGCTGTAATTCTCGCTTGGCTTACATAGAACGTTTTCTCGAAATTTGTTTGGAGTTCCTAATTCAATTCTCAATGTAGGCCAAAAATCGATAATACTTACACCCCCCCCCCCACCCTTGAACTTTTGTGGCCAATTCTCCTACACCCATTTTCGTTATGTAGGTGAGGTGGCCAAGAAACCGCAATTTTTATATGACCCCTAACGGTTTTTTGGCCAGCAGTCTGTGACCAGTTGTCCGAACACCGTTTATAACAGACATATAAACTTATCAGTCGATCACATATTTTTCCCGTGAGCATTTTGTCTGTGGGCGATTTTTCCGTGGGCGTTTTTTCCTATTTTCGAGAAGTGGACGTTTTTTCCGTGGGCGTTTTTTCCGTGGGCATTCTTTCCTCATACCCTGTAACACATGTACTTTCCGCTAGAAAAAAAATTGAATGACCGTTCATATTGTTTTAATACGAATCGCAAAGCAGAACTTTTTAGCGTGCTACATCACGACGGTGGTAAGTGTTCAGGAGCTCCCACTGCCCAGTCTCCGTACGTTTCTACGCCTTTTCTCCGAATGTGCACTTTCCGGAGACTGGATAAAAAAAAAAAAAACAAGTTAGTAAAAACATGCAATGCGTTGATTATGATACGCTTTCCAACATACCAGAATTTTTTTTTTTTTTTTTTGATTGGAGGTTTAACGACCACCGTGAGCAACTCAATGGGCTATACGCAGTCGCCCGTCCCTAATTTAGGGTCACTGGTTCCAGGGAAGGGAGAGAGCCAGTGCCGTAAGACAAACACAACATCCATTCATTGATTGATTGGAGGTTTAACGACCACCGTGAGCAACTCAATGGGCTATAAGCACTCGCCCGTCCCTAATTTAGGGTCACTGGTTCCAGGGAAGGGAGAGAGCCAGTGCCGTAAGACAAACACAACATCCATTCATTGATTGATTGGAGGTTTAACGACCACCGTGAGCAACTCAATGGGCTATAAGCAGTCGCCCGTCCCTAATTTAGGGTCACTGGTTCCAGGGAAGGGAGAGAGCCAGTGCCGTAAGACAAACACAACATCCATTCATTGATTGATTGGAGGTTTAACGACCACCGTGAGCAACTCAATGGGCTATAAGCAGTCGCCCGTCCCTAATTTAGGGTCACTGGTTCCAGGGAAGGGAGAGAGCCAGTGCCGTAAGACAAACACAACATCCATTCATTGATTGATTGGAGGTTTAACGACCACCGTGAGCAACTCAATGGGCTATAAGCAGTCGCCCGTCCCTAATTTAGGGTCACTGGTTCCAGGGAAGGGAGAGAGTCAGTGCCGTAAGACAAACACAACATCCATTCATTGATTGATTGGAGGTTTAACGACCACCGTGAGCAACTCAATGGGCTATAAGCAGTCGCCCGTCCCTAATTTAGGGTCACTGGTTCCAGGGAAGGGAGAGAGTCAGTGCCGTAAGACAAACACAACATCCATTCATTGATTGATTGGAGGTTTAACGACCACCGTGAGCAACTCAATGGGCTATAAGCAGTCGCCCGTCCCTAATTTAGGGTCACTGGTTCCAGGGAAGGAGAGAGCCAGTGCCGTAAGACAAACACAACATCCATTCATTGATTGATTGGAGGTTTAACGACCACCGTGAGCAACTCAATGGGCTATAAGCAGTCGCCCGTCCCTAATTTAGGGTCACTGGATCTAGGGAAGGGAGAGAGCCAGTACCGTAAGACAAACACAACATCCATGCCTGCCCGGGATTCGAACCCGGACCCCTTACGGACGAATGATCAGAGGCCATCGCTTAGACCACTGCGCCACCGGGGCGGCCATACCAGAAATCATTACTCACGTTATGAGGATAATGGATGAGGAATAAATCTCGCTCCTGTGCCCTGAACTTTGACCCCATTTCGCCCATTTTCAATAGAATTCGTCCCCAATCAGGCCCCTACAACATACTAACATTTCATCCAAATCGAAGCGTTTTTACGTAAGTTATGACCCATAAAGGCGATGGAAGTGATTCCGCTCCTATGTCCTGACCTTTGACCCCATTTCGCCCATTTTCAATAGGGTTTGTGGCCAGCTGGTCCCCTACCACATACTAAAATTTCATCGAAATCGAACCTTTTTTACGTTAGTAATGACGCATAAAAGCAGTGGAATGGATCTCGCTCCTATGTACTGACCTTTCACCCCATTTCGTTCACTTTAAAGAAGGTTCCTTCCCAGGTGATACCCTACCAGATACTAAAATTTCATCGAAATCGAACGATTGTTACGCGAGTTATCGTACGCACGGACATAAGCACACAACGCGTGACGTAATGAAGCAGATGGGAATCGCAACCATCTGCTGGCAAGAGAATGACGTCATAAAACTTTAATAGTATCCACACACAACGCGTGACGTAATGAGACAGATGGCGTGACCGCGCTCCAACATTCTCAAACGCGAGATTGTGACGTCATAAGATTTGTAAGCATTGGAAACATTAATGGAACGACGCCATGACACCAGGAACGTTATAATTTGGGGTGGTTATTTAACCCATTAAACGAATTCTCCTAAAGTCGAGATCAAGCTAAATCGATTTCTAGTACCAGAAAACGGTAGGCTAACGACTTTCATCAAAATTCTTAGAGCCGTTTTCAAAATAAAATGTACATACATACATACAAGAATTGCTACTTTAAGGTGGACGTCAAGTAATTTTGCTTCCTATACTTCCAATGGAAAAACTTCTGTACACATTTTCTTCACAATTAATGCGTTCCCAAGGACGAACATTTGAACATCGATTAAAATTTCTTCATTTCATAACTTGGAATACTTAATATTTCTAAACCATAACCGTAATAATATTTTCTAAACTATAACCATAATTATGCAATCCAACATTTATTTGTCCACTGACGTCATCAAAGTACAGGTCGCGCCATCTTTTTTCTGGTTTCAACACCACCAAAGGAAACGTTATTGTTTTTTAATATAATTATGCTTATGTTTTAGAAAATGTTAAGTATTCCAAGTTATAGTATGAGGTTATTTTAATCGATGTTCAAATTTCTATCCTTGGGAACACACTAATTGTGAAGGAAATATGTACAAAAGGTTTCTATTGGAAATATAGGAAGCAAAATTACTTAACGTCCACCTTAATAGTGTGGGATAAGGGCGATGGAATGGCTCCCCATCCTATGTCCTGACCTTTGACTCCATTTGTCCCATTTTCAATCGGGTTCTTCTCCAGGTGGTCCCTTACCACATACTAAAATCTCATCGAAATCGAACCATTTTTACGCACCTTATGACTCATAAGGGCAATGGAATGCATCCCGCACCTATGTCCTGACGTATGACTCCACTTCACCCATTTCCAATAGGATTCGTCCCCAGGCGGTCCCCTAGTACATACTAAAATTTCATTGAAATCGAAACATATTTATGTAAGTTATGACGCATAAGGGCAATTGAATGGATCCCACTCTTACGGCGTGACCTTTGACCCCACTTCACCCATTTTCAATAGGGTTCGTCCCCTGTTGGTCCCCTATAACATACTAAAATCTCATCGAAATCCAACCATTTTTACGCACCTTATGACGCATAAGGGCAATGGAATGCATCCCGCTCCTATGTCCTGACCTATGACTCCACTTCACCCATTTTCGATAGGACTCGTCCTCAGGTGGTTTCCTACTACGTACTAAAATTTCATTGAAATCGAACCACATTTACGCAAGTTATGACGCATAAGGGCAATTGAATGGATCCCACTCTTACGGCGTGACCTTTGACTCCACTTCACCCATTTTCAATAGGGTTCGTCAACTGGTGGTCCCCTACCACATACTAAAATTTCATCGAAATCGAACCATTTTTACGCAAGTTATCGTGCCGACAGACGGACGGACAGACGGACGGACAAAGCTGGAGCATACACGCTTCTTCAACCTACGATTGGAAAGCGTGAATAAAAAAGAAAATAGGGTACTGAACATGTATTACTTGGTTGATATCATAAGTGTTCTTAAAAGCCGGATCCAGCAGCAAATGAAAAAATAACACTTCTCTGTAAAGAAGTCCCTTTTTTTTTTTTTTTTTTTTTTTTCACGATTGAAGTGGGGTCGTAGCAATAGCTTTAATTCTTTACATTTTGTTAAAGGAATAATAAAACTTTCAAGGATTTGAGGATCAGAGATATATTTTATTCATGATTTACGAGAAGAGAAAAAAAAAAAAGAAACATGTTTTTTCCACCCGCGCTTTAGGATGAAATGTTTTTCCTATTTTCCATATTCATCGTCTTTCGGAAGGATCTCTAAACCCGCAAAGTGACGGTTCTTGAAAAAAGCCAAGAGATTCTTGAATAGCGAAATTCTTGAGCACGTCCTACTCTTGAACGGTGGAATGTTTTCAAGCAAGGGCATCACCTGGTTTTTCAAGATCACTCCAAACCACGCTGTTGTTTGCCCACATGGCGTCCTTTAAGACATTTGTCTTGTTGAGTAGAGGGAGTCTTTCGGGGGTTAGTTAGATCTGGTGACCCCCCGTGAGCTCTGTATCCCTCTAACAATCGTGCGAATTGGCCCCCTGCCACTTTCCATCCTTCGCCACTACGGAATGGAGGTTATGAATAACGCTATTATATAATGTGTCACAATCAAACAATGAAAGGAAGCATCGTGCCAATACTGAGGTTGAAATAAGACTGCGAAGGAAAGTAGCTCCACTTTTGGAGAGGAGAGAACACAGGTTGTAAGGAATTTCTGCCCCCGCTAACATCTTTGAGAATATCATTTAGAAAACAATCTCTTAAGGGAGTATCCAAAACACTTACAAGGAGGAGGCCATGACAATGAAATTTTAATTTACCGAAATGCAATTATGATGTGCTAAACAACAACAACAACAAAAACAA
This sequence comes from Macrothele yani, assembly GCA_039090855.1. Classification (NCBI taxonomy): domain Eukaryota; kingdom Metazoa; phylum Arthropoda; class Arachnida; order Araneae; family Macrothelidae; genus Macrothele; species Macrothele yani. The sequence continues at coordinate 15,935,795 of CM077034.1, read as the reverse complement.
AACAAAAAAAACAACAAGAAAGATGTATTGGGTTGTCGGAAAAGTCATGACGTATTTTGGCACCCGATGGCGGTTGGGCGGTTTTGGAAGTACTAGAGGCATGCGCAGCTCTGTTATAGCTATGGCATTCGACAGGTGCCAGTTCTAGCCGCAGTCTAAAAGGAATAGTGAGCGATTTGGCTGATTTGCGGAGATTTGACATCAAGTTGAAGATGGAAGCCCAAACTGTGCGTTTTTGCCATATTTTACTGTTTTACTTCCGTAAAAGGGAAGAACGCGCGTCCAGCTTGTGAAAAGTTGCGTGGTGATAATGCTCTACAAGAACGTCAGTGCATGCTTTGGTTCGCAAAATTCCGTGCTGGTGATTTTGACCTCAGCGGTGCTCCTCGGTCCGGGAGGCCCACCGAGGTTGATGACGAACAAATCAAGGCATTGATCGAGTCAAACCCACGTTACACGACACGAGAGATTGCAGACACATTGCACATCCATCATTCAAGCGTTCACGACCACCTGAAGAAGCTGGGATACGTAAGCAAGCTCGATGTGTGGGTTCCTCGTGAACTCAAAGAAGCTCAATTGACGGCGAGTATAAACACCTGCGATATGCTCATTAAACGTGAGGAAAACAATCCTTTTTTGAACCGAATGATAACTGGTGACGAAAAGTGGATCGTGTACAACAATGTGCTGCGGAAACGGTCTTGGTCCCGACGTGCTGCTTCGCCTCAAACGACATCCAAAGCAGACATTCATCAGCTGAAGGTTCTGGTCTCAGTGTGGTGGGATTTTAAAGATGTCGTGTTTTTCGAGCTCCTACCACGGAACCAAACAATCAATTCGAATGTGTACATTGGACAGTTTGATCGAATCCATCATCCAGAAACGTCCGGAGCTCGTTCATCGTAAAGGTGTTGTGTTCCATCACGACAACGCGAGACCACACACAAGTTTGATCACCCGCCAAAAATTATTGGAGCTTGGGTGGGATGTGTTGCCACAACCAGCATACTCGCCTGACTTTGCAACGTCAGACTTCCACTTGTTTCGCTCTCTTCAACAGTCCTTGCGTGATATAACGTTCAATTCAGATGAGGCTGTAAATCAGCACCTTGTAGAGTTTTTCGCCACAAAAGACAGGTCCTTCTATGAACGAGGCATTCTGCAGCTCGCTGAAAGATGGCGAAAGGTTATCGAACCAAACGGGCATTATATCATTCATTGATCTTTGTTCTTTCTATCAATAAAAGACCTTTGCAAAACATGGCTAAAATACGCCATGACTTTTCCGACGACCCAATAGTTTAGGACATTTGGGCACCGGACAACGATTCCACGCACCGAGCGGAGGTGTCCTGAGCGTACCAGGTGGACTGAGAGGACAAGGATCAAATGATCATATGTAGAGGATTTTAGGAAGGGAGTCCAGGTCTCAAACAACCTTTAGAAATAGGAAGCTAGGAGATTTGGGCTAGAGTGCCCGACAGGAAAATCACACGGAAGCGAAGTAGAAAGGGGGAGGAAGACGCCCTTATTTATTACCGAGGGGGGGCAGTACCCGGGGTCCGACGGCTTAACGTGCCCGTCCGACGCACGGCGGATATTTTCGTGGATCGAGCGTTCGTACCTGCTTGGATCGAAACTGAAGTCCTCCCCGTGGGAGTCACGAACGTTGTCCACTAGACCACCTGCGGCCCAACGGACAACGAATAGGGAACTGCTTCCATCAGAGTTGTGGCGCAAATTTCAACAACTTGATTTAGTAACAGGGTACAAAGAGAATAAAAGCATTCGAATTCACATAAAAATGTGCGCCACCCTTGCTTGTTTACCAGAAAAGGAAATCGATAACGGCTGGCTCTACATTACGGAAAATTCTCCACTAATGTCAAAAGCTGAAAATACTCCAAATACGTGGCGACAGTAAATAAATAAATACATCGCTCTTAACCACGTTCTAGAAACACACAGCAACCGAAAATTCTTTTTCAGCCGCCGCTGTGGAATTGAACCAACAGAACTCTCGATATCTAGCCGAGTGCGTTACATTTACACCACGGTGGCCAACAATCCGCGGTGCTATATGTATTTTTAAGTCAGTCAGAAGCTGACTAAATCCGTAAGATGGGCTCAGCTACTGAGACGTCTCCATCTGGTGGGCATTAACGGCACTAGCTACATATATATTATAGCAATTAAATCAAAGGGCGAGATCCAAGTTGAAAATACTCCAAATACGTGGCGACAGTAAATAAATAAATACATCGCTCTTAATCACGTTCTAGAAACACACAGCAACCGAAAAATTGTTTTTCAGCCGCCGCTGTGGAATTGAACCAACAGAACTCTCGTTATCTAGCCGAGTGCGTTACATATACGGCACGGTGGCCAATAATCCACGGTGCTATATGCATTTTTAAGTCAGCTTCTGACATCATAAATCCGTAAGATGGGCTCAGCATCTGAGACGTCTCCATCTGTTGGGCATTAACGGCACTAGCTACATATATATTATAGCAATTAAATCAAAGGGCGAGATCGAAGTTGAAAATACTCCAAATAGATCGAAGTTGAAAATACTCCAAATACGTGGCGACAGTAAATAAATAAATACATCGCTCTTAACCACGTTCTAGAAACACACAGCAACCGAAAAATTGTTTTGCATTCGCCGCTGTGGAATTGAACCAACAGAACTCTCGATATCTAGCCGAGTGCGTTACATTTACAACACGGTGGCCAACAATCCACGGTGCTATGTGTATTTTTAAGTCAGCTTCTGACATCATAAATCCGTAAGATGGGCTCAGCATCTGAGACGTCTCCATCTGGTGGGCATTAACGGCACTAGCTATATATATATATATATATATTATAACAATTAAATTAAAGGGCGAGATCCAAGTTGAAAATACTCCAAATACGTGGCGACAGTAAATAAATAAAGACATCGCTCTTAATCACGTTCTAGAAACACACAACAACCGAAAAATTGTTTTGCAGCCGCCGCTGTGGAATTGAACCAACAGAACTCTCGATATCTAGCCGAGTGCGTTACATTTACACCACGGTGGCCAACAATCCACGGTGCTATGTGTATTTTTAAGTCAGCTTCTGACATCATAAATCCGTAAGATGGGCTCAGCTACTGAGACGTCTCCATCTGGTGGGCATTAACGGCACTAGCTACATATATATTATAACAATTAAATTAAAGGGCGAGATCCAAGTTGAAAATACTCCAAATACGTGGCGACTGTAAATAAATAAAGACATCGCTCTTAACCACGTTCTAGAAACACACAGCAACCGAAAAATTGTTTTTCAGCCGCCGCTGTGGAATTGAACCAACAGAACTCTCGTTATCTAGCCGAGTGCGTTACATATACGCCACGGTGGCCAACAATCCACGGTGCTATGTGTATTTTTAAGTCAGCTTCTGACATCATAAATCCGTAAGATGGGCTCAGCTACTGAGACGTCTCCATCTGGTGGGCATTACCGGCACTAGCTATATATATATTATAACAATTAAATTAAAGGGCGAGATCCAAGTTGAAAATACTCCAAATACGTGGCGACAGTAAATAAATAAAGACATCGCTCTTAATCACGTTCTAGAAACACACAACAACCGAAAAATTGTTTTGCAGCCGCCGCTGTGGAATTGAACCAACAGAACTCTCGATATCTAGCCGAGTGCGTTACATTTACACCACGGTGGCCAACAATCCACGGTGCTATGTGTATTTTTAAGTCAGCTTCTGACATCATAAATCCGTAAGATGGGCTCAGCATCTGAGACGTCTCCATCTGGTGGGCATTAACGGCACTAGCTACATATATATTATAGCAATTAAATCAAAGGGAAAATACTCCAAATACGTGGCGACAGTAAATAAATAAATACATCGCTCTTAACCACGTTCTAGAAACACACAGCAACCGAAAAATAGTTTCTTCAGCTGCCGTTAATGATTATTAGAATTTAATGATTAATTAGAATTTAATGATTATTTTGTGTCGCAGTGATTAGACAGCCCCCAAAATCCAGTGCAACTTTGGAACGTCCATGGTCAAAGACACAGAACTAATAACCCGATTGAAGGTTGGAATTCTAAATTACAGCACAGAATGGGAATAAAAAACCCAAATACACAGGGTGATTCATAAAGAAGTACACAGCTTCAACGCACTATAAAACAAGAACAATGTAAGATATTTTATGTCTCCTGTAACAGAATTGTAGGGGAATGTTTCAAGTTTTTTTAGAGACAGTCATAGATGTTCTATGTGTGCATTCTTAGTCACATGACACACAACGAACAGATAGTCCATTTCCGCCCAAACGCGAGGTAAGATATCTGAATCAAGTGTAGTGATAGTGGCTGTGATACGCTGTTTCAGCTCCGCTAGATCAGCAGGAAGGGGAGGGGCGAAAACCTTGTCCTTTACGTACTGAAGTACAAGATATCGGCAAAAGTCGTCATTTTCAAAATGGTGCTGCATTTCGGCACAAAATTCAAAGCACTTTACCTTGTCAAGGTCAGCGAGATTTTGCAACATCTGCAATTTGTATAGAATCAGTTTCAGCTTCTTTCCCAAAACTCACTTCCCTCAGTAGCGGGACACAAACTTTATGAGTACATCTAGCTAACGGTTCGCAGTTTTGGTCCGTGTCTTCAACTGTTACTGTTTCACAGCATCTGGAAACTGTATACTTCTTTATGAATCACCCTGTATATCGTCTACGTTACTTCCCTCAGTAGCGAGACACAAACTTTATGAGTACATCTAGCTAACGGTTCGCAGTTTTGGTCCGTGTCTTCAACTGTTACTGTTTCACATCATCTGGAAACTGTATACTTCTTTATGAATCACCCTGTATATCGTCTACGTCACTTCCTTCAGTAGAGGGATACAAACTTTATGAGTATATCTAGCTAACGGTTCGCAGTTTTGGTCCATGTCTTCAACTGTTACTGTTTCACAGCATCTGGAAACTGTTTACTTCTTTATGAATCACCCTGTATATCGTCTACGTCACTTCCCTCAGTAGAGGGACACAAACTTTATGAGTATATCTAGCTAACGGTTCGCAGTTTTGGTCCGTGTCTTCAACTGTTACTGTTTTACAGCATCTGGAAACTGTATACTTCTTAATGAATCACCCTGTATATCGTCTACGTCACTTCCCTCAGTAGCGAGACACAAACTTTATGAGTACATCTACCTAACGGTTCGCAGTTTTGGTCCGTGTCTTCAACTGTTACTGTTTTACAGCATCTGGAAACTGTATACTTCTTTATGAATCATCCTGTATATCGTCTACGTCACTTCCCTCAGTAGCGGGACACAAACTTTATGAGTACATCTAGCTAACGGTTCGCAGTTTTGGTCCGTGTCTTCAACTGTTACTGTTTTACAGCATCTGGAAACTGTATACTTCTTTATGAATCACCCTGTATATCGCCTACGTCACTTCCCTCAGTAGCGAGACACAAACTTTAGGAGTTCATCTACCTCACGGTTCGCAGTTGTGGTCCGTGTCTTCAACTGTTACTGTTTTACATCATCTGGAAACTGTATACTTCTTTATGAATCACCCTGTATATCGTCTACGTCACTTCCCATAGTAGCGGGACACAAACTTTATGAGTACATCTACCTAACGGTTCGCAGTTTTGGTCCGTGTCATCAACTGTTACTGTTTTACAGCATCTGGAAACTGTATACTTCTTTATGAATCAGGGTGTATATAGCCTACGTCACTTCCCTCAGTAGCGAGACACAAACTTTATGAGTACATCTACCTAACGGTTCGCAGTTTTGGTCCGTGTCTTCAACTGTTACTGTTTCACAGCATCTGGAAACTGTATACTTCTTAATGAATCACCCTGTATATCGTCTACGTCACTTCCCTCAGTAGCGAGACACAAACTTTATGAGTACATCTAGCTAACGGTTCGCAGTTTTGGTCCGTGTCTTCAACTGTTACTGTTTTACAGCATCTGGAAACTGTATAGTTCTTTATGAATCACCCTGTATATCGTCTACGTCACTTCCCTCAGTAGCGAGACACAAACTTTATGAGTACATCTACCTAACGGTTCGCAGTTTTGGTCCGTGTCTTCAACTGTTACTGTTTCACAGCATCTGGAAACTGTATACATCTTTATGAATCACCCTGTATATCGTCTACGTCACTTCCCTCAGTAGCGGGACACAAACTTTATGAGTACATCTACCTCACGGTTCGCAGTTGTGGTCCGTGTCTTCAACTGTTACTGTTTTACAGCATCTGGAAACTGTATACTTCTTTATGAATCACCCTGTATATCGTCTACGTCACTTCCCTCAGTAGCGAGACACAAACGTTTTGAGTACATCTACCTAACGGTTCGCAGTTTTGGTCCGTGTCTTCAACTGTTACTGTTTCACAGCATCTGGAAACTGTATACTTCTTTATGAATCACTGTGTATATAGCCTACGTCACTTCCCTCAGTAGCGAGACACAAACTTTATGAGTACATCTACCTAACGGTTCGCAGTTTTGGTCCGTGTCTTCAACTGTTACTGTTTCACAGCATCTGGAAACTGTATACTCCTTTATGAATCACTGTGTATATAGCCTACGTCACTTCCCTCAGTAGCGAGACAGAAACTTTATGAGTACATCTACCTCACGGTTCGCAGTTGTGGTCCGTGTCTTCAACTGTTACTGTTTTACAGCATCTGGAAACTGTATACTTCTTTATGAATCACTGTGTATATAGCCTACGTCACTTCCCTCAGTAGCGAGACACAAACTTTATGAGTACATCTACCTAACGGTTCGCAGTTTTGGTCCGTGTCTTCAACTGTTACTGTTTCACAGCATCTGGAAACTGTATACTTCTTTATGAATCACTGTGTATATAGCCTACGTCACTTCCCTCAGTAGCGAGACACAAACTTTATGAGTACATCTACCTAACGGTTCGCAGTTTTGGTCCGTGTCTTCAACTGTTACTGTTTCACAGCATCTGGAAACTGTATACTTCTTTATGAATCACTGTGTATATAGCCTACGTCACTTCCTTCAGTAGCGAGACACAAACTTTATGAGTACATCTACCTAACGGTTCGCAGTTTTGGTCCGTGTCTTCAACTGTTACTGTTTCACAGCATCTGGAAACTGTATACTTCTTTATGAATCACTGTGTATATAGCCTACGTCACTTCCCTCAGTAGCGAGACACAAACTTTATGAGTACATCTACCTAACGGTTCGCAGTTTTGGTCCGTGTCTTCAACTGTTACTGTTTCACAGCATCTGGAAACTGTATACTTCTTTATGAATCAGGGTGTATATAGCCTACGTCACTTCCCTCAGTAGCGAGACACAAACTTTATGAGTACATCTACCTAACGGTTCGCAGTTTTGGTCCGTGTCTTCAACTGTTACTGTTTCACAGCATCTGGAAACTGTATACTTCTTTATGAATCACTGTGTATATAGCCTACGTCACTTCCCTCAGTAGCGAGACACAAACTTTATGAGTACATCTACCTCACGGTTCGCAGTTGTGGTCCGTGTCTTCAACTGTTACTGTTTTACAGCATCTGGAAACTGTATACTTCTTTATGAATCAGGGTGTATATAGCCTACGTCACTTCCCTCAGTAGCGAGACACAAACTTTATGAGTACATCTAGCTAACGGTTCGCAGTTTTGGTCCGTGTCTTCAACTGTTACTGTTTCACAGCATCTGGAAACTGTATACTTCTTTATGAATCAGGGTGTATATAGCCTACGTCACTTCCCTCAGTAGCGAGACACAAACTTTATGAGTACATCTAGCTAACGGTTCGCAGTTTTGGTCCGTGTCTTCAACTGTTACTGTTTCACAGCATCTGGAAACTGTATACTTCTTTATGAATCAGGGTGTATATAGCCTACGTCACTTCCCTCAGTAGCGAGACACAAACTTTATGAGTACATCTAGCTAACGGTTCGCAGTTTTGGTCCGTGTCTTCAACTGTTACTGTTTTACAGCATCTGGAAACTGTATACTTCTTTATGAATCAGGGTGTATATAGCCTACGTCACTTCCCTCAGTAGCGAGACACAAACTTTATGAGTACATCTAGCTAACGGTTCGCAGTTTTGGTCCGTGTCTTCAACTGTTACTGTTTTACAGCATCTGGAAACTGTATACTTCTTTATGAATCACTGTGTATATAGCCTACGTCACTTCCCTCAGTAGCGAGACACAAAATTTATGAGTACATCTAGCTAACGGTTCGCAGTTTTGGTCCGTGTTTTCAACTGTTACTGTTTTACAGCATCTGGAAACTGTATACTTCTTTATGAATCAGGGTGTATATAGCCTACGTCACTTCCCTCAGTAGCGAGACACAAACTTTATGAGTACATCTACCTCACGGTTCGCAGTTGTGGTCCGTGTCTTCAACTGTTACTGTTTCACAGCATCTGGAAACTGTATACTTCTTTATGAATCAGGGTGTATATAGCCTACGTCACTTCCCTCAGTAGCGAGACACAAAATTTATGAGTACATCTAGCTAACGGTTCTCAGTTTTGGTCCGTGTCTTCAACTGTTACTGTTTCACAGCATCTGGAAACTGTATACTTCTTTATGAATCAGGGTGTATATAGCCTACGTCACTTCCCTCAGTAGCGAGACACAAACTTTATGAGTACATCTAGCTAACGGTTCGCAGTTTTGGTCCGTGTCTTCAACTGTTACTGTTTCACAGCATCTGGAAACTGTATACTTCTTTATGAATCAGGGTGTATATAGCCTACGTCACTTCCCTCAGTAGCGAGACACAAAATTTATGAGTACATCTACCTCACGGTTCGCAGTTGTGGTCCGTGTCTTCAACTGTTACTGTTTCACAGCATCTGGAAACTGTATACTTCTTTATGAATCAGGGTGTATATAGCCTACGTCACTTCCCTCAGTAGCGAGACACAAACTTTATGAGTACATCTAGCTAACGGTTCGCAGTTTTGGTCCGTGTCTTCAACTGTTACTGTTTTACAGCATCTGGAAACTGTATACTTCTTTATGAATCAGGGTGTATATAGCCTACGTCACTTCCCTCAGTAGCGAGACACAAACTTTATGAGTACATCTACCTAACGGTTCACAGTTTTTGTCCGTGTTTTCAACTGTTACTGTTTTACAGCATCTGGAAACTGTATACTTCTTTATGAATCAGGGTGTATATAGCCTACGTCACTTCCCTCAGTAGCGAGACACAAACTTTATGAGTACATCTACCTAACGGTTCACAGTTTTTGTCCGTGTTTTCAACTGTTACTGTTTTACAGCATCTGGAAACTGTATACTTCTTTATGAATCAGGGTGTATATAGCCTACGTCACTTCCCTCAGTAGCGAGACACAAACTTTATGAGTACATCTAGCTAACGGTTCGCAGTTTTGGTCCGTGTCTTCAACTGTTACTGTTTTACAGCATCTGGAAACTGTATACTTCTTTATGAATCAGGGTGTATGTAGCCTACGTCACTTCCCTCAGTAGCGAGACACAAACTTTATGAGTACATCTAGCTAACGGTTCGCAGTTTTGGTCCGTGTCTTCAACTGTTACTGTTTTACAGCATCTGGAAACTGTATAGTTCTTTATGAATCAGGGTGTATATAGCCTACGTCACTTCCCTCAGTAGCGAGACACAAACTTTATGAGTACATCTAGCTAACGGTTCGCAGTTTTGGTCCGTGTCTTCAACTGTTACTGTTTTACAGCATCTGGAAACTGTATACTTCTTTATGAATCAGGGTGTATGTAGCCTACGTCACTTCCCTCAGTAGCGAGACACAAACTTTATGAGTACATCTACCTAACGGTTCACAGTTTTTGTCCGTGTTTTCAACTGTTACTGTTTTACAGCATCTGGAAACTGTATAGTTCTTTATGAATCAGGGTGTATATAGCCTACGTCACTTCCCTCAGTAGCGAGACACAAACTTTATGAGTACATCTACCTAACGGTTCACAGTTTTTGTCCGTGTTTTCAACTGTTACTGTTTTACAGCATCTGGAAACTGTATACTTCTTTATGAATCAGGGTGTATATAGCCTACGTCACTTCCCTCAGTAGCGAGACACAAACTTTATGAGTACATCTAGCTAACGGTTCGCAGTTTTGGTCCGTGTCTTCAACTGTTACTGTTTTACAGCATCTGGAAACTGTATAGTTCTTTATGAATCAGGGTGTATATAGCCTACGTCACTTCCCTCAGTAGCGAGACACAAACTTTATGAGTACATCTAGCTAACGGTTCGCAGTTTTGGTCCGTGTCTTCAACTGTTACTGTTTTACAGCATCTGGAAACTGTATAGTTCTTTATGAATCAGGGTGTATATAGCCTACGTCACTTCCCTCAGTAGCGAGACACAAACTTTATGAGTACATCTAGCTAACGGTTCGCAGTTTTGGTCCGTGTCTTCAACTGTTACTGTTTTACAGCATCTGGAAACTGTATACTTCTTTATGAATCAGGGTGTATGTAGCCTACGTCACTTCCCTCAGTAGCGAGACACAAACTTTATGAGTACATCTAGCTAACGGTTCGCAGTTTTGGTCCGTGTCTTCAACTGTTACCGTTTTACAGCATCTGGAAACTGTATACTTCTTTATGAATCACCCTGTATATCGTCTACGTCACTTCCCTCAGTAGCGAGACACAAACTTTATGAGTACATCTACCTAACGGTTCACAGTTTTGGTCCGTGTTTTCAACTGTTACTGTTTTACAGCATCTGGAAACTGTATACTTCTTTATGAATCAGGGTGTATGTAGCCTACGTCACTTCCCTCAGTAGCGAGACACAAACTTTATGAGTACATCTAGCTAACGGTTCGCAGTTTTGGTCCGTGTCTTCAACTGTTACCGTTTTACAGCATCTGGAAACTGTATACTTCTTTATGAATCACCCTGTATATCGTCTACGTCACTTCCCTCAGTAGCGAGACACAAACTTTATGAGTACATCTACCTAACGGTTCACAGTTTTGGTCCGTGTTTTCAACTGTTACCGTTTTACAGCATCTGGAAACTGTATACTTCTTTATGAATCACCCTGTATATCGTCTACGTCACTTCCCTCAGTAGCGAGACACAAACTTTATGAGTACATCTACCTAACGGTTCACAGTTTTGGTCCGTGTTTTCAACTGTTACTGTTTTACAGCATCTGGAAACTGTATACTTCTTTATGAATCACTGTGTATATAGCCTACGTCACTTCCCTCAGTAGCGAGACACAAACTTTATGAGTACATCTAGCTAACGGTTCGCAGTTTTGGTCCGTGTTTTCAACTGTTACTGTTTTACAGCATCTGGAAACTGTATACTTCTTTATGAATCAGGGTGTATATAGCCTACGTCACTTCCCTCAGTAGCGAGACACAAACTTTATGAGTACATCTACCTAACGGTTCGCAGTTTTGGTCCGTGTCTTCAACTGTTACTGTTTCACAGCATCTGGAAACTGTATACTTCTTTATGAATCAGGGTGTATATAGCCTACGTCACTTCCCTCAGTAGCGAGACACAAACTTTATGAGTACATCTACCTAACGGTTCTCAGTTTTGGTCCGTGTCTTCAACTGTTACTGTTTCACAGCATCTGGAAACTGTATACTTCTTTATGAATCAGGGTGTATATAGCCTACGTCACTTCCCTCAGTAGCGAGACACAAACTTTATGAGTACATCTACCTAACGGTTCACAGTTTTGGTCCGTGTCTTCAACTGTTACTGTTTCACAGCATCTGGAAACTGTATACTTCTTTATGAATCAGGGTGTATATAGCCTACGTCACTTCCCTCAGTAGCGAGACACAAACTTTATGAGTACATCTACCTCACGGTTCGCAGTTGTGGTCCGTGTCTTCAACTGTTACTGTTTTACAGCATCTGGAAACTGTATACTTCTTTATGAATCAGGGTGTATATAGCCTACGTCACTTCCCTCAGTAGCGAGACACAAACTTTATGAGTACATCTACCTCACGGTTCGCAGTTGTGGTCCGTGTCTTCAACTGTTACTGTTTTACAGCATCTGGAAACTGTATACTTCTTTATGAATCACTGTGTATATAGCCTACGTCACTTCCCTCAGTAGCGAGACACAAACTTTATGAGTACATCTACCTAACGGTTCACAGTTTTGGTCCGTGTTTTCAACTGTTACTGTTTTACAGTATCTGGAAACTGTATACTTCTTTATGAATCACCCTGTATATGTTCTAGTAAATAAATTAAAGGAAATTACCTAGCACACAAATTTCATCCTGGAACGATTGGAAACAAGCGAACCTCTTCGCAAACGAAAAAAGAATTACATCCAAAGAGACCAGAAAATGGAAAAAAATTGCAAAATTTTTGAACAAGACAGAGATATAGGAAAGTATAGATAAAAGCACAATTCGTACAATATGTCATACAAAACAAATACCACCGTCTATGTACGATATTCAATTAAAAGATGAAATATATTTACAAATTAAAACCTCCACGAGGACTTTCGGGGTAACACTTACCCCATCATCACCTAGAAAAATTTCAATGAAGTCTACACTTTGCGATAAGGTAGCAGTTTAGAATGAAATCTGTACTATTCTTCAGCAGTATGTATTTGCACTATTTTTCAGCAGTACACATTTGTTGTATTTTTGAGCACAAATTAATAAAACAAATTTGAAATAAATAATAAATCCACCTTTTAAAAACACCTAGTTTGCGGTTCATTTAAAGGCATGAACGCAAGATCATCATCATCATCATTGTCAACCATTATCAATCCACTGCTGGACGAAGGTCTCCCAAGTTTCCTCCACAACGGTCTGTCTTGTGCCAGTCTCCTCCATGTCACTCCCGCATATTTACGAATTTCATCCACCCATCTCCCATGTGGTCTTCTTCTGGGTCTTTTCCTGTCCCTTGGAATCCAATCTAAAATTTCGGCTATCCATCGATGGTCTGTTCTTCTGGCAGTATGTCCAGCCCATTGCCATTTCAGGGATTTAAATCTGATCATGATGTCTGTCATTTTTCGGATACACGAGTTCCTCTTCTTATCTCTCCTGGTTACACCAAGCATGCACCTCTCCATGCTGCTTTGAGTTGTCTGCAGCCTTTGTATGTCTCTTTTAGTTAAGGTCCACGTCTCTGCACCATACGTAAGCACTGGAAGGATGCATTGATCAAACACTTTTCTTTTAAGACATAATGGCATATTGCTCTTGAAAATTATGCTGTTTCTTCCAAAAGCTCTCCAGGTAAGTTTAGTACGTCGATTAATTTCTTCACCAATGTGACCCTCACTTGATATCTGCTGTCCAAGATAAACGTACGCATCTGTTATCTCCAGCTTTTCTCCATCAATCGACAAATCTTTATTTCTTGTAAAAGCATTGAACATCACTTTTGTCTTCTGAAAGTTCATTTATAATCCCACTTCTTTACTCTTGTCAGCAAGTTCCTGGATCATACTCTGCAGCTCTGATGGGGTAGTTGCAAAAATGACTACGTCATCAGCAAAACGAAGATGGGTTAGATAATCTCCATTAATCTTTATCCCTTTGTTTTCCCAGTTCAGTGATTGAAAGACATTTTTCAATGTGGCATTAAAGAGCTCCGGAGATATGGTGTCACCTTGTCTCACTCCTTTTCCAATTTTTATGTGTGTTGTATTTTCAAACAGCCGAATCTTTGCACTTGCATTTTCATAGATGTTATTAATAATATTAATGTGTGCATCTTCAATACCGTAGGGTTTCAAAGCCATTGTAACTGCTGATGGTTTCACCGAATCAAAGGCTTTTTCATAATCGATAAAAGCCATGCACAATGGAAGTTCATATTCCCTCGCTCTTTCAATTAGTTCTCTCAGTACGTGGATATGATCTATTGTGCTGTAGCCACTCCTGAATCCAGCTTGTTCTCTTGGTTGAGCCATGTCCAGTGTTAAAATAACTTTAGTGAAGATTTTATAAACCACTGATAGGAGGCTGATAGGTCTGTAGTTTTCAAGATCCTCAATGTCACCTTTCTTATGTAGCAGGATCATTGTAGCGTTGTTCCAATCCTCAGGAATCTTCCCTTCATTAAGGCATCGAGTGAAAATTTGGGCGAGTACTGTTTCGATTTCTCCACTTTCTTCTCGTATGATGTCTACAGTAATTCCATCTTCTCCTGGAACTTTTCCCCGCTTCATGTTCTTGATTGCATGTGCAACTTCTGCTGGGAGGACTGGAAGATACCCAGTCTTAAGTCTGGGAATAAAATGTGAAGGGAAGGTGGTGGTTTTAGCAAAATAATAGTATTTTTGAGCAAAAATAATAAAAATTTCATTCTAAACTCTTTTTTGAAACAATTAATAAAATTCACCTTTTTAAACACACCTATTTTGCGTTTCATTTAAAGGCAAGATAAGATAGCCAGTCCTAAGTCTGAATATAAAGTGTGAAGGAAAAGAAACATTTAGCATTTTCGTCGAACATTTAACGGACAAGTTACTGGAAAAACCTAGTGTCCGCTCAGTACACGCTTAAATGGAGAACGTACGCACAGCACACGATTTTCCACTGTACGCTCAGAACACGTCCGCTCGGTCCACGACCCCCCCCCGGACAACTGGTCACATTTGCTTTTAGAGCCATGAAATTGCGCTGCCTAAAAACTTATAGTGTTCTAGTGTTCCTTTATTTCTCCCTACTTGAGCAAGTGGTGTGCAGAATCCCCCCCCCCCCCCCCCCGTATCTCATTTTTTTTTTTTTTTTTTTTTTTTTGATTGAAGGTTTAACGACCACCGTGAGCAACCCAACGGGCAATAAGCAGTCGCCCGTCCCTAATTTAGGGTCACTGGTTCCAGGGAATGGAGAGAGCCCGTGCCGTAAGACAAACACAACATCCATTCATTGATTGATTGGAGGTTTAACGACCACCGTGAGCAACTCAATGGGCTATAAGCAGTCTCCCGTCCCTAATTTAGGGTCACTGGTTCCAGGGAAGGGAGAGAGCCAGTGCCGTAAGACAAACACAACATCCATTCATTGATTGATTGGAGGTTTAACGACCACCGTGAGCAACTCAATGGGCTATAAGCAGTCGCCCGTCCCTAATTTAGGGTCACTGGTTCCAGGGAAGGGAGAGAGCCAGTGCCGTAAGACAAACACAACATCCATTCATTGATTGATTGGAGGTTTAACGACCACCGTGAGCAACTCAATGGGCTATAAGCAGTCTCCCGTCCCTAATTTACGGTCACTGGTTCCAGGGAAGGGAGAGAGCCAGTGCCGTAAGACAAACACAACATCCATTCATTGATTGATTGGAGGTTTAACGACCACCGTGAGCAACTCAATGGGCTATAAGCAGTCGCCCGTCCCTAATTTAGGGTCACTGGTTTCAGGGAAGGGAGAGAGCCAGTGCCGTAAGACAAACACACCATCCATTCATTGATTGATTGGAGGTTTAACGACCACCGTGAGCAACTCAATGGGCTATAAGCAGTCGCCCGTCCCTAATTTAGGGTCACTGGTTCCAGGGAAGGGAGAGAGCCAGTGCCGTAAGACAAACACAACATCCATTCATTGATTGATTGGAGGTTTAACGACCACCGTGAGCAACTCAATGGGCTATAAGCAGTCGCCCGTCCCTAATTTAGGGTCACTGGTTTCAGGGAAAGGAGAGAGCCAGTGCCGTAAGACAAACACAACATCCATTCATTGATTGATTGGATTTTTAACGACCACCGTGAGCAACTCAATGTGCTATAAGCAGTCGCCCGTCCCTAATTTAGGGTCACTGGTTCCAGGGAAGGGAGAGAGCCAGTGCCGTAAGACAAACACAACATCCATGCCTGACGGGATTCGAACCCGGACCCCATACGGACGAATGATCAGAGGCTAACGCCTTAGACCAATTTCTTAATTTCTTAATTTCTTAATGATCATTATCATTAAGAAATTAAGAAATATTTGCGGTTTTCTGTCAGAAAGACAGGCGGACATTTGGGCGCGAATTTTTAAGGGGCCGTATAACAATTGCCATTTCTTGGCCCTATAGTAAGAATATGATCGAGAAAATGTTCACCGTTTTAACAACTGAGAATTATACTTAAATTTGGGGAAACAAAAGTACATTCGTTAATACAAAAAAAAAAAAAAAAAAAAAATATAAAAAAATAAATAAAAATTTCATAGCACATTTTTTAGGTTTCAACGAAACAAAGCAATTACACCAGAACTCCTAATATGTTTGGAAAAGGGCGGATTTTTTAAATAACGCTGCAATCTTACTTGGCACTGGATATTTACATAACATGTCAAGTCATTAATATTTCTCTTTTACTTATTTAGTCACTAAATATTAATTCATAGGCCCTAGCATTTAACCCTTTAACCAGCTGGAACGAATTAACTCGGGGTTACAATAATGAGCTGAAAAGGAATATTTTTGCCTCCCAAGAAGTGGATAGAACGCAACTGGAAAGGGTGAACCTGAGAATTACAAAGTGCTACTTTCTCCTTAGCTTTGTTAATCAAAGTAATCATTTAGGGGAATGATTGAGAGTAATCCTTTCTGACTGATTACTTGCTAAAAGAGTTATATCAATGGTGGCGAACAAAAGAAAGGGGAGAGAAGATATTTGAGTAACTTGTTTCTCTGCCTAGTGGCTTGATGTCCGTGTCAGCGGGACTAGACACTTACAACATGATACTGGAAAGAAGCAAGCTCTTTCCCTTAATTCCTTAGGTTATAGAGCAGGCTAGAACAGAGCGGTAGGAAAGAGGAGTAGTAGGGTATATTATATGCGAGCACCAGTGACAGGTATGTGGTCAGTACTACTCGATGGGAAAGGCAAAGGAACTGTTTTGTCGCAGATTTTGTTAAACCCGATCGCTATGTGAACATTTTTGTTTCGGAAACTTAGTAAATTTTGGTCACCATTTGGCTCAGGTACATCGGCCGCTTAAAGGGTTAAAACAGTTTTTATTCTACCAATGTCCTACTCACAACGTTTACACATCAAGTCAAGTTTATAATATTGCGCTTTTACTTAGGTACGAAATATTAATTCACAAGCCTTAGGCCCTTTTACCAGTTTTTATTCTGACTGTGTCGTATCCATAACCCATAACATATCGGCACAAGTTAATATGCTGCGCTTATTAAAATTTTCGAAAAAAAAAAAAAAGGGGGAGATGATGTAACGTACCAGGAGATGTGACGTACCTGCCAGAAGGACGCACACGACATAAAGGCAGATAGGAATCAGAATAAAATGTCCGCGTAGCTCAATTGGTAGAGTGACTTATTCCGGAATGAGGGGATCCGGGTTCGAATCCCGGCGTGGACAGAAATGACGGAGAAATTTACTTCGTTATAATGGCGCCCGAACTATCCGGATGACCCGACCGTTCAAAATCTCGCAATGGTGTTATGTTATTTCCACACCGCGAGATAGGAAAAATTAGAGAATCCCTCCTCCAGCACTTCGAAAAAAAAAATAAATAAATAAGGGGGAGATGATGTAACGTACCAGGAGATGTGACGTACCTGCCAGAAGGACACACACGACATAAAGGCAGATTCCAATCAGAATAAAACGTCCGCGTAGCTCAATTGGTAGAGTGACTTATTCCGGAATGAGGGGATCCGGGTTCGAATCCCGGCGTGGACAGAAATGACGGAGAAATTTACTTCGTTATAATGGCGCCCGAACTATCCGGATGACCCGACCGTTCAAAATCTCGCAATGGTGTTATGTTATTTCCACACCGCGAGATAGGAAAAATTAGAGAATCCCTCCTCCAGCACTTCGAAAAAAAATTAAATAAATAAGGGGAGATGATGTAACGTACCAGGAGATGTGACGTACCTGCCAGAAGGACACACACACGACATAAAGGCAGATTCCAATCAGAATAAAACGTCCGCGTAGCTCAATTGGTAGAGTGACTTATTCCGGAATGAGGGGATCCGGGTTCGAATCCCGGCGTGGACAGAAATGACGGAGAAATTTACTTCGTTATAATGGCGCCCGAACTATCCGGATGACCCGACCGTTCAAAATCTCGCAATGGTGTTATGTTATTTCCACACCGCGAGATAGGAAAAATTAGAGAATCCCTCCTCCAGCACTTCGAAAAAAAAATAAATAAATAAGGGGGAGATGATGTAACGTACCAGGAGATGTGACGTACCTGCCAGAAGGACACACACGACATAAAGGCAGATTCCAATCAGAATAAAACGTCCGCGTAGCTCAATTGGTAGAGTGACTTATTCCGGAATGAGGGGATCCGGGTTCGAATCCCGGCGTGGACAGAAATGACGGAGAAATTTACTTCGTTATAATGGCGCCCGAACTATCCGGATGACCCGACCGTTCAAAATCTCGCAATGGTGTGATGTTATTTCCACACCGAGAGATAGGAAAAATAAGAGAATCCCTTCTCCAGCACTTCGAAAAAAAATAAAAATAAGGGGGAGATGATGTAACGTACCAGGAGATGTGACGTACCTGCCCGATGGACGCACACGACATAAAGGCAGATAGGAATCAGAATAAAATGTCCGCGTAGCTCAACTGGCAGAGCAACTTATTCCGGAATGAGGGGACCCGGGTTCGAATCCTGGCGTGGACAGAAATGACAGAGAAATTTACTTCGTTATAATGGCGCCCGAACTATCCGGATGACCCGACCGTTCAAAATCTCGCAATGGTGTGATGTTCTTTCCACACCGCGAGATAGGAAAAATAAGAGAATCCCTTCTCCAGCACTTCGAAAAAAATAAATAAATAAAAATAAAGGGGAGATGATGTCACGTACCAGGAGATGTGACGTACCTGCCAGAAGGACGCACACGACATAAAGGCAGATAGGAATCAGAATAAAACGTCCGCGTAGCTCAATTGGTAGAGTGACTTATTCCGGAATGAGGGGATCCGGGTTCGAATCCCGGCGTGGACAGAAATGACGGAGAAATTTACTTCGTTATAATGGCGCCCGAACTTTCCGGATGACCCGACCGTTCAAAATCTCGCAATGGTGTGATGTTATTTCCACACCGAGAGATAGGAAAAATAAGAGAATCCCTTCTCCAGCACTTCGAAAAAAAAAATAAAAATAAGGGGGAGATGATGTAACGTACCAGGAGATGTGACGTACCTGCCCGATGGACGCACACGACATAAAGGCAGATAGGAATCAGAATAAAATGTCCGCGTAGCTCAACTGGCAGAGCAACTTATTCCGGAATGAGGGGACCCGGGTTCGAATCCTGGCGTGGACAGAAATGACAGAGAAATTTACTTCGTTATAATGGCGCCCGAACTATCCGGATGACCCGACCGTTCAAAATCTCGCAATGGTGTGATGTTCTTTCCACACCGCGAGATAGGAAAAATAAGAGAATCCCTTCT
This sequence comes from Macrothele yani, assembly GCA_039090855.1. Taxonomy (NCBI): domain Eukaryota; kingdom Metazoa; phylum Arthropoda; class Arachnida; order Araneae; family Macrothelidae; genus Macrothele; species Macrothele yani. The sequence continues at coordinate 15,916,320 of CM077034.1, read as the reverse complement.
CCAGCACTTCGAAAAAATAAATAAATAAAAATAAAGGGGAGATGATGTCACGTACCAGGAGATGTGACGTACCTGCCAGAAGGACGCACACGACATAAAGGCAGATAGGAATCAGAATAAAACGTCCGCGTAGCTCAATTGGTAGAGTGACTTATTCCGGAATGAGGGGATCCGGGTTCAAATCCTGGCGTGGACAGAAATGACGGAGAAATATACTTCGTTATAATGGCGCCCGAACTATCCGGATGACCCGACCGTTCAAAATCTCGCAATGGTGTGATGTTATTTCCACACCGCGAGATAGGAAAAATTAGAGAATCCCTTCTCTAGCACTTCGAAAAAAAAAATAATAAAATAAAGGGGAGATGATGTAACGTACCAGGAGATGTGACGTACCTGCCCGAAGGACGCACACGACATAAAGGCAGATAGGAATCAGAATAAAACGTCCGCGTAGCTCAATTGGTAGAGCAACTTGTTCCGGAATGAGGGGATCCGGGTTCGAACCCCGGCGTGGACAGAAATGACAGAGAAATTTACTTCGTTATAATGGCGCCCGAACTATCCGGATGACCCGACCGTTCAAAATCTCGCAATGGTGTGATGTTATTTCCACACCGCGAGATAGGAAAAATAAGAGAATCCCTTCTCCAGCACTTCGAAAAAAAAAAATAATAAGGGGTAGATGATGTAACGTACCAGGAGATGTGACGTACCTGCCAGAAGGACGCACACGACGTAAAGGCAGATAGGAATCAGAATAAAACGTCCGCGTAGCTCAATTGGTAGAGTGACTTATTCCGGAATGAGGGGATCCGGGTTCGAACCCCGGCGTGGACAGAAATGACAGAGAAATTTACTTCGTTATAATGGCGCCCGAACTATCCGGATGACCCGACCGTTCAAAATCTCGCAATGGTGTGATGTTATTTCCACACCGCGAGATAGGAAAAATAAGAGAATCCCTTCTCCAGCACTTCGAAAAAAAAAAAAAAAAAAAATAAGGGGTAGATGATGTAACGTACCAGGAGATGTGACGTACCTGCCAGAATGACGCACACGACATAAAGGCAGTTAGGAATCAGAATAAAACGTCCGCGTAGCTCAATTGGTAGAGTGACTTATTCCGGAATGAGGGGATCCGGGTTCGAATCCCGGCGTAGACCAAAAATGACGGAGAAATTTACTTCGTTATAATGGGCTCTAAGTAAACGTCACAATGTGTTTGAAAAAACAGTATATGTGCTTGGAATTGTTGCATTTCCGTTAGAGAGTAGTGCATCACAACCTTATCTTTTTTATTACGGTTGAAAGATGCCCTGAGTGTCGTGTGTTATGACGTAAATCATAAAAGTATCCCCCCTCCCTCGAAATCAATAAATCATTCCGATACTCTCCAAACCGTCGTTCAGTTCAAAGTGACACACCGACATTATTTACGAGACCAAAGTCGCGAGCCTCAATTGATATCATTCCCAGAGACGCCAGAATTGTGAAACAAAAGCTTAAGAGTTGTGTAACATTAATGAACTAACCGGCTTTTTTTTATTTTTATTTTTTCTTATTCGTCAATTGCTTTGGAAAACCCGATTATATATTTTATGTACACCATTATTCTTCGCATCAGTTTAAAACGTGTCAAGCTCGGAATAAAAATAATCTACCTGCACGTACGCTCTTCCGATCGCAAGGAGCACAAGGAATGAATCGAAATTAAACAAGACTCTTGTAAATCATTAGCAAATGAGGTATCATAACTCAATGTTATTTATCATTATTTCCTGCGCTGTGGAGGAGAGAGAGAGAGAGTTACACACGTTAAGACCTACCGCATAGAACTGCAGTGAATTCAGAAGCTGCGCGCGATGTAATCTGGGAGTGCCGAGAAAAAAAAAATAATAATAAAGATAAAAAAAAAAAAAAAGCAGAAAAGGATATAAGAGTTCCTCCACTCTGTGACGTCACACTTTGAGGGGCGATATTATTACCACAAGCTCGTTGAAAAACCCGCAGACCACCCAGGTTACAAATTATCATCACTTGCTATAGAATGAAGGAAAGAATATTTTGATATATTGCCTTTGATTTTCAAAAGCACGGTTGATATATGCGATTATCATTTTTTAAATGGTGCGCAAATTTTCGCACAACTCCGGACAGTTACATAGTGTGAAAGCGTAGAAAGCACAATTCTGAATATTTAAATAAGTAATTTTGATCGGTGAAGGCTTCATGAATGCCAAATATCTTCTGGTGGAATACCCTGAGGTAAAAAAAAAAAGTCGCGGAAACTCCGCGAGTATTTCATCTACTTTATACACTTAAGATGGACGTCAAGCAATTTTGTTTCCTATACTTCCAATGGAAAAAAACTTCTGTACAAATTTTCTTCCCAATTAATGCGTTCCCAAGGATGAAAATTTGAACATCGATCAAAATAGCTTCATTTTATAACTTGGAATCCTTAATATTTTCTAAAACATAACCGTAATTATGCAATCCAACATTTGTTTGTCTACTGACGTCATCAAAGTACATGCCGCGCCATCTTTTTCTGGACAATTAATGCGTTCCCAAGGATGAAAATTTGAACATCGATCAAAATAGCTTCATTTTATAACTTGGAATCCTTAATATTTTCTAAAACATAACCGTAATTATGCAATCCAACATTTGTTTGTCTACTGACGTCATCAAAGTACAGGTCGCGCCATCTTTTTTCTGGACAATTAATGCGTTCGCAAGAATGAAAATTTGAACATCGATCAAAATAGCTTCATTTTATAATTTGGAATACTTAATATTTTCTAAAACATAACCATAATTCTCCAATCCAACATTTGTTTGTCTACTGACGTTATCAAAGTACAGGTCGCGCCATCTTTTTTCTGGACAATTAATGCGTTCGCAAAGGATGAAAATTTGAACATCGATCAAAATAGCTTCATTTTATAACTTGGAATCCTTAATATTTTCTAAAACATAACCGTAATTATGCAATCCAACATTTGTTTGTCTACTGACGTCATCAAAGTACATGCCGCGCCATCTTTTTTCTGGACAATTAATGCGTTCCCAAGGATGAAAATTTGAACATCGATCAAAATAGCTTCATTTTATAACTTGGAATCCTTAATATTTTCTAAAACATAACCGTAATTATGCAATCCAACATTTGTTTGTCTACTGACGTCATCAAAGTACAGGTCGCGCCATCTTTTTCTAGACAATTAATGCGTTCGCAAGAATGAAAATTTGAACATCGATCAAAATAGCTTCATTTTATAATTTGGAATACTTAATATTTTCTAAAACATAACCATAATTCTCCAATCCAACATTTGTTTGTCTACTGACGTTATCAAAGTACAGGTCGCGCCATCTTTTTCTGGACAATTAATGCGTTCGCAAAGGATGAAAATTTGAACATCGATCAAAATAGCTTCATTTTATAACTTGGAATACTTAATATTTTCTAAAACATAACCGTAATTATGCAATCCAACATTTGTTTGTCTACTGACGTCATCAAAGTACAGGCCGCGCCATCTTTTTTCTGGACAATTAATGCGTTCCCAAGGATTAAAATTTGAACATCGATCAAAATAGCTTCATTTTATAACTTGGAATACTTAATATTTTCTAAAACATAACCATAATTATGCAACCCAACATTTGTTTGTCTACTGACGTCATCAAAGTACAGGCCGCGCCATCTTTTTCTGGACAATTAATGCGTTCGCAAGAATGAAAATTTGAACATCGATCAAAATAGCTTCATTTTATAATTTGGAATACTTAATATTTTCTAAAACATAACCATAATTCTCCAATCCAACATTTGTTTGTCTACTGACGTTATCAAAGTACAGGTCGCGCCATCTTTTTTCTGGACAATTAATGCGTTCGCAAAGGATGAAAATTTGAACATCGATCAAAATAGCTTCATTTTATAACTTGGAATCCTTAATATTTTCTAAAACATAACCGTAATTATGCAATCCAACATTTGTTTGTCTACTGACGTCATCAAAGTACAGGCCGCACCATCTTTTTTCTGGACAATTAATGCGTTCCCAAGGATGAAAATTTGAACATCGATCAAAATAGCTTCATTTTATAACTTGGAATACTTAATATTTTCTAAAACATAACCATAATTATGCAACCCAACATTTGTTTGTCTACTGACGTCATCAAAGTACAGGCCGCGCCATCTTTTTCTGGACAATTAATGCGTTCCCAAGGATGAAAATTTGAACATCGATCAAAATAGCTTCATTTTATAACTTGGAATACTTAATATTTTCTAAAACATAACCATAATTATGCAACCCAACATTTGTTTGTCTACTGACGTTATCAAAGTACAGGTCGCGCCATCTTTTTTCTGGACAATTAATGCGTTCCCAAGGATGAAAATTTGTACATCGATCAAAATAGCTTCATTTTATAACTTGGAATCCTTAATATTTTCTAAAACATAACCGTAATTATGCAATCCAACATTTGTTTGTCTACTGACGTCATCAAAGTACATGCCGCGCCATCTTTTTTCTGGACAATTAATGCGTTCCCAAGGATGAAAATTTGAACATCGATCAAAATAGCTTCATTTTATAACTTGGAATCCTTAATATTTTCTAAAACATAACCGTAATTATGCAATCCAACATTTGTTTGTCTACTGACGTCATCAAAGTACAGGTCGCGCCATCTTTTTCTGGACAATTAATGCGTTCGCAAGAATGAAAATTTGAACATCGATCAAAATAGCTTCATTTTATAATTTGGAATACTTAATATTTTCTAAAACATAACCATAATTCTCCAATCCAACATTTGTTTGTCTACTGACGTTATCAAAGTACAGGTCGCGCCATCTTTTTCTGGACAATTAATGCGTTCGCAAAGGATGAAAATTTGAACATCGATCAAAATAGCTTCATTTTATAACTTGGAATCCTTAATATTTTCTAAAACATAACCGTAATTATGCAATCCAACATTTGTTTGTCTACTGACGTCATCAAAGTACAGGCCGCGCCATCTTTTTCTGGACAATTAATGCGTTCCCAAGGATTAAAATTTGAACATCGATCAAAATAGCTTCATTTTATAACTTGGAATACTTAATATTTTCTAAAACATAACCATAATTATGCAACCCAACATTTGTTTGTCTATTGACGTCATCAAAGTACAGGCCGCGCCATCTTTTTTCTGGACAATTAATGCGTTCGCAAGAATGAAAATTTGAACATCGATCAAAATAGCTTCATTTTATAATTTGGAATACTTAATATTTTCTAAAACATAACCATAATTCTACAATCCAACATTTGTTTGTCTACTGACGTTATCAAAGTACAGGTCGCGCCATCTTTTTTCTGGACAATTAATGCGTTCCCAAGGATGAAAATTTGAACATCGATCAAAATAGCTTCATTTTATAACTTGGAATCCTTAATATTTTCTAAAACATAACCGTAATTATGCAATCCAACATTTGTTTGTCTACTGACGTCATCAAAGTACAGGCCGCGCCATCTTTTTTCTGGACAATTAATGCGTTCCCAAGGATGAAAATTTGAACATCGATCAAAATAGCTTCATTTTATAACTTGGAATCCTTAATATTTTCTAAAACATAACCGTAATTATGCAATCCAACATTTGTTTGTCTACTGACGTCATCAAAGTACAGGTCGCGCCATCTTTTTTCTGGACAATTAATGCGTTCGCAAGAATGAAAATTTGAACATCGATCAAAATAGCTTCATTTTATAATTTGGAATACTTAATATTTTCTAAAACATAACCATAATTCTCCAATCCAACATTTGTTTGTCTACTGACGTTATCAAAGTACAGGTCGCGCCATCTTTTTTCTGGACAATTAATGCGTTCGCAAAGGATGAAAATTTGAACATCGATCAAAATAGCTTCATTTTATAACTTGGAATCCTTAATATTTTCTAAAACATAACCGTAATTATGCAATCCAACATTTGTTTGTCTACTGACGTCATCAAAGTACAGGCCGCGCCATCTTTTTTCTGGACAATTAATGCGTTCCCAAGGATTAAAATTTGAACATCGATCAAAATAGCTTCATTTTATAACTTGGAATACTTAATATTTTCTAAAACATAACCATAATTATGCAACCCAACATTTGTTTGTCTACTGACGTCATCAAAGTACAGGCCGCGCCATCTTTTTCTGGACAATTAATGCGTTCGCAAGAATGAAAATTTGAACATCGATCAAAATAGCTTCATTTTATAATTTGGAATACTTAATATTTTCTAAAACATAACCATAATTCTCCAATCCAACATTTGTTTGTCTACTGACGTTATCAAAGTACAGGTCGCGCCATCTTTTTTCTGGACAATTAATGCGTTCGCAAAGGATGAAAATTTGAACATCGATCAAAATAGCTTCATTTTATAACTTGGAATCCTTAATATTTTCTAAAACATAACCGTAATTATGCAATCCAACATTTGTTTGTCTACTGACGTCATCAAAGTACATGCCGCGCCATCTTTTTTCTGGACAATTAATGCGTTCCCAAGGATGAAAATTTGAACATCGATCAAAATAGCTTCATTTTATAACTTGGAATCCTTAATATTTTCTAAAACATAACCGTAATTATGCAATCCAACATTTGTTTGTCTACTGACGTCATCAAAGTACAGGTCGCGCCATCTTTTTTCTGGACAATTAATGCGTTCGCAAGAATGAAAATTTGAACATCGATCAAAATAGCTTCATTTTATAATTTGGAATACTTAATATTTTCTAAAACATAACCATAATTCTCCAATCCAACATTTGTTTGTCTACTGACGTTATCAAAGTACAGGTCGCGCCATCTTTTTTCTGGACAATTAATGCGTTCGCAAAGGATGAAAATTTGAACATCGATCAAAATAGCTTCATTTTATAACTTGGAATCCTTAATATTTTCTAAAACATAACCGTAATTATGCAATCCAACATTTGTTTGTCTACTGACGTCATCAAAGTACAGGCCGCGCCATCTTTTTTCTGGACAATTAATGCGTTCCCAAATATTAAAATTTGAACATCGATCAAAATAGCTTCATTTTATAACTTGGAATACTTAATATTTTCTAAAACATAACCATAATTATGCAACCCAACATTTGTTTGTCTACTGACGTCATCAAAGTACAGGCCGCGCCATCTTTTTCTGGACAATTAATGCGTTCGCAAGAATGAAAATTTGAACATCGATCAAAATAGCTTCATTTTATAATTTGGAATACTTAATATTTTCTAAAACATAACCATAATTCTCCAATCCAACATTTGTTTGTCTACTGACGTTATCAAAGTACAGGTCGCGCCATCTTTTTCTGGACAATTAATGCGTTCGCAAAGGATGAAAATTTGAACATCGATCAAAATAGCTTCATTTTATAACTTGGAATACTTAATATTTTCTAAAACATAACCGTAATTATGCAATCCAACATTTGTTTGTCTACTGACGTCATCAAAGTACAGGCCGCGCCATCTTTTCTGGACAATTAATGCGTTCCCAAGGATTAAAATTTGAACATCGATCAAAATAGCTTCATTTTATAACTTGGAATACTTAATATTTTCTAAAACATAACCATAATTATGCAACCCAACATTTGTTTGTCTACTGACGTCATCAAAGTACAGGCCGCGCCATCTTTTTTCTGGACAATTAATGCGTTCGCAAGAATGAAAATTTGAACATCGATCAAAATAGCTTCATTTTATAATTTGGAATACTTAATATTTTCTAAAACATAACCATAATTCTCCAATCCAACATTTGTTTGTCTACTGACGTTATCAAAGTACAGGTCGCGCCATCTTTTTTCTGGACAATTAATGCGTTCGCAAAGGATGAAAATTTGAACATCGATCAAAATAGCTTCATTTTATAACTTGGAATCCTTAATATTTTCTAAAACATAACCGTAATTATGCAATCCAACATTTGTTTGTCTACTGACGTCATCAAAGTACAGGCCGCACCATCTTTTTCTGGACAATTAATGCGTTCCCAAGGATGAAAATTTGAACATCGATCAAAATAGCTTCATTTTATAACTTGGAATACTTAATATTTTCTAAAACATAACCATAATTATGCAACCCAACATTTGTTTGTCTACTGACGTCATCAAAGTACAGGCCGCGCCATCTTTTTTCTGGACAATTAATGCGTTCCCAAGGATGAAAATTTGAACATCGATCAAAATAGCTTCATTTTATAACTTGGAATACTTAATATTTTCTAAAACATAACCATAATTATGCAACCCAACATTTGTTTGTCTACTGACGTTATCAAAGTACAGGTCGCGCCATCTTTTTTCTGGACAATTAATGCGTTCCCAAGGATGAAAATTTGAACATCGATCAAAATAGCTTCATTTTATAACTTGGAATCCTTAATATTTTCTAAAACATAACCGTAATTATGCAATCCAACATTTGTTTGTCTACTGACGTCATCAAAGTACAGGTGGCGCCATCTTTTTTCTGGACAATTAATGCGTTCGCAAGAATGAAAATTTGAACATCGATCAAAATAGCTTCATTTTATAATTTGGAATACTTAATATTTTCTAAAACATAACCATAATTCTCCAATCCAACATTTGTTTGTCTACTGACGTTATCAAAGTACAGGTCGCGCCATCTTTTTTCTGGACAATTAATGCGTTCGCAAAGGATGAAAATTTGAACATCGATCAAAATAGCTTCATTTTATAACTTGGAATCCTTAATATTTTCTAAAACATAACCGTAATTATGCAATCCAACATTTGTTTGTCTACTGACGTCATCAAAGTACAGGCCGCGCCATCTTTTTTCTGGACAATTAATGCGTTCCCAAGGATTAAAATTTGAACATCGATCAAAATAGCTTCATTTTATAACTCGGAATACTTAATATTTTCTAAAACATAACCATAATTATGCAACCCAACATTTGTTTGTCTATTGACGTCATCAAAGTACAGGCCGCGCCATCTTTTTTCTGGACAATTAATGCGTTCGCAAGAATGAAAATTTGAACATCGATCAAAATAGCTTCATTTTATAATTTGGAATACTTAATATTTTCTAAAACATAACCATAATTCTACAATCCAACATTTGTTTGTCTACTGACGTTATCAAAGTACAGGTCGCGCCATCTTTTTTCTGGACAATTAATGCGTTCCCAAGGATGAAGATTTGAACATCGATCAAAATAGCTTCATTTTATAACTTGGAATCCTTAATATTTTCTAAAACATAACCGTAATTATGCAATCCAACATTTGTTTGTCTACTGACGTCATCAAAGTACAGGCCGCGCCATCTTTTTCTGGACAATTAATGCGTTCCCAAGGATGAAAATTTGAACATCGATCAAAATAGCTTCATTTTATAACTTGGAATCCTTAATATTTTCTAAAACATAACCGTAATTATGCAATCCAACATTTGTTTGTCTACTGACGTCATCAAAGTACAGGTCGCGCCATCTTTTTCTGGACAATTAATGCGTTCGCAAGAATGAAAATTTGAACATCGATCAAAATAGCTTCATTTTATAATTTGGAATACTTAATATTTTCTAAAACATAACCATAATTCTCCAATCCAACATTTGTTTGTCTACTGACGTTATCAAAGTACAGGTCGCGCCATCTTTTTTCTGGACAATTAATGCGTTCGCAAAGGATGAAAATTTGAACATCGATCAAAATAGCTTCATTTTATAACTTGGAATCCTTAATATTTTCTAAAACATAACCGTAATTATGCAATCCAACATTTGTTTGTCTACTGACGTCATCAAAGTACAGGCCGCGCCATCTTTTTCTGGACAATTAATGCGTTCCCAAGGATTAAAATTTGAACATCGATCAAAATAGCTTCATTTTATAACTTGGAATACTTAATATTTTCTAAAACATAACCATAATTATGCAACCCAACATTTGTTTGTCTACTGACGTCATCAAAGTACAGGCCGCGCCATCTTTTTTCTGGACAATTAATGCGTTCGCAAGAATGAAAATTTGAACATCGATCAAAATAGCTTCATTTTATAATTTGGAATACTTAATATTTTCTAAAACATAACCATAATTCTCCAATCCAACATTTGTTTGTCTACTGACGTTATCAAAGTACAGGTCGCGCCATCTTTTTTCTGGACAATTAATGCGTTCGCAAAGGATGAAAATTTGAACATCGATCAAAATAGCTTCATTTTATAACTTGGAATCCTTAATATTTTCTAAAACATAACCGTAATTATGCAATCCAACATTTGTTTGTCTACTGACGTCATCAAAGTACATGCCGCGCCATCTTTTTTCTGGACAATTAATGCGTTCCCAAGGATGAAAATTTGAACATCGATCAAAATAGCTTCATTTTATAACTTGGAATCCTTAATATTTTCTAAAACATAACCGTAATTATGCAATCCAACATTTGTTTGTCTACTGACGTCATCAAAGTACAGGTCGCGCCATCTTTTTTCTGGACAATTAATGCGTTCGCAAGAATGAAAATTTGAACATCGATCAAAATAGCTTCATTTTATAATTTGGAATACTTAATATTTTCTAAAACATAACCATAATTCTCCAATCCAACATTTGTTTGTCTACTGACGTTATCAAAGTACAGGTCGCGCCATCTTTTTCTGGACAATTAATGCGTTCGCAAAGGATGAAAATTTGAACATCGATCAAAATAGCTTCATTTTATAACTTGGAATCCTTAATATTTTCTAAAACATAACCGTAATTATGCAATCCAACATTTGTTTGTCTACTGACGTCATCAAAGTACAGGCCGCGCCATCTTTTTTCTGGACAATTAATGCGTTCCCAAATATTAAAATTTGAACATCGATCAAAATAGCTTCATTTTATAACTTGGAATACTTAATATTTTCTAAAACATAACCATAATTATGCAACCCAACATTTGTTTGTCTACTGACGTCATCAAAGTACAGGCCGCGCCATCTTTTTCTGGACAATTAATGCGTTCGCAAGAATGAAAATTTGAACATCGATCAAAATAGCTTCATTTTATAATTTGGAATACTTAATATTTTCTAAAGCATAACCATAATTCTCCAATCCAACATTTGTTTGTCTACTGACGTTATCAAAGTACAGGTCGCGCCATCTTTTTTCTGGACAATTAATGCGTTCGCAAAGGATGAAAATTTGAACATCGATCAAAATAGCTTCATTTTATAACTTGGAATCCTTAATATTTTCTAAAACATAACCGTAATTATGCAATCCAACATTTGTTTGTCTACTGACGTCATCAAAGTACAGGCCGCACCATCTTTTTTCTGGACAATTAATGCGTTCCCAAGGATGAAAATTTGAACATCGATCAAAATAGCTTCATTTTATAACTTGGAATACTTAATATTTTCTAAAACATAACCATAATTATGCAACCCAACATTTGTTTGTCTACTGACGTCATCAAAGTACAGGCCGCGCCATCTTTTTCTGGACAATTAATGCGTTCCCAAGGATGAAAATTTGAACATCGATCAAAATAGCTTCATTTTATAACTTGGAATACTTAATATTTTCTAAAACATAACCATAATTATGCAACCCAACATTTGTTTGTCTACTGACGTTATCAAAGTACAGGTCGCGCCATCTTTTTCTGGACAATTAATGCGTTCCCAAGGATGAAAATTTGTACATCGATCAAAATAGCTTCATTTTATAACTTGGAATCCTTAATATTTTCTAAAACATAACCGTAATTATGCAATCCAACATTTGTTTGTCTACTGACGTCATCAAAGTACATGCCGCGCCATCTTTTTTCTGGACAATTAATGCGTTCCCAAGGATGAAAATTTGAACATCGATCAAAATAGCTTCATTTTATAACTTGGAATCCTTAATATTTTCTAAAACATAACCGTAATTATGCAATCCAACATTTGTTTGTCTACTGACGTCATCAAAGTACAGGTCGCGCCATCTTTTTTCTGGACAATTAATGCGTTCGCAAGAATGAAAATTTGAACATCGATCAAAATAGCTTCATTTTATAATTTGGAATACTTAATATTTTCTAAAACATAACCATAATTCTCCAATCCAACATTTGTTTGTCTACTGACGTTATCAAAGTACAGGTCGCGCCATCTTTTTCTGGACAATTAATGCGTTCGCAAAGGATGAAAATTTGAACATCGATCAAAATAGCTTCATTTTATAACTTGGAATCCTTAATATTTTCTAAAACATAACCGTAATTATGCAATCCAACATTTGTTTGTCTACTGACGTCATCAAAGTACAGGCCGCGCCATCTTTTTTCTGGACAATTAATGCGTTCCCAAGGATTAAAATTTGAACATCGATCAAAATAGCTTCATTTTATAACTTGGAATACTTAATATTTTCTAAAACATAACCATAATTATGCAACCCAACATTTGTTTGTCCACTGACGTCATCAAAGTACAGGCCGCGCCATCTTTTTTCTGGACAATTAATGCGTCGCAAGAATGAAAATTTGAACATCGATCAAAATAGCTTCATTTTATAATTTGGAATACTTAATATTTTCTAAAACATAACCATAATTCTCCAATCCAACATTTGTTTGTCTACTGACGTTATCAAAGTACAGGTCGCGCCATCTTTTTTCTGGACAATTAATGCGTTCGCAAAGGATGAAAATTTGAACATCGATCAAAATAGCTTCATTTTATAACTTGGAATCCTTAATATTTTCTAAAACATAACCGTAATTATGCAATCCAACATTTGTTTGTCTACTGACGTCATCAAAGTACAGGCCGCACCATCTTTTTTCTGGAGAATTAATGCGTTCCCAAGGATGAAAATTTGAACATCGATCAAAATAGCTTCATTTTACAACTTGGAATACTTAATATTTTCTAAAACATAACCATAATTATGCAATCCAACATTTGTTTGTCTACTGACGTCATCAAAGTACAGGCCGCGCCATCTTTTTTCTGGACAATTAATGCGTTCCCAAGGATGAAAATTTGAACATCGATCAAAATAGCTTCATTTTATAACTTGGAATACTTAATATTTTCTAAAACATAACCATAATTATGCAACCTAACATTTGTTTGTCTACTGACGTTATCAAAGTACAGGTCGCGCCATCTTTTTCTGGACAATTAATGCGTTCCCAAGGATGAAAATTTGTACATCGATCAAAATAGCTTCATTTTATAACTTGGAATCCTTAATATTTTCTAAAACATAACCATAATTATGCAATCCAACATTTGTTTGTCTACTGACGTCATCAAAGTGTAGGTCGCGCCATCTTTTTCCTGGACAATTAATGCTTTCCCAAGGATGAAAATTTGAACATCGATCAAAATAGCTTCATTTTATAACTTGGAATACTTAATATATTCTAAAACATAACCATAATTATGCAATCCAACATTTGTTTGTCTACTGACGTCATCAAAGTACAGGTCGCGCCATCTTTTTCCTGGACAATCAATGCTTTCCCAAGGATGAAAATTTGAACATCGATCAAAATAGCTTCATTTTATAACTTGGAATACTTAATATATTCTAAAACATAACCATAATTATGCAATCCAACATTTGTTTGTCTACTGAAGTCATCAAAGTACAGGTCGCGCCATCTTTTTTCTGATTTCAACACCACCAAAGGAAAAGTTATTGATTTTTAACAAAATTATGGTTATGTTTTAGAAAACATTAAGTATTCCAAGTTATACACTGAAGAGCAATTGAATTAGAGATACCTGTCTAGTAACGTGTAGCACCACCTTTCGCCCTGATGACGGCGGCGATTCGTCTCGGCATGGACTCGACAAGACACCGGAAGCGTTGGGAAGCCATACGGATCCACGACCCTTTAACAAGCTCCCACAGTTCACGAAGATTTGATGGAGGGGGTCATCTCTCTCGATGGCATCCCAGATGTGCTCAGGTCAGGTGACCTAGCTGGCCAAGGAAGCGAGGTCACGTTGGTGGAGTGTTCATCCAACCATTCGGATACAATTCGGGAGCTGCATTGTCTTGTTGCAGGATGAGGTCCCCAGTGGGATGTTGAAGACGCACAAACGGGAGCAAATGGTCGTCCAGGATATCCCGGTAACGTTGACCTGTGAGGGACGATGTCACACGTACCAGGGTTCCCATTTCAGCCCACGTAAACAGTCCCCTGACGAGAATGCCACCCCCACCAGCTTGAAGAATACCCTGGTGGCAAGAATGATCGATCGCTTCATGTGGTTTGCGCCGTACTCGTGTCTTGCCATCGTCCGCATGTGCCAACGTGAATCTCGACTCATCAGTCCAGGCAACATTTTCCCACATGTCTAGGGTCCAGAGGCGATGGTCAAAGAAAGTTGTGGAAGACCTACCGATACGAGGATCGGAAGATAGAGGAAATCGAAATGATGCGAGGAGGCAGTATCACCGCCTCGCTATTGCTGAGGATTTAGCCGAGGACCGAGAATGTGCACAACAAGGAGAGATATTACTTGACAAAGTGGACTCTGAAATCATGACGGTGATATAAAAGATCCAGGACAGAAGGGAATCTGCATGAAAATTTCGGGAAGAGGAGAATGAAATGCCAGCCCTTATCGTGGGATAGAAGGTAGGACATTTCCGACCTTAACGGTTTCCTCTTGTTTATATAATTAGTATGTTGAACCGAAAATTAAAGAAGAGCATAGTAGACTACGTCAAGGTTGAAAATAAAACCAGCTCTAAATTAATGCTGAGAAAAGTAGGGCAGAAATAGAAGAAATGTGTCAGAGCAGGAAATTGTGTAGGATAGGGAATCATTTTTAGTAAATTATGTTTCGAAATATTTCAGAATTATATTAAATGAAAATAAGAAATTAAAGTTAACCTTTAAATAAATAATTTTGCTAAAAGGGTCTTTTTTTTTTTTTTGATTGGAGATTTAACGACCACCGTGAGCAACTCAATGGGCTATAAGCAGTCGCCCGTCCCTAATTTAGGGTCACTGGTTCCAGGGAAGGGAGAGAGCCAATGCCGTAAGACAAACACAACATCCATGCCTGACCGGGATTCGAACCCGGACACCTTACGGACGAATGATCAGAAGCCAGTGCCTTAGACCACTGCGCCACCGGGGCGGCCTAAAAGGGTCTTCAAGCATATTCATATGACTGAGTGTATATTTTTCTAGATTTCAAGTCTTCATCAGGCAAAATAAACATATTTTATTTTCACGTTAAAAAAAAAAAAAAAATTATGACACGGGGCCACTTATGTACACGGCACCAGTTATGCTACCGGCACCATTTATGACACCGCTGCCTAATGCCTGCTGGTGTGTACACTGGCGGTCACTATTAGAATTAAAGGTAATCACTCGAATTTCAAAAACTATGTTTTCCCAGTCTTAGAGAAAACACAGGCTCGCTATTCGAGGATAGGCGTTGTGTTTCACCCAGACGACGTTCCGTGTATCGGGGTCCGCTGAGTGCCGCAATGTTTTAAAGTAATCGTCTAGCTTTTCATTTCTTTTTGAATAATTCGTTAACTTACAAATTTTGATTTGTTTACTAGCACGAAGTTACTCAGTATTGCACTGGAGGACTTTTCTGAACATTCATTCCAAATCATTTACTCACACATCCATCTCTCAATCGTGATTAACCTTTTTACTTTACAAAATTGTACACTCAAATGATATGTAGCCGACTCATAATAACGTGAAAATAAAATATGTTTATTTTGCCTGATGGAGGCTTGAAATTAAAAAAATACACTCAGTCATATGAATATGCTTGAAGACCCTTTTATCAAAATTATTTATTTAAAGCTTAACTTTAATTTCTTATTTTCATTTAATATAATTCTGAAATATTTCGAAACATAATTTACTAAAAATGATTCCCTATCCTACACAATTTCCTGCTCTGATCAATGGTATTTACTTTACTCGACCATTTCATTTCTTCTATTTCTGCCCTACTTTTCTCAGCATTAATTTAGAGCTGGTTTTATTTTCAACCTTGACTTAGTCTATTATGCTCTTCCTTAATTTTCGGTTCAACATACTAATTATGTAAACAAGAGGAAACGTTAAGGTCGGAAATGTCCTACCTTCTATCCCACGATAAGGGCTGGCATTTCATTCTCCTCTTCCCGAAGTTTTCATGCAGATTCCCTTCTGTCCTGGATCTTTTATATCACCGTCATGATTTCAGAGTCCACTTTGTCAAGTAATATCTCTCCTTGTTGTGCACATTCTCGGTCCTCGGCTAAATCCTCAGCAATAGCGAGGCGGTGATACAGCCTTCTCGCATCATTTCGATTTCCTCTATACTCCGATCCTCGTATCGGTAGGTCTTCCTCAACTTTCTTTTACTATGCTATATCTTATAATTTTTTCGCTCCTCTTCGTCTCCTACGAAAAATTTGTTCTTCCCGGATCCTCCTACCAATTTACAGATTGGTCAAACAATTATCATTTCCCGATCTGATTTGCTCTGGGTTTCCCGCCGTTTCTCTGACTTGCCATCCTTCGCCCCGTCCCAAATCTGCGTCCGTCCCCAAATTCTAGGAAATTCGTTGCCTACGGATCTCTGGGGGTCGTAAATCTTCCCTATCATAAAACTGCTATGGGTTTTCCTTTACCTGGCGTCAAGCTATTCTTTTCTACCAGACTTGGTGCATCAATTCTCAAAACGACCGGCGCCGAGCTCCAATAAAATGTCTACCCGCCATTTCTCTGACTTGAATTACTTCACCTTACCCAATATTGCTGGCTCGTAGCAGTTAGGGAAAGGATGCCCCGCGGTCCCATGCCACAGCAAGCTGCCGACTGGAAGCCCTTCGACTCGGAGAGAGAGAGAGAGAGAGGTGGGGGAGAAGGGGAAAGACGATACTTTCCCGACCTTCCTAGGCGCGAATCCACGGAAGAAATTCTAAGGGGGAAATTAAATTGTGAAATGCAGAGCGTCTGAAGAGCGTGAAGTTTATAAAATCCTAATTTTATTAATTCTTACACCAGCTCCCCAAAATCTCTCCCATTCATTTGATTAATTTTTTTAAATCCCATTTCTTTTCCGCTTTTCCGATTACTTCTCAATTTCCAATACAGGGAAAAGGTGCGCGCTCGCTCACGAGTGCTGCAAAACTTACACGTTTTTTGTGCACCAGCGTTAAATTGCCGAGTGATTTCTTGCACTGCGGCCCGTCTATCCGCTGTTACAATGCGAGCTAGCCGACGATGACCCAGCTCATCAACGCGCTGTTGTCCACGGCAGCTGGCCCTTGCAGGGATGGTTTTTACCGGATTCGATGTACTCACGGTGCACCCGAGACACAGTGACTCGTGAAAATCCCCAGTGCCTGCACGACTTCCGAGATGGAGTGACTCGTGAAAATCCCCAGTGCCTGCACGACTTCCGAGATGGAGTGACCCATTCGTCGGGCCCCGAGAATTTGCTCACGATCAAATGCGCTTAGATTCTTCGTCTTACCTTACTGCGTCCGACTCTTACTGATTCCCGTCGCATCACTCCTTATATTGTCGGATCGCTGCATGCGTCATGTCGTTTCCGTTTACAGGGCAGCCCACAGTGCCACATTTGCATAACGCCAGCTGTCTCTAATTCAATTGCTGTTCAGTGTACGTATATACACTGCTGGACAATTGCTAAGGACGGATCGTAAACGGCTATATAGCGCATAAAAAAGTAAGTGTGGTTGGATGCCAAGTGAAATAAAATAATGTCAGAATGCCAGGACATTACAAGAAAGACAATTTATTGTGCTCTGAAATCCAGAAGGCTTTGGAACGTGTTCAAGGGACAAACAGGACATTTTGTGCAGAATACGTAAACGTTAAAAATGCAATTACCGTCCGCAGGCGTTCCGGCGTAAGATGTCAATACGGGATATGGCCACCATGGAGGGCGATGCAAGATTCCACACGTCGTGTCATGCTTTGCACAACATTATCAAGCAGCTGTTGTGGTAATTTATCCCATTCCTCTGTCAGTACACGGATGAGGGTGTCCTTGTTTATTGGAGGGCATTGGCGACCAGCAAGACTCCTCCCCAAAGCATCCCACACATTTTCAATGGGATTCAGATCTGGAGAAAGTGCTGGCCATACGAGGCGTTGAATATCCTCGCTCTCAAGACACTCCTGGACAGTGACTGTTCGATGACATGTTGCGTTGTCGCCCATGAAAATGAATCTATCACCGACAGCACCACGGAACATGCGAACATGAGGTAGCAGAACATCATTAATGTATCGTTGGCCAGTCATAGTCCCAGTTGGAAGCACATAGAGGGACGTACGGCCATTGATCATGATGCCAGCCCATACCATGACACTACATGTCGGATATCGGTCCCTTTCCTGTATGTTTGTTGGACAATATGCAGTACCACTATCACGCCAGATCAGTTGCCGTCGACAATCAGACGATAGACTGTACCTACTCTCATCTGAGAAGAGGACAGCAGACCAGTCGTTATCAGTCCAATTGCGATGTTGATGGCACCATTGCAAACGGGCGGTACGGTGACGTCTGGACAATGGGATGCACACAACAGGACGGCGGGCGTATAGTCCTCCTTCATGCAAACGTCTGGCGACAGTTTTTCGGGAGATCCGCTTGCCAGTAGCAGCCATAAACTGATTTGCTACCTCACTAGCCATGCTGCGCCGGTGTCTTTTTGTTGATAGCACTATGTACCGATCTTCTGCAGGTGTCGTACTGCGAACACGACCTCCCCCGTGACGTTTGTAACACTCTCCATTTGTTTCAAATGATTTCCAAAGCCTTGAAGCAACATTGTGGCTGACGTCGAACTACCTGGCAATATCTGTTATTTTTCGTCCTTCTTCAATCTTGCAAATAATACGGCCACGCGTAAAATCATCTAGGTGATGTCGGGAAGACATACTGCAAATTGCAAGTTCGTCAATTGATTCTTTCCCTTTCAACTTTGCCTTTGAACAACAACGGTCAATACGCGTCAAATCCTTTATATCTCTTATCAGCGCTATGACGTCACGAACAAGTTCGGCAATCCAAAATTTGCATACGCACAACACGTCTTACTGTATCCCGCACTTATGCTAATTTCCACATTTTCCTGCCTTCCATTTTATGGTTGCTATCGTTGCTATTGTCATCCGTCCTTAGCAATTGTCCGGCAGTGTATATATAAATTGAGTTTCCGAATTTATAGTTCAAAGCAAATTTGTCCGGTTCAGTTATTGGACCGTCCGGGTCGGAGATTTTTGACCCGTTTCCAACTCTGATGGCGTGGTTCGATGAGTCACGCTACCGGTTGTTACGAGCTGATGGTGGGGGTTGGGTGTGGTGCAGACCCCATGAGGCCATAAACCCAAGCGGTCAACAAGGACACTGTGCAAGCTGGTGGTGGTTCCATACATGTGTGGGGTGTCTTTACGTGGCACAGTTGGGGTCCTCTGGTTCTCGTAAATACGTCATTAACCGGTGATCGCGATGTTGCTCTGCTGGGTGAAGATTCGCAGCCCTTCATGGACTTCATGTACCTCAACAACGATGGAATTCTCCAGGCGGACAATGCACCATGCCATGGGGCCAAGTTATCCAAAATTGGGGTTGGAGGAGCATTGTTGAAAGTTCCGACGGCCAACATGAATCCGATAGAGCACTTATGGGACGTGGTGGAAATGTCCATTCGCACTTAAGATCCTGCACCTACAAATACAAGGGAAGTGTGGGCGACTATTCAGACGACATGGCTTGACATCTCTTCAGAAGTCTTCCGGCCAATTTTGGAATTGATGCCACGACGAGGGCGCGCGGGGGGCGGGGGGGGGTCCTCCAAGTACGCATCTTATGATTTTTGACACTTGGGTGTATTTTTCTTAAAACATTCATTTGTCGGTGACTGGGATCGAACCGCGTCTCCTCGCTCCGGAGTGAGTTGTTCTAACCAACTAAGCTGCACCGACGGAATGTATCGCTGCAGATTTGTACCTATGTAGTACGTCACAGTTTACAATGTTCAACCTCCAAATTATCATCGTCACAAATGAATCTTTTATACCATTATTGAATGACAGTCTTCCCAAGTCTTTGGCACAGCTCACTCCTAAACATTCATTTATTG
Source organism: Macrothele yani (assembly GCA_039090855.1). NCBI lineage: Eukaryota > Metazoa > Arthropoda > Arachnida > Araneae > Macrothelidae > Macrothele > Macrothele yani. The sequence continues at coordinate 15,896,095 of CM077034.1, read as the reverse complement.
GGCCTTTATCCAGCGTATTTATTGGCCCCTCCCGTCTCCTTGTGTGTGAGTGCCTTTTTTAGTCTTTCCAACCGTAGTTTGAAAAAGAGTATATGCTCCAGCTTTTTCCGTCTGTCTGCCCGTACGATAACTCGCGTAAAAATTGTTCGATTTCGATGAAATTTTAGCATGCGGTAGGGGACAACCTGTGAAGGAACCCTATTGAAAATGGACGGAATGGGGTCAAAGGTCAGGGCACAGGAGCGGGATCCATTCCATCGCCCTTATGCGTCATAACTTACGTAAAAATGCTTCTATTGCGACAAAACTTTAGTATGTTGTTCCGGAGGTATACTGAACCGATTCTGTTGAATATCATCGAAATGGGGTCAAAGGTCAGGGCACAGGAGCGAGATTTATTCCACAGCCATTACCCTCATAACTTGAGTAATGATTTCTGGTATGTTGGAAAGCGTATCATAATCAATGCATTGCATGATTTCACTAACTTGTTTTTTAACGACTACCCTGAGCAACTCAATGAGCTCTAAGCAGTCGCCCGTCCCTATTTCAAAGCCACTCATTCAGAGAAGAGAGAGTCTGTGCCGTAAGACGAACACAACATCCATGCCTCACCGGGATTCGAACCCGGACCCCGTTCGGACGAATGGTCAGAAACCGGCGCTTAGGCTAAGCGATGGCCTCTGATCATTCGTCCGAAACGGGTCCGGGTTCGAACACAGGTGAGGCATGGATGTTGTGTTTGTATTTCGGCACTGGCTCTCTCCTTCCCTGGAACCAGTAGCCCTAAATTAGGGACGGGCGACTGCTTATAGCCTACTGAGTTGCTCACTGTGGTCTTAAAACCTCCAATGAAAAAAAAAAAAAAAAAAAAAAAAAGACCGCTGCTGCACCGGGTTGGCCCCTCGACTTGTTTGGAGCTAAACTATGTGGACAAAAAAAATTGGACACCTCCACGCAGGCGCAATGGTGGGCACCCGCAGCAGACACGTAGTCGATAAGATATAAAAAGAGCTGTCTCTCTCTCTTTCTGTCTCTGCCTCCCTCTGTCTCTTTCTCTCTCTCTCTCTCTCTCTCTGCCTTCCCGCTCTCTCTTTCTGTCTCTGCCTCCCTCTCAGTCTCTCTGTCCCCGCTCTCTCTTTTTGTCTCTGCCTCCCTCTCAGTCTCTCCCTCTTTCTCAGTCACTCTCTTTCTCTCTCTTTCTGCCTCCCTCTGTCTCTCTTCCCGCTCTCTCTCTCTGCCTCCCTCTGTCTCTCTTCCCGCTTTCTCTCTCTGCCTCCCTCTGTCTCTCTTCCCGCTCTCTCTCTCTGCCTCCCTCTGTCTCTCTTCCCGCTCTCTCTCTCTGCCTCCCTCTGTCTCTCTTCCCGCTCTCTCTCTCTGCCTCTTTCTCAGTCTCTCTCTTTCTGTATCTGCGTCTTTCTTAGTCTCTCTGTCTCTCTCTCACCCCATGCTCTATATATATCTCTCTCTCTCTCTTTCTGTCTCTGCCTCGCTCTGTCTCTCTCTGTCCCCGCTCTCTCTCTTTCTGTCTCTGCCTCCCTCTCTCAGTCTCTCTCTCTCTCTCTCTCTCTGCCTCCCTATCAGTCTCTGTCCCCGCTCTCTCTCTTTTCTTTCTGTCTCTGCCTCTTTCTCAGTCTCTTTCTCTGTCTCTGCCTCTTTCTCAGTCTCTTTCTCTGTCTCTGCCTCTTTCTCAGTCTCTTTCTCTGTCTCTCTCTTTCTGTCTCTGCCACTTTCTCAGTCTCTCTCTCTCTCTCTCTCTTTCTGTTTCTCTCTCTGCCTGCCTCTCAGTCTCTATCTCTTTGTCTCTGCCTCCCTCTCAGTCTCTTTCTCTCTGCCTCCAACTCAGTCTCTTTCTCTCTGCCTCCCTCTCAGTCTCTCTTTCTCCCTCTGCCTTCCTCTCAGTCTCTGTCTCTCTCTCTCCCTCATGCTCTCTCTCTCCCTCTCTTTCTGTCTCTGCCTCGCTCTGTCTCTCTCTGTATCTCTCTCTGCCTCCCTCTCAGTCTCTCTCCCCGCTCTATCTTTGCCTCTTTCTCAGTCTCTCTGTCTCTCTCTCCTCTTTCTCAGTCTCTTTCTGTCTCTGCCTCCCTCTCAGTCTCTCTCTCTCTCTGTCCTTGCTCTCTCTCTTTCTCTCTCTGCCTCCCCACTCAGTCTCTCCCCCTCTGTGTGTGTGTGTGTGTGTGTGTGTGTGTGTGTCTCTCTCTCTCTCTTTCTGTCTCTGGTACCCTCTCAGAGTCTCTCTCTCTCTTTCACTGAACTTTCAATCCATATTATGGTTATTTTCTTAATCTCAAAGTAATTTGAAATAATCATTTTTTTTGTAGTAATTTTTGTGTGCTTTCATTTTTCATGTAACGACTTGCTTAAACGATGACATTTATTTTCTAGTGTCCGTTTTCGCCTCGGACAGCACAAAAGTTCCTTCCTGCCCTAGAGGCATACAGAAAAGCGGATTTGAAGTGCTTGAACAACCTACCTACAGCCCGCAGTTGGGGCCATCCGATTTCTGGTTGTTTTCCGCTCTCAAGAGACATCAGAGAGGGATTCATTTCACCCGTGCCGAAGATGTTCCACCAACTACGAGGAAATGGTTCCGACAGCAACCTGAAGATTTTTACGGAGACGAGTTTAAAAAACTTAAAAAACCTTGGCATATCTGGAGCGTAAGAGGGACTATGTAGAAAACGTTATGATTCGGGGTGGTTATTTAACCCACTAAACGAATTTTCCTAAAGTCGAGATCAAGCTAAATCGATTTCTAGTACCAGAAAACGGTAGGTTAACGACTTTCATTAAAATTCTTAGAGCCGTTTTCAAAATAAAATTTACATACATACAAGAAGTGTTCCTTTAATGGTATGGGATAAGGGCGATGGAATGGATCCCGATCCTATGAACTGACCTTTGACCCCATTTCGCCCATTTTCAATAGGATTCGTCTTCAGGGGGTCCCCTACGACATACTACAATTTCATCGAAATCGAACCATATTTACGCAAGTTATGACGCATAAGAGCAATGGAATGCATCCCGCTCCTATGTCCCGACCTTTAACCCCACTTCACCCATTTTGAATAGGGTTCCTTCCCAGGTGGTCCCCTACCACATACAAAAGTTTCATCAAAATCGAACCATATTTACGCAAGTTATGACGCATAAGAGCAATGGAATGCATCCCGCTCCTATGTCCTGACCTTTAACCCCACTTCACCCATTTTGAATAGGGTTCCTTCCCAGGTGGTCCCCTACCACATACAAAAGTTTCATCAAAATCGAACCATATTTACGCAAGTTATGACGCATAAAAGCAATGGAATGCATCCCGCTCCTATGTCCCGACCTTTAACCCCACTTCACCCATTTTGAATAGGGTTCCTTCCCAGGTCGTCCCCTACCACATACAAAAGTTTCATCAAAATCGAACCATATTTACGCAAGTTATGACGCATAAGAGCGATGGAATGCATCCCGTTCCTATGTCCTGACCTTTAACCCCACTTCACCCATTTTGAATTGGGTTCCTTCCCAGGTGGTCGCCTACCACATACAAAAGTTTCATCAAAATCGAACCATATTTACGCAAGTTATGACGCATAAGAGCAATGGAATGCATCCCGCTCCTATGTCCCGACCTTTAACCCCACTTCACCCATTTTGAATAGGGTTCCTTCCCAGGTGGTCCCCTACCACATACAAAAGTTTCATCGACATCGAACCATATTTACGCACGTTATGACGCATAAGGGCAATGGAATGCATCCCGCTCCTATGTCGTGAGCTTTGACCCCATTTCGTCCATATTCAACAGGGTTCGTCCCCAGGTGGTCTCCTACCACATACTAAAATTGCATCGAAATCGAACCATTTTTACGCGAGTTATCGTGTGGACAGGCGGACGGACGGACAAAGCTGGAGCATTACGCTTCTTCAACGTACGGTTAGAAAGCGTAAAAAATAGGCTGCTTATGTCATCAGTTTGTCCGTCCGTCTGTAAACATCATGTCTCAGTAACTATTAGTCCGATTTGAAAAATTCTTTTTGCATTGGGAAGCTTGAAATATGCAAATGATGATCCTTCATTTCGTTTTTTTTTTTTTTTTACTGTGCACAATTTTGCCGCTTGAGGGCATAAATGCACACGGTATCGACTTCAAAATACATTTTATTCCATATATTTGCTTCTAAACATCCGATTGAAAAAATTACCTTTCGATTTCATTTTTTGTCAAAGAATGTTTTTAGGTATAGTCACTTATCTCAAGTTGCGCATAGATTTTCGGCTACGATGGGACGGAAAAGAAAATGGCGGTTTCCCCGATACCCCTACTTCTACAACTCCGATTTGAATTTTTTTTTTCTTTCTTTAGCAAATACAGCTCCTGATGGCAAACCTTTTGCATATAATTTCTAATTTTTTGTAAAAAATGGTATCGAAATCGAAGTACACTGCTGGACAATTGCTAAGGACGGATCATAAACGGCTATATAGCGCATAAAAAAGTAAGTGTTGTTGGATGCCAAGTGAAATAAAATAATGTCAGAATGCCAGGACATTACAAGAAAGACAATTTATTGTGCTCTGAAATCCAGAAGGCTTTGGAACGTGTTCAAGGGACAAACAGCCCATTTTGTGCAGAATACGTAAACGTGAAAAAATGCAATTACCGTCCTCCGGCGTTCCGGCGTAAGATGTCAATACGGGACATGGCCACCATGGAGGGCGATGCAAGATTCCACACGTCGTGTCATGCTTTGCACAACATTATCAAGCAGCTGTTGGGGTAATTTATCCCATTCCTCTGTCAGTGCACGGATGAGGGTGTCCTTGTTTATTGGAGGGCATTGGCGACCAGCAAGACTCCTCCCCAAAGCATCCCACACATTTTCAATGCGATTCAGATCTGGAGAACGTGCTGGCCATACGAGGCGTTGAATATCCTCTCTCTCAAGACACTCCTGGACAGCGACTGTTCGATGACATGTTGCGTTGTCGTCCATGAAAATGAATCTATCACCGACAGCACCACGGAACATGCGAACATGAGGTAGCAGAAAATCATTAATGTATCGTTGGCCAGTCATAGTCCCAGTTGGAAGCACATACAGGGACGTACAGCCATTGATCATGATGCCAGCCCATACCATGACACTACATGTCGGATGTCGGTCCCTTTCCTGTATGTTTGCTGGACAATATGCAGTACCACTATCACGCCAGATCAGTTGTCGTCGACAATCAGACGATAGACTGTATCTACTCTCATCTGAGAAGAGGACAGCAGACCAGTCGTTATCAGTCCAATTGCGATGTTGATGGCACCATTGCAAACGGGCGGTACGGTGACGTCTGGACAATGGGATGCACACAACAGGACGGCGGGCGTATAGTCCTCCTTCATGCAAACGTCTGGCGACAGTTTTTCGGGAGATCCGCTTGCCAGTAGCAGCCATAAACTGATTTGCTACCTCACTAGCTGTGCTGCGCCGGTGTCTTTTTGTTGATAGCACTATGTACCGATCTTCTGCAGATGTCGTACTGCGAACACGACCTCCCCCGTGACGTTTGCTACACTCTCCATTTGTTTGAAATGATTTCCAAAGCCTTGAAACAACACTGTGGCTGACGTCGAACTCCCTGGCAACATCTGTTATTTTTCGCCCTTCTTCAATCTTGCCAATAATACGGCCACGCGTAAAATCATCTAGGTGATGTCGGGAAGACATACTGAAAATTGCAAGTTCGTCAATTGATTCTTTCCCTTTCAACTTTGCGTTTGAACAACAACGGTCAATACGCGTCAAATCCTTTATATCTCTTATCAGCGCTATGACGTCACGAACAAGTTCGGCAATCCAAAATTTGCATACGCACAACACGTCTTACTGTATCCCGCACTTATGCTAATTTCCACATTTTCCTGCCTTCCATTTTATGGTTGCTATTGTCATCCGTCCTTAGCAATTGTCCGGCAGTGTATTTTCATGCGAGTTGGAAAGCGTAAAAAATGCGAATTAAATTAGTAATTGAGAGCTTTCTTCTTGTTTTGTTTCAATTTGATACCCCTGGGCTTCTACATAAATACGACGGCATTACTTTTTTTGTAATAATTAGTCTATCAGTGTTGACCGTCCTATACGTCGGTATTATTTTTCTTTTTACAATTACTGAACAGGTTCCCACGCTATGGGAAAATAAATAAAAACACAGAATCTAAAATTTAGTTTAAATTCTCATTTCCTCATAGAAACGCGAATGTGAGAAATGTTTTTGATTTTACAAGCGTCGGAAGACATATTAGAGAGCAGAATTTAATGGAAAAACATACTGATTTGCAGTAGACATTAAAACACCCTTATAGGTAGAGCCTACAAATGAAATCATCAGGGAGAGAGATAAATATGGGGGGGGGAATAAGAATTTTAGACTTGTTTGCATTGTGAGCGTTATTCATCCATGCGTGAAATGGCGAATACGAAGTAAAAATTGAAAACGCTTTTATTTTCCCCGGCTTCACAGAGTCGGCATCTTTTAACAAACATGGCTCGCAGAAGAATTCTCCGTACAAACACCAGTAACTGGTTGTATACAATTCATCCGGCGATTCTCAAGAATCCAGCGAGCATTATTGCTTTCGAAGCAAATATTTTTTGCTCGAGGTATGAAGAAAAATATCCATTTCTGTTAATTGTATTGCATGAATTTTTGACTCTTTCGCTATGAAATCTATTTGATAATTTTAGATTAGCTTTTAATGTAAATGTTGTTTGTTGCGCGTATTTTTGCAGCAATTTTGAGATCCGGCGAAGACATGGAACACCAAATGATTTTGTAATCTTCAAAGCTTTCGTGTAAACAGATTTCACTAGAACCCTTCGACAGTTAATCAGAGTTGTAGAATGTACACTGAAGTGCCAGAAAAAACTGGTACACCAGTCTAATACTCGGTAGGTCCCCCACGGGAGCGCAGGACTTCAGAAATACAACGGGGCATGGCCTCCACTAGCTTCTGGAAATATGCTGTAGGCAATGCACAGCATACTTCCTTCAGAGCGTTCCACAATTCGGGTGTATTCCGAGGTATCGGATTCATGTGTTCGATAGCGCGTTGCATGGCATCCCAAATGTGTTCTATCACGTTGAGATCTGAGGACTTGGGTGGGAATGCTCCTCTAACCATAATGTGGCGTCCCGACACTTATGTGGAGGTGCATTGTCCTGTGGAAACGGGTGTACCTCGTCAGAAAGGATGAGCACGTAGCATTGGCCGGTCACAGACGTTTGTAGACGTACCAGGGGTCCCAGTGAAGTCTAGCTAAACACACCCCATACCATAACGGATCCCCCACCAGCCGGTACAGTTGCCTGTTGACAGGCTGGATCCATGGCTACATGGGGTTTGCGCCACACACGAATCTTTCCATCTGCCCGATACAGTTGGAAATACGACTCGTCAGACCAGGCTACTTGTTTCCAGTCATCAAGTGTCCAGAGGCGGTGTTGCCGTGCCCGAGCGAGGCGCATAACTTTGTGTCGTGCACCCATCAAGGGGACTCGAGTTGGGCGTCGGCTCCCAAAGCCCATATCGTGCAGGGTACGTTGCACAGTCCGGACGCTGATGCTTGTTGAGGCTCCAGCATTGAATTCCGATTATACCTGCGAGGCGGCCCCGGTGGCGCAGTGGTCTAAGCGATGGCCTGTGATCATTCGTCCGAAAGGGGTCCGGGTTCGAATCCCGGTCAGGCATGGATGTTGCGTTTGTCTTACGGCACTGGCTCTCTCCCTTCCCTGGAACCAGTGACCCTAAATCAGGGACGGGCGACTGCTTATAGCCCATGCAGTTGCTCACGGTGGTCGTTAAACCTCCAATCAAAAAAAAAAAAAATAAAACAACCTCCAATCAAAAAAAAAAAAAAAAAAAAAATGATACCTGCGAGAGTGTCGCGTGAAACGATTCTTGACAGCCGACAATGGTCACGTTCACCCAATGTCTTTTAACGGCCACACTGGTATCGTAGGTTTGAGGTTTTGCCGGAATTCTTGTAGACCCTTGCAATGGTCGTCCGTGAAAATCCGAACTTCGTGTCTACTTCCGAAATACTATGGCCCATCTCACGAGCGCCAACTATGACACCGCGTTGAAAATCGCTTTAAATCGTTATTACTTGTCATTCTCATGCCGAAAACAGCTCTGACAGCTGGCAAGGATGTCTATCGCTTTATATACGCACTGGCGGACGCAACCGAGTACGCGCATAAGTAACGTTGCTATGTATTTTGCATAAGCTCGTCTGTACCAGTTTTTCTGGCACTTTAGTGTATCTATGCGTACGCTGTAAGCTGATAGTTTTCAAATTATCAGCAGATTTTGCAGATAGTTTTTGATTGTAGATTAAAAATAAAATAAAAAATGTAATTAAAACACTTACTCAAGGCTTTACTCAGATTAATATACTTAGTTCTATTTTAACTTGAAGAACTTCCATTTATTTTTCACATTTTTTGAGTTCTTTTGTCTTTACAGACGTTTCTGGACTGTAGATTTATTCAAAGCCAGCTCTCAATATATAGAAACAGCAACAACAGTTTCGTTAACGCAAAAAGAATTTAAATTTAAATTTTATTGACAGGTTTCTCTTAAAGTTGTCAGTTATGAAATTAATATATTTTCCTTATGTGTTTGTAAGTCTAGTACAGACATTTAACGTGGACCAGGAACATCAAACAAAGATCTTCGCTCTTTCCATGTTTATAAGTGAGTCACGGAAAAATTCTCATTGGCCGTCACCGGGAGTCGAACCCAAGGTCTTCCAGTTACGCGCCGGATATGCTTCCGCTACACCACAGCGGCCTGGAATTCCTCGAGACTCACACACGCTAACTGCCAAGCCAATTTGGCAGGTTGCTTCTTGGAGCCCCGCACATTGCTGGGGATTCACCAAAGATGGTAAGCATCAACTCAAGAAATAATTAGAAGGCGAATGAATAATTAATACAGACATTTAACGTGGACCAGGAACATCAAACAAAGATCTTCGCTCTTTCCACGTTTATAAGTGAGTCACGGAAAATATCTCATTGGCCGCCACCGGGAGTCGAACCCAGGGTCTTCCAGTTACGCGCCGGATATGCTTCCGCTACACCACAGCGGCCTCGAATTCCTCCAGACTCACACACGCTAACTGCCAAGCCAATTTGGCAGGTTGCTTCTTGGAGCCCCGCACAATGCTGGGGATTCACCAAAGATGGTAAGCAGCAACTGAAGAAATAATTAGAAGGCGAATGAATAATTAATACAGACATTTAACGTGGACCAGGAACATCAAACAAAGATCTTCGCTCTTTCCACGTTTATAAGTGAGTCACGGAAAATATCTCATTGGCCGCCACCGGAGTCGAACCCAGGGTCTTCCAGTTACGCGCCGGATATGCTTCCGCTACACCACAACGGCCTCGAATTCCCCCAGACTCACACACCCTAACACCCAAGCCAATTTGGCAGGTTGCTTCTTGGAGCCCCGCACATTGCTGGGAATTCACTAAAGATGGTAAGCAGCAACTGAAGAAATAATTAGGCGCGTAACTGAAAGACCCCTGGGTTCGACTCCCGGTGGTGGCCAATGAGAATTTTTTCGTGACTCACTTATAAACGTGGAAAGAGTGAAAATCTTTGTTCGATGTAAGTCTAGTATTTTTTAACTAACTTGTTGGAAATGCTAGTTACAATTTTTTGAAGGCTCATTAATGGAACTGTTTTTCTGGATATAAAAACTTCCGATAATGAGTCTCTTGTTTTCATGAAGTTCATAGTTCAATATTTTAATATTTTGCCATAAAGGTCAATTAGAGCACATTTAATTGTAATGTACTGATTTTGTCCTAATTGGAATCCGTAATTTCTTAATAATTATTTATTTTTTTAGTCATTTTTGTTTAAATTATCTTAGGCTATTGTTAACGTGGTTCAGACCTCGCGGGTTTGCAGTAAGACTTCTGTTTCAGTGGTTGTATACGCAGATACATTTTTTTAAATACAACTCTGCAGTTAATTAGGTTATATAAACCGTTGTAGTGACTCGACAATAATGTGACTCTATTGTGAACCTACACTATATTGACAAAAGTCACCGACACCCTTCAAAAGCAAATGAACGGATCCGCTACGTTGTTAAAATGCGCGGTACAGCTGCAAACGGTATAAAAACAAGCTTCCAGCTGACAGCGATCATATCGCACTGTGAGGTTGGGTGAAAATGTCGCGGCGGGAGAGAACTGACTTTGAGAAAGGAAACATTGTTGGGTGTTATACACAATGTGGCAAAGAATTTTTAAGACTGGGTCTGTAAAATGAAATAGAAACAAGAATTTATAAGTTGTTTTGGTTTGTTATTCAAAATAAGTCCCTCCGGCTTCAATACACTTGTTACAGCGATTTAATAATGACTCGAATGCCTTCACTTTGCGGAATTGCCTCCAGAGCACGCGTCGAAGCCTGTTTGTAGGGTCGAAATATCATCAAAATAACACCCTTTTAACGTCATGTTAAGTTTTGGGAACAAAGAAAAGGCGCAGGGTGCTAAATCAGGAGAATACGGTGGATGATTCAACACACAGACGCTATTTTTCGCCAAAAATCTACAAACAAGAAGTGAGGTGTGACTGGGTGCATTATCGTGCAGCAAACCCCAACTGTTTTCATCCCGATATTCTGGACGAATGCGACGAATTCTGCCCATCAAACACCTCAAAACATTTAAATAAAACTCACCAGTAATTGTTTGTCCACTTGGAACAAACTCTTTGTGGGTAATACCCTTACTATCGATAAATGTAATGAGCATGGTTTTGATTTTCGATGGAACTTTTCTTGTTTTTTTGGTTTTTGGTGAATTTCTTGACTTCCATTCCGCACTTTGTCGCTTTGTTTCAGGATCATATTGAAAACACCATCTTTCATCACCTGTAACAATCGATTTTAAGAAGTTTGGATCATTTTCAGCGGCTGAACTGATGTCTCTGCAATGTACACTTCTCCTTGATTTTTGTTCATTGGTTAACGTGTGTGGAACAAATTTTGCACAGACTTTTGTTTTGCCCAAATCTTCATGCAGGATGGTTCGAATCGTTTCTTTGTTGATGTTTAAAGACTCTTCCATCATTCTTAGAAACGCACATCGATTGTTTGCCACGAAATCACGCACTTTTTCAATAATCTCAGGTGCCCTTGGTCTTCCGGTATGCTTATCATCTTCTAGCGTCTCTCTTCCGACTAAAAAAACGCTTGTGCCACAGGAAAACATTTGTTCTACTTAAATAAAACTCACCGTAAACGTGTTTCATCATTTGGTACGTAGGCACTTTTTATCAAGTTTTGCGTTAAATTTAATAACAGCCCTTTGTTCCATCTTAATAATTCAACATGAAAAAAATTTTACTTCTCTAATGAACGACCGTTTCGTTTGAGTTACTTTAACAACTGCGCAATACTTTTGGCAGAAAGCAAGCAGATGGTCACGGTTTATAACGCATTCGCGATTACACTGGTGGCGCCACCGTAGACTGAAATCTAGCGCTAGTCTTAAAAATTATTTGACGCACTGTGTATTAGTGGGTTGTCCATAAGACAAACCGATAGGCGTTTAAACATACCCAAGTCAACTGTTTTGGATGTACTGAATAAGTAGGAGACACATGGCGTGCCTGAAGCAGCAAAACGTACCGGCAGACGACCAAAGAAAATCAGTGATAGAGGACGTCGAAGCCTCAGGAGAGTCGTTACAGCTAATCGACGGAGTACTGCATAAGATCTCAGTGTACAGGTGAGTAAAAATGCTGGAACCTCGGTATGTACGCGTGGCATTCGTAGAGAACTTCATTCCATGGGTTACCGTGGTCGTGCGGCTGCTCATAAGCCTTTCATCTCCACTCGGAATGCTACTCGTCGTTTAGCATGGTGTAAAGAACATTTATCGTGGACCGTAGATCAATGGAAACGGGTCCTGAATCCAGATACAAGATCCATCAGTGTGATCGCCGTATTTTGGGTATGGTGGCAGCCGGGGTAACGCTATTTACCACAGTGTACTGATCCTACGGTCAAGTTTGGAGCTGGCAGTGTACTCGTGTGGGGGTGTTTTTCGTGGTATGGTCCCGGCCCATTTGTTATCGTGGACAAACCTGTCAACCAACACGCATACTTCGATATTGTGGACAATTACGCCCTACCAACACTGTGGCAATACTATGGAACCGAGCCTTGTTGGTACCAATGCACCGAACCATAAAGCAAGTACTGTTACGGTGTGATTTGACGATAATTCCGTATCGTGTATGGACTGGCCAGCACAGAGCTATGACCTTAATCCCATAGGGCTCCACATAAGAGCTCCACATAAGAAGTTTGGAACCGAGGCCTTCTACTCAGCAACAGTTAGCGGCAGCATTGTGTACTGGATGGAAGCGCATACCTATCGCTGTGTTCCAAAACCTTGTCGAAAGCATGTCTCGAAGTGTCAGTGCATGCATTAAGGCCAAAAGTAGATCGACACCGTACTACAGTGCCTAGAAGAATTAGTGTGACGTGCTCCCTAAGATGTCCCTCACGGTTTTGTGACCAATCGTCATGAAATGACAGAGGGCGCTGGCATCGGAAGTTACGTTAGGATGCTTCATCGGCTTCAAGCTATTCAATGGTGGGAAGTTTGTTTGCCAAGGATTTGCTGCCTTACGAAACTTCAAATTTTCACAAAACAAAGGTTAGTGAAGGGAAATCTTTTTGGCAGTATCTTTGCTAACTCGTTGTAGCTCGATCGTAACAGTAATCATCATCATCATTGTCAACCATTATCAATCCACTGCTGGACGAAGGTCTCCCCAAGTTTCCTCCACAACGGTCTGTCTTGTGCCAGTCTCCTCCATGTCACTCCCGCATATTTACGAATTTCATCCACCCATCTCCCATGTGGTCTTTTTCTGGGTCTTTTCCTGTCCCTTGGAATCCAATCTAAAATTTCGGCTGTCCATCTATGGTCTGTCCTTCTGGCAGTATGTCCAGCCCATTGCCATTTCAGGGATTTAACTCTGATCATGATGTCTTCCACTGTTGTCATTTTTCGGATCCACGTGTTCCTCTTCCTATCTCTCCTGGTTACACCAAGCATGCACCTCTCCATGCTGCTTTGAGTTGTCTGCAGCCTTTGTATGTCTCTTTTAGTTAAGGTCCACGTCTCTGCACCATACGTAAGCACTGGAAGGATGCATTGATCAAACACTTTTCTTTTAAGACATAATGGCATATTGCTCTTGAAAATTATGCTGTTTCTTCCAAAAGCTCTCCAGGCAAGTTTTGTACGCCGATTAATTTCTTCATCAATGTGACCCTCACTTGATATCTGCTGTCCAAGATAAACATACGTATCTGTTATCTCCAGTTGTTCTCCATCAATCGATAAATCTTCATTTCTTGTAAAAGCATTGAACATCACTTTTGTCTTCTAAAAGTTCATTTTTAATCCCACTTCTTTACTCTTGTCAGCAAGTTCCTGGATCATACTCTGCAGCTCTGATGGGGTAGTTGCAAAAATGACTACGTCATCAGCAAAACGAAGGTGGGTTAGATAATCTCCATTAATCTTTATCCCTTTGTTTTCCCAGTTCAGTGATTGAAAGACATTTTCCAATGTGGCATTAAAGAGCTTCGGAGATATGGTGTCACCTTGTCTCACGCCCTTTCCAATTTTTATGTGTGTTGTATTTTCAAACAGCCGAATCTTTGCACTTGCATTTTCATAGATGTTATTAATAATATTAATGTATGCATCTTCAATACCGCAGGATTTCAGAGCCGTGGTAACTGCTGATGGTTTCACCGAATCAAAGGCTTTTTCATAATCGATAAAAGCCATGCACAATGGAAGTTCATATTCCCTCGCTCTTTCAATTAGTTCTCTCATTACGTGGATATGATCTATTGTGCTGTAGCCACTCCTGAATCCAGCTTGTTCTCTCGGTTGGGCCATGTCCAGTGTTACCTTCAAGCGGTGTGAAAGAACTTTAGTGAAGATTTTATAAACCACTGATAGGAGGCTGATAGGTCTGTAGTTCCTGAGATCCTCAATGTCACCTTTTTTATGTAGCAGGATCATTGTAGCATTGTTCCAATCCTCAGGAATCTTCCCTTCATTAAGGCATCGAGTGAAAATTTGGGCGAGTACTGTTTCAATTTCTCCACTTGCTTCTTGTATGATGTCTATAGTAATTCCATCTTCTCCTGGAGCTTTCCCCCGCTTCATGTTCTTGATTGCATGTGCAACTTCTGCTGGGAGGACTGGAAGAACTCTGGTGCCTTTCATGATGTCTGGAGTACATGCATCATCCCTTTCATATAATTTGGAGTAGAAATATTTCACTCTTGGCAAAATTTCGCCTCTATTTCTTGTTATAGAACCATCTTCTTTTCTCAGAGCCATAATCTGTTTTCTTCCCTTACTGAGATGTCCCTTTGCTATCTTAAGGCTTTGGTTGTTTTCAATTGCTTTCCTCACTAGCTCACAGTTGAATTTCCTTACGTCTTCAGTGATACTTTTTCTTACTGTCTTGCATAGCTCTATATATTCCACTTTGGAAGTCACATCTTCTTCAGTTGTCCTCATCTCTCTTCTTTTTGCATCAACATTTTGGTTTTTCCTGATAATTTGTTCACATGCAACTTGTTCTTAGACCCAGCTAATTTTGTTGCTGTTTCCATTAGAGCTTTGGTTACTTTTCTGTTAACTTCCGAAATATCCACTTCTTCCGATGTTAGGCCTTCTAAAGCAGAGAATCTGTTCTTCAGTTCCAATTTGAAGGTATTATGGTGTTTTTAAGTTTGGTTATGTCAATAGATTTTGTTTGTCCTATGAGCTTGCCACGTTCCAGTTTAGTGTTGAGGTGCATCTTACATCTCACCAATCTATGGTCACTACCTGTGTTGAACTTGTTCAGCACACTGCAGTCTTCGATGACGAATTTTTTGTTACACATAATAAAATCAATTTCACTTGTCGTCCCATTTGGATGTCTCCATGTCCATTTCCTGTGTGGCTTTTTCTTGAAAAAGGAGTTCAAGATGAAAAACCCTTCTGCCTCTGCAAACTCAACGAGAGTATTTCCACGCTGGTTTCTGTTGCCGTGACCGAATTTACCTACTGAAGTTTCATTCTGTTGCCGGTGCCCTATTTTTGCATTGAAATCTCCCATAATTATCTTCAAGTGCTGCTTACCTTTATTATTTAGATGACGAATTTCCTCATAAAATTCTTCAATTTCTTCTTCAGGATGACTTGTGGTGGGTGCATAAGTTTGAATAATCTGAGCCTGGTATCTTTTCGAGAGTTGGATAACAAGTCGTGCAGCTCTGTCAGAGGAACTTTCAACTTCTACAACTTTATCCTTCAGTTTCTTGTTTATTATAAATCCAACACCACTAGTTCTGCCAGTATCTGTCCCACGATAGTAGAAGAGATGTCCACTTTTCAGTTCAATGAGATCTTCTCCTTTTCTCCTTACCTCACTTAGCCCGACGATGTCCCACTTGATCCTTTGTAGTTCCTCTTCCAATTCAAGAAGCCTTGAATCAGAAGATAGGGAGCGTCCGTTGTAGGTAGCCAAGGTCAGCATCAAATGGCAGCCTAGTCCGGTCCTCCGGGGATTCTTAACAGTAATACACTAGGTAATTCAACAGTTGATCGCTAAAACGCAATAGGCTTATTCGGGTGTTAGTGTGCTAGTTTTATTCAACTGTGTATTGTTTATAACGAAATTTATTTCCGAAATTAGTAACTTTTTATTCATGATGATGTAGAAGTTTATCAAGTATTGGCTCTCACGCGTTAAACCTACTCTGTGGTTAAACTTAAGTGCAGTACTGAAATCGACAGCAACAGGTATATGATCATAGGGAAATAATGTCAGCTATGAAAGGACTGGGAAATTCTGCATTAGCAAATGATAAAAAACATAGAAAACGGAAAAGGCAAAGCAGCTGTTTTGTGCCAGGATGTACTACTGGCTATAAATCCTGCAAAAAAATATCACTCTTTGCTGTCCCCAAAATTCCTGATATGTTGAGCAAATCGGATAAGGTAATTCCCAGAGCTGATAAGAAACTTGATGAAAGTTGTGTTGTATGTGCCTTGCACTTTGAATCTAAATTCATGGAGATGCATTATCGTTCCACTATTCAAGGTAAGGAAGTTCTAACATGCCGAGACAAACCATTATTCAAGCCTGACCCCATACCTACTATTTTCACAAATTTAGAAGACATTTAAAAGGCGAACGACTGATTAATTTTTCCAATTTTTAAGTGGGGTGTGGGGGGAGCACATGCCCTACTGTGCCTTCACCACGTTACGCCTATGTGTATGCTAAATTAATAATTTCCTTTTTTTTTAATGGTAAAAATAGTTTACAGGATCTTCATAGAATTAACCCATTTAGACAGACTCCATGAACACCCACTTCTTAATTTTTACCTTATTGAACTTTTTGCATAAGGTGCAAAAGAATTTTCCTCTCTTCACTGCAAACCCATTTGAATAGCAAATTTAATCACATAATTATTATAAGGTGAAGAAAAGTAAAGAAAAATGTTATAATTATTTTTCTTTAAAAGAATGTCATCATATACATTCAGTTTTTTTTTTTTTTTTATCGTATAACAGGCAAAGTTTTTTTAGGAATGATTTTTATAAATAGATTGCAGTTGGTATATTATTAGAAAATAGACCAATTTTAAAAATAGTAATCGCATTTGTTGTATTCTATTTTCAACTCATTGAAAGGCTTCTGCCGCCCCGGTGGCGCAGTGGTCTAAGGCGTTGGCCTATGATCATTCGTCCGAACGGGGTCCGGGTTCGAATCCCGGTGAGGCATGGATGTTGTGTTTGTCTTACGGCACTGGCTCTCTCCCTTCCCTGGAACCAGTGACCCTAAATTAGGGACGGGCGACTGCTTATAGCCCATTGAGTTGCTCACGGTGGTCGTTAAACCTCCAATCAATCAATGAATGGATGTTGTGTTTGTCTTACGGCACTGGCTCTCTCCCTTCCCTGGAACCAGTGACCCTAAATTAGGGACGGGCGACTGCTTATAGCCCATTGAGTTGCTCACGGTGGTCGTTAAACCTCCAATTAAAAAAAAAAAAAAAAGTTTCAATATTTATTTTGATCCCATGTTCTTACCAAGAAATTTAGTCGCTCATTGCTGAAAAATGAAGTACATTATTAAATAATTTATAAAGTTTCTGGGTTACTGAATTTCAAGACCTAATTGGATTATTGGAATGCAAATTATAAAGCCGATGTCTCATTGAGAAAATATTTCCCCCTTTTTTTTCCGGTAAGGTTTTGAGGGGCAAAACATTTTTATTTTATTTTTTCTTTATACTATAAGTTGATGTTTCAGTGATTGTTAACTGCATATTGGTCTCCAGTGTTTTTTCATAAGGTAACCCATGTCATCATCATCATCATTGTCAACCATTATCAATCCACTGCTGGACGAAGGTCTCCCCAAGTTTCCTCCACAACGGTCTGTCTTGTGCCAGTCTCCTCCATGTCACTCCCGCATATTTACGAATTTCATCCACCCATCTCCCATGTGGTCTTTTTCTGGGTCTTTTCCTGTCCCTTGGAATCCAATCTAAAATTTCGGCTGTCCATCTATGGTCTGTCCTTCTGGCAGTATGTCCAGCCCATTGCCATTTCAGGGATTTAACTCTGATCATGATGTCTTCCACTCTCGTCATTTTTCGGATCCACGAGTTCCTCTTCTTATCTCTCCTGGTTACACCAAGCATGCACCTCTCCATGCTGCTTTGAGTTGTCTGCAGCCTTTGTATGTCTCTTTTAGTTAAGGTCCACGTCTCTGCACCATACGTAAGCACTGGAAGGATGCATTGATCAAACACTTTTCTTTTAAGACATAATGGCATATTGCTCTTGAAAATTATGCTGTTTCTTCCAAAAGCTCTCCAGGCAAGTTTTGTACGCCGATTAATTTCTTCATCAATGTGACCCTCACTTGATATCTGCTGTCCAAGATAAACATACGTATCTGTTATCTCCAGTTTTTCTCCATCAATCGATAAATCTTCATTTCTTGTAAAAGCATTGAACATCACTTTTGTCTTCTGAAAGTTCATTTTTAATCCCACTTCTTTACTCTTGTCAGCAAGTTCCTGGATCATACTCTGCAGCTCTGATGGGGTAGTTGCAAAAATGACTACGTCATCAGCAAAACGAAGGTGGGTTAGATAATCTCCATTAATCTTTATCCCTTTGTTTTCCCAGTTCAGTGATTGAAAGACATTTTCCAATGTGGCATTAAAGAGCTTCGGAGATATGGTGTCACCTTGTCACACTCCTTTTCCAATTATGACTCTAAAACTTCCGAAATATGTAACATTAATGTTGACGTTAGCACAATGCAAAGCTTAACTTAAACTACGATACCCTTATTAATTGAGTACCCCGTTCGTTCTTTGGGGGTGGGGGTGGGGGGGTGAAAGAGGTGTGTCGATTATTTCGTATATACTTAAGTTATCTGCTTATAAAATATCGTTCCAGAAGTACAATTAATACTGACGATCTGGGTGTGTGTCATAGAAAGATGTGCGTTTTCGTCGTCTTTCCTCCCTGAAAAGCGAGGTGACATCCGATGTCAGCGCCATCTGCCGCTTTCATGATTGCTGGCAGCAAGTTTTTCTGCGAGCACGATAACACTAATTCTTCTAGGCACTGTAACCGTACTAATGTATGTCAATAAATGCTATGTTGTGTTTCTCTACAAGGTATCCGGTGACTTTTGTCAGTATGATCGTATGTAGAGGATTTTAGGAAGGGAGTGTCTGATCCCAGGTCTTAAACAACCCTTAGAAATAAGAAGCTAGGAGATTTGAGGTAGAGTGCCGGATAGGAAAGTGACACGGAAACGAAGCAGAAAGGGGGAGGAAGACGCCCTTATTTATTATCGTTTTGGTGTGGGGGGGGGCAGTACCCGGGGTCCAACGACTTAACGTGCCCATCCGATGTACGGCCGATATTTAGTGGATCGAGCGTTCGTACGTGCGCAGGATCCAACCTGAGGCCCTTTCCGTGGCAGTCACGAACGTTGTCCACTAGGCACCCCGCAGCCCTTTTTGTCAATGTAGTGTATATACACTCTAAATATATATATATATATTTTAAATTAAATGCTCACTGCTAAATTTTGTGCTCGATACTAGTTCCCGCAGATTGAAAAACGTTTTGTCATGCAATATGAACGAAGAGTGTCTTCAGAAGGAAAAGCGTCCCTTCCTTGTCAGTGGCAATTATGAAAACAAAATCCAAATTTTGGAAACTTTCAACTTCTTGCTACGATTGATTCGTCCATGAATTCTCATTAGCCGCAACCGGGAGTCGAACCCATTGTCTACCAGTTTCGCGCCGGATATGCTTCCGCTACACCACAGCGGCCTCGAATTCCTCCAAAATATCACAGGCTAACTGCCAAGCCAATTTGGGGACCCGCACAATCCCGGGGATTCACCAAAGATGGAGAGCAGCAACTGAAGAAATAATTAGGCCTCGTAACTGGAAGACACTGGGTTCGACTCCCGGTGGCGGCCAATGATAATTTTTCCGTGACTCGCTTATAAACGTGGAAAGAGCGAAGACCTTTCTTTGATGTTTCTTCAAGAAATAGATATGCAAGCAGGTGCCCCGTTGCAAGTCAGAATCAAACAAAAGCAGTTTGGAGAGTTAATGGGATTTTTCGCCGAAGTGGAATTTCGTCAAAGTAGATGCTGAAACTTTTACAAATTTTTGCGTTCCTTGAAGTATCAAAAGAGCCATATTCACATTCCCATTGAGCCAATATGTTGCCTACTTCGGGTTTCATGGATTTAACGTTGGTAATACACAGTGCGTCAAAGAGTTTCTAAGACTGGCGCTAGATTTCAGCCTACGGTGGCGCCATCAGTGTAATCGCGAATGCGTTATAAACCGTGACCGTCTGCTTGCTTTCTGCCAAAAGTACTGCGCAGTTGTTAAAGTTACTCAAACGAAACGGGTGTTCATTAGAGAAGTAAAATGTTTTTCATGTTGAATTATTAAGATGGAACAAAGGGCTTTTATTAAATCTAACGCAAAACTTGGTAAAAGTGCCTACGTACCAAATGATGAAACAAGTTTACGATGAGTTTTGTTTAAGTAGATCAAATGTTTTCCTGTAACACAAACGTTTTTTGGACGGATGAGATACGCTAGACGATGATAAGCATACTGGAAGATCAAGTTCATCTAGGACGCCTGAGATTATTCAAAAAGTGCGTGATTTCGTGGCAAACAATCGATGTGCGTCACTAAGAATGATGGAAGAGTCTTTAAACATCAGCAAAGAAACGATTCGAACTATCTTGCATGAAGATTTGGGCAAAACAAAAGTCTGTGCTAAATGTGTTCCACACACGTTAACCAATGAACAAAAATCACGGAGAAGTGCACATTGCAGAGACATCATTTCAGCCGCTGAAAATGATCCAAACTTCTGAAAATCGATTGTTACTGGTGATGAAACATGGTGTTTTCAATATGATCCTAAAACAAAGCGACAAAGGGCGGAATGGAAGTCAAAAAACGTACCACAAGTCACAAAAACAAGAAAAGTTTCATCGAAAATCAAAACAATGCTCATTACATTCTTCGATAGTAAGGGTATTATCCACAAAGAATTTGTTCCAAGTGGACAAACAATTACTGGTGAGTTTTATTTAAATGTTTTGAGGCGTTTGATGGGAAGAATTCGTCGCATTCGTCCAGAATATCGGGATGAAAACAGTTGGTGTGTTTGTTGCACGATAATGCACCCAGTCACACCTCACTTGTTGTTCGTAGATTTTTGTCGAAAAATAACGTCTGTGTGTTCAATCATCCACCGTATTCGCCTGATTTAGCACCCTGCGACTTTTCTTTGTTCCCAAAACTTAAAATGACGTTAAAAGGGTGTTATTTTGACGATATTTCGACCATAGAAACAGCTTCGACGCGTGCTTTGGAGGCAGTTCCGCAAAGTGAAGGCATTCGAATCATTATTAAATCGCTGTAACAAGTGTTTTGAAGCCGGAGGCACTTATTTTGAATAACAAACCAAAACAAATTATAATTTCGTGTTTCTATTTCATTTTACAGACCCAGTGTTAAAAATTCTTTGACGCACTTATGCATACGGGCGAATCAAAACGGTAACGGGGGAAAAAAAAATAGAACATAGAAATAAAAATCAGCAAACAGGAATGTCATTCTTTAATATCACAGATGTAAATCCTTTGTGGGCTCTTATTTCTCTTAAACCAATGAGTCAGACGAGTGATTGCTTTCGACTTCCTCTGGAGTGTTTCGTTCGAGTTTAAATGACTCCGTGAAACTTTGTATATCAGCAGTCAATAAACGCAACAAATTATCTGGTTGCGCTGACCCTGATATTAAAGCGACGCAACAAAATATCGCAGTGTAATACGTTCAGTTTATTTTACTTGGATATGAGTCGGTTGATGGCAAACATAACTGCGTAGTTGGCATTGCTCTGAGAGGAAAACATGTAATAAGCATGGGAATGCAGCGTTGAAAGTTCGCCATGTGGTGTCGTAAATCATTCCGCTTCATACATAATAAAGGCAGAAATTTTGGTTAACGATTAACACTTCCACGCTTCACGTTTTTATTGCATATTCGTTAGCTGGGGGGGAAAGGAAACCAGATGTCGGTAGAAAAATATAAACAAAGTGGGACCATAAAAAAAAAAAAAAGGGCGGAGGGCGTACGTACAAATCGCTTCAAACAAACGCGCGCACTCTTAAAAATTTCCATTGTTATGTGAGTAAAAATGGCTACAACCTATATTTGCGGTAGCGTCGGGAGTTATTGAACTCTGAGCGAAATTTTTCTAGTATCCCTAACGGCAGAAAACAAAACAAAAACAGTAAAATTTAAAAAGCATTAACTCTTTAACATATACACGGGACTCCTCCGCGTTATCTGGAAATCCGCTTTTCACGTTGGATAACGTCTAACTCCGCAGATAGTACGGGGCGACTAACGGCCGAACCCGTGTGACAAAAATAGATCGCAATTGAAATCATTATAGCGTTGCAAATACTTGCCGCACACAATTCGTGTTTGCATATTCGTCGGCACCCCGAGAAATATTGCGCAGTCAGTCCATTCGCGTACTGCGCAATATTTCTGGGGGTGGCGGCGCGTTCGACCCAGTCTATCTCGGCTGCTGTCAGCGCAACGCGACTGGTATCGTTTTAAAGCTCCCGACGAGATCTATTCAACTACAGGAAGAACATTTCGCAGTGGTTTGAACTGAACATTTAAAAAAGCAAATTCTTGTGAACCAATGAACACTTTTGATAATATCGCGTTTTATCTGGACAACCGTGAGGGCAAAACGACTGTGCGTGGTATCGTTTTAAAGCTCTCCACGAGATCTATTTAAATATAGGAAGAACAGTTCGCAGTGGTTTTAACTGAACATTTTAAAAATTGTTTTCTTGTGAACTAGTGAACACTTTTGACAATATCGCATTTTATCTGGACAAACGCGAGTGCAAAACGACTGTGCGTGGTATCGTTTTAAATCTCTCGACGAGATCTATTTAAATATAGGAAGAACATTTCGCAGTGGTTTGAACTGAACATTTTAAAAATTGTTTTCTTGTGATCCAGTGAACACTTTTGACAATATCGCGTTTTATCTCGACAACCGTGAGGGCAAAACGACTGTGCGTGGTATCGTTTTAAAGCTCTCCACGAGATCTATTTAAATATAGCAAGAACATTTCGCAGTGGTTTAAACTGAACATTTTAAAAAATTGTTTTCTTGTGATCCAGTGAACACTTTTGATAATATCGCGTTTTATCTGGACAACCGTGAGGGCAAAACGACTGTGCGTGGTATCGTTTTAAAGCTCTCCACGAGATCTATTTAAATATAGGAAGAACATTTCGCAGTGGTTTGAACTGAACATTTTAAAAATTGTTTTCTTGTGATCCAGTGAACACTTTTGACAATATCGCGTTTTATCTCGACAACCGTGAGGGCAAAACGACTGTGCGTGGTATCGTTTTAAAGCTCTCCACGAGATCTATTTAAATATAGCAAGAACATTTCGCAGTGGTTTAAACTGAACATTTTAAAAATTGTTTTCTTGTGATCCAGTGAACACTTTTGATAATATCGCGTTTTATCTGGACAACCGTGAGGGCAAAACGACTGTGCGTGGTATCGTTTTAAAGCTCTCCACGAGATCTATTTAAATATAGCAAGAACATTTCGCAGTGGTTTGAACTGAACATTTTAAAAATTGTTTTCTTGTGATCCAGTGAACACTTTTGACAATATCGCGTTTTATCTCGACAACCGTGAGGGCAAAACGACTGTGCGTGGTATCGTTTTAAAGCTCTCCACGAGATCTATTTAAATATAGGAAGAACAGTTCGCAGTGGTTTTAACTGAACATTTTAAAAATTGTTTTCTTGTGAACTAGTGAACACTTTTGACAATATCGCATTTTATCTGGACAAACGCGAGTGCAAAACGACTGTGCGTGGTATCGTTTTAAATCTCTCGACGAGATCTATTTAAATATAGGAAGAACATTTCGCAGTGGTTTGAACTGAACATTTTAAAAATTGTTTTCTTGTGATCCAGTGAACACTTTTGACAATATCGCGTTTTATCTCGACAACCGTGAGGGCAAAACGACTGTGCGTGGTATCGTTTTAAAGCTCTCCACGAGATCTATTTAAATATAGGAAGAACAGTTCGCAGTGGTTTTAACTGAACATTTTAAAAATTGTTTTCTTGTGAACTAGTGAACACTTTTGACAATATCGCATTTTATCTGGACAAACGCGAGTGCAAAACGACTGTGCGTGGTATCGTTTTAAATCTCTCGACGAGATCTATTTAAATATAGGAAGAACATTTCGCAGTGGTTTGAACTGAACATTTTAAAAATTGTTTTCTTGTGATCCAGTGAACACTTTTGACAATATCGCGTTTTATCTCGACAACCGTGAGGGCAAAACGACTGTGCGTGGTATCGTTTTAAAGCTCTCCACGAGATCTATTTAAATATAGCAAGAACATTTCGCAGTGGTTTTAACTGAACATTTTAAAAATTGTTTTCTTGTGATCCAGTGAACACTTTTGATAATATCGCGTTTTATCTGGACAACCGTGAGGGCAAAACGACTGTGCGTGGTATCGTTTTAAAGCTCTCCACGAGATCTATTTAAATATAGGAAGAACATTTCGCAGTGGTTTAAACTGAACATTTTAAAGATTGTTTTCTTGTGAACTAGTGAACACTTTTGATAATATCGCGTTTTATATGGACAACCGTGAGGGCAAAACGACTGTGCGTGGTATCGTTTTAAAGCTCTCGACGAGATCTATTTAAATATAGGAAGAACATTTCGCAGTGGTTTAAACTGAACATTTTAAAGATTGTTTTCTTGTGAACCAGTGAACACTTTTGATAATTTCGCGTTTTATCTGGACAACGGTTAGTGCAAAACCCCTGTGCGTGGTATTGTTTCAAAGCTCTCGACGAGATCTATTCCAATATATGGCTTGAACTGAACATTTAAAAAAGCAAATTCTTGTGAACCAGTGAACACTTTTGAAAATATCGCGTTTTATCTGGACAACCGTGAGGGCAAAACGACTGTGCGTGGCAACGTTTTAAAGCTCTCCACGAGATCTATTTAAATATAGGAAGAACATTTCGCAGTGGTTTGAACTGAATATTTTAAAAATTGTTTTCTTGTGAACCAGTGAACACTTTTGATAATATCGCGTTTTATCTGGACAACCGTGAGGGCAAAACGACTGTGCGTGGTATCGTTTTAAAGCTCTCCACGAGATCTATTTAAATATAGGAAGAACATTTCGCAGTGGTTTAAACTGAACATTTTAAAAATTGTTTTCTTGTGATCCAGTGAACACTTTTGATAATATCGCGTTTTATCTGGACAACCGTGAGGGCAAAACGACTGTGCGTGGTATCGTTTTAAAGCTCTCCACGAGATCTATTTAAATATAGGAAGAACATTTCGCAGTGGTTTAAACTGAACATTTTAAAAATTGTTTTCTTGTGATCCAGTGAACACTTTTGATAATATCGCGTTTTATCTGGACAACCGTGAGGGCAAAACGACTGTGCGTGGTATCGTTTTAAAGCTCTCCACGAGATCTATTTAAATATAGGAAGAACAGTTCGCAGTGGTTTTAACTGAACATTTTAAAAATTGTTTTCTTGTGAACTAGTGAACACTTTTGACAATATCGCATTTTATCTGGACAAACGCGAGTGCAAAACGACTGTGCGTGGTATCGTTTTAAATCTCTCGACGAGATCTATTTAAATATAGGAAGAACATTTCGCAGTGGTTTGAACTGAACATTTTAAAAATTGTTTTCTTGTGATCCAGTGAACACTTTTGACAATATCGCGTTTTATCTCGACAACCGTGAGGGCAAAACGACTGTGCGTGGTATCGTTTTAAAGCTCTCCACGAGATCTATTTAAATATAGCAAGAACATTTCGCAGTGGTTTAAACTGAACATTTTAAAAATTGTTTTCTTGTGATCCAGTGAACACTTTTGATAATATCGCGTTTTATCTGGACAACCGTGAGGGCAAAACGACTGTGCGTGGTATCGTTTTAAAGCTCTCCACGAGATCTATTTAAATATAGGAAGAACATTTCGCAGTGGTTTAAACTGAACATTTTAAAGATTGTTTTCTTGTGAACTAGTGAACACTTTTGATAATATCGCGTTTTATATGGACAACCGTGAGGGCAAAACGACTGTGCGTGGTATCGTTTTAAAGCTCTCGACGAGATCTATTTAAATATAGGAAGAACATTTCGCAGTGGTTTGAACTGAACATTTTAAAAATTGTTTTCTTGTGAACCAGTGAACACTTTTGATAATTTCGCGTTTTATCTGGACAACGGTTAGTGCAAAACCCCTGTGCGTGGTATTGTTTCAAAGCTCTCGACGAGATCTATTCCAATATATGGCTTGAACTGAACATTTAAAAAAGCAAATTCTTGTGAACCAGTGAACACTTTTGAAAATATCGCGTTTTATCTGGACAACCGTGAGGGCAAAACGACTGTGCGTGGCAACGTTTTAAAGCTCTCCACGAGATCTATTTAAATATAGGAAGAACATTTCGCAGTGGTTTGAACTGAATATTTTAAAAATTGTTTTCTTGTGATCCAGTGAACACTTTTGATAATATCGCGTTTTATCTGGACAACCGTGAGGGCAAAACGACTGTGCGTGGCAACGTTTTAAAGCTCTCTACGAGATCTATTAAAGTACATAAAGAACATATCGTAGTGGTTTAAACTAAAATTTTAAAAATTGTTTTCGTGTAAACGGGTTTTCATTTCCGACAAATGCCGCTGAATTCGTAGAATGAACGCGAGCAAAAGTGGAGAAAATCAAAACGAGAGGCAAGTGATAAGGAATGTAGGAAGATTAAGAAGACAGAGCACCACGTTGGGTAATTCATATATCGATCTGCTTTGTGTTCGCATATGTATCCAGCATTTTTTGCCAAAATTATGTAAGCTACTTTTTATATCACAGACGTGTGCTGGCAAAGCTTTGAAACCATACTCGGCTAGCTCATTTCAACTCTCCGATCTGCATGTCGTAATCCTGAGTTCCAAACTGACGGCTCAATCAGAACTGAGCCGACCTGTAATTTTTTGCGTGTGTGCAATCATTTGGTCATTCTATAGAACAATGTAAAACAGCAGATAAATTTTGTGACCGGAGGGGGGAAGGGGGGGGGTATTTTTTCATCTTGTGACGGAATTTCGTCATTCAAAACTTTCGAAAACGAAGTTAAATGGAGAGTGAAGATTTCCCCGTGATCGTGATTTCTTGTTCTCGCGATGTTGTCTTCCTTCAGTACTGATTTAAATATAATTTTATAGCATAAATTGCGTCTTTTTACATCAAATACTGAACAGAAAAAAGATGTCGAAGAAGAGCTTCCAGCATACCTTCCGTGAAGTGGATAAAAAGGTGGGACAAGTGCATTCGAGTAGAGGGAGAATACTTCGAAAGTATGAAGGGAGGGCATAGCTTGGTGGACGCATTCCTTTAAAAGATTTTAGCCTCCCATATGAAAGAATCAGCGAACATAATGCTAATTCGCGCAAGCCATATTTAAAAAAAATTAGTATATACACTAGCGGAAAGTGGAAAAAGAACACCAAGAAGGAGACGTCTGATACCAACGAAATTTATACATAACGGAATACAGAGGATAACGTGATCAAAACATTATGGCAAAATACAGCTGTATTTGCTGGTAAACTGAAAAATAACATTTCCATGTAACATGGTTAGTACGAGGTTGAACTGCGTCACACTGTGCAATTCTGGCATGGAGTCTGTCGTACAGATGTTGGATGTAAGTTTGGGGTATTGAGTTCCAAGCATCCTCAACCTGGACGCCTAAATCGGGGATGGTCGTGGAGACCGGATAAGTCGTTGTCCCATAAAATCCCACACGTGCTCAATGGGGGACAAATCCGGTGAACCATGGAAGTTGTCTTACACCATGAAGTGCATGTTGCGTTGCACGTGCCGTGCGTGCGTTATCTTGCTGGAAAACACCACGATTGACCGACCTTACACATGGCACAACAACGGGCTGAATGATGTTGTTGATGTAGGAGGTGCTGCTTAACGTACCCGGTACAAACACTAGTTGTGTACGGGAGTGATATCAGATCGCTCTCTACACCAGGAGACCAGGTGTAGGCCCTGTGTGTTGCTGGCGGATGCAAGAAGGGTGGAGACGCTCCCCTGTGCGTCTGCGAACACGCATACAGCCATCGGAGGCTCCCAAGCAGAATCTGCTTTCATCGCTGAACACGACAGATCGCCATTACGTTCTCCAGTGCAGACGTTGGCGACACCACTGCAGCCGTTCCTGACGGTGGGCTGGAGTCAGAGGTACACATGCCAGAGGCACACGTGCACGTAGTCCTGCATCCAGTAGACGGTTGCGGATTGTTCGCACAGTCACCTCAGGTGCAACGGCAGCTCGGATTTGCGTCGCAGTGGATGTTCTGCTTGACAACGCCGCTCTTCTTATCCGTCGATCGGTCCGCTCATCAGTTCGTCTGTGACTCCCGGTTCCACGTCTTCTCGAGTGGGAATGTTCTTCGTACCATCTACGCCACCATCGTACCACCACCGATACTTCCCGTCCAATTCGCTCCGCAATACGACGATACGACCACCCGGCCTCGCGGAGTCCGACTAGACGACCTCGCTCAAAGTCCGATAACTTATGAAATCGTACACGTCTTCCATGTCCGGGCATTGCAGCTTCTTCGGGGTCTTCGCACGTGTCCGTACGCCGACGACTGATTACATTCACTTCGCCGCACTCCTTAAATACCACCGACGATAATTTGCATATTATGCCGTGCTGTGGCGTAAGCGCTCACCGGTTGGTCCCGAAATTAACATCACACCTACGTAAACTCGACCCCATTAACATATGTAAATTTCATGATCGTCCGCCAATTCCTTCTTGGTGTTCTTTTTTCACTTTTTTTTTATTGAAGGTTTAACGACCGCCGTGAGCAACTCAATGGGCTATAAACAGTCGCCCGTCCCTAATTTAGGGTCTCTGGTTCCAGGGAAAGGAGAGAGTCAATGCCGTAAGACAAACACAACATCCATGCCTCACGGGATTCGAACCCGGACCCCTTTCGGACGAATGATCAGAGGCCATCGCTTAGACCACTGCGCCACCGGGGCGGCCTTTTTTCACTTACCGCCAGTGTATATAAGACTTGACAACTCAACCACGCAATGTTTATGAGTGTTAACAACAAGATTAAAAGATACCAATGAACATGTTAACAACTGACCTCGGAAACACTCGTGAAATAAAACGGCATGAATTTTGCATCAACGCAATATCAAATTCCGAAATGTTGTCTTCATCCGTGAAAAAAACGTTTAAAAAACAAGTTAGTAAAATCATGCAATGCATTGATTATGATACGCTTTCCAACACACCAGAAATTATTAATTCTCAAGTTATGTGGATAATGGCTGTGAAATAAATCTCGCTCCTGTGTCCTGACCTTTGACCCCATTTCGTTGATATTCAACAGAACCGGTTCACTATACCTCCGGAACAACATGATAACGTTTTGCCGCAATCGAAACATTTTTTGGTAAGTTATGATGCACAAGGCAATGAAATGGATCCCGCTTTTATGTCCTGACCTTTGACCCCATTCCACCCATTTTCCATTGGTTTCGTTCCCAGGTGGTTCCTTACCACATACCAAAATTTCATCGAAATCGAACCATTTTTACGCAAGTTATAACGCATAAAGGCAATGGAATAAATACCGCTCTTATGGCGTGACATTTGACCCCAATTTGCCAATTTTCAAGAGGGTTCGTGCCCAGGTGGTTCCTTAACACATACTAAAATTTCATCGAAATCCAACCATATTTACGCATTTTATGACGCATAAAGCCAATGAAATGGATCCTGCTCTTATGGCGTGACATTTGACCCCACTTCACCCATTTTCAATAGGGTTCGTCCCCTAATAGTCCCCTACCACATACTAAAATTTCATCGAAATCGAATCATATTTACGCAAGTTATGACGCGTAAGGGCAATGGAATAAATCCCGCTCTTATGCCCTGCCTGACCTCTGACCCCAATTTGCCAATTTTCAATAGGGTTCGTGCCCAGGTAGTTTCCTACCACATACTGAAATTTCATCGAAATCGAACTATATTTACGCATGTTATGACGCATAAAGGCAATGAAACGGATCCCCGCTCTTATTGCGTGACCTTTGACCCCCACTTCACCCATTTTCAATAGGGTTCGTCCCCTGGTGGTCCCCTACCGCATACTAAAATTTCATCGAAGTCGAACCATATTTACGCAAGTTATGACGCATAAGAGCAATTGAATGGATCCTGCTCTTATGGCGTGACCTTTGACCCCACTTCATTGATTTTCATTAGGGTTCGTCCCCAGGTGGTCCCCTACCACATACTAAAATTTCATCGAAATCGAACCATATTTACGCAAGTTATGACGCATAAGAGCAATTGAATGGATCCTGCTCTTATGGCGTGACCTTTGACCCCACTTCACCCATTTTCAATAGGCTTCGTCCTCTGGTGGTCCCCTACCACATACTAAAATTTCATCGAAATCGAACCATATTTACGCAAGTTATGACGCATAAGAGCAATTGAATGGATCCTGCTCTTATGGCGTGACCTTTGACCCCACTTCACCCATTTTCAATAGGCTTCGTCCCCTGGTGGTCCCCTACCACATACTAAAATTTCATCGAAATCGAACCACATTTACGCAAGTTATGACGCATAAGAGCAATTGAATGGGTCCTGCTCTTATGGCGTGACCTTTGACCCCACTTCAACCATTTTCAATAGGGTTCGTCCTCTGGTGGCCCCCTACAACATACCAAAGTTTCATCGAAAGCGAACCATATTTACGCAAGTTATGACGCATAAGAGCAATTGAATGGATCCTGCTCTTATGGCGTGACCTTTGACCCCACTTCACCCATTTTCAATAGGGTTCGTCCCTTGGTGGTCCCCTACCACACACTGAAATTTCATCGAAATCGAACCATATTTACGCAAGTTATGACGCATAAGAGCAATTGAATGGGTCCTGCTCTTATGGCGTGACCTTTGACCCCACTACATCCATTTTCATAAGGGTTCGTCCCCAGGTGGTCCCCTACCACATACTAAAATTTCATCGAAATCGAACCATATTTACGCAAGTTATGACGCATAAGGGCAATTGAATGGATCCTGCTCTTATGGCGTGACCTTTGACCCCACTTCATCCATTTTCATTAGGGTTCGTCCCCAAGTGGTCCCCTACCACATACTAAAATTTCTTCGAAATCGAACCATATTTACGCAAGTTATGACGCATAAAGGCAATTGAATGGATCCTGCTCTTATGGCGTGACCTTTGACCCCACTTCATCCATTTTCATTAGGGTTCGTCCCTAGTTGGTCTCCTACCACATACTAAAATTTCATCCAAATCGAACCACATTTACGCAAGTTATGACGCATAAGAGCAATTGAATGGATGCTGCTCTTGTGGCGTGACCTTTGACCCCACTTCAACCATTTTCAATAGGGTTCGTCCTCTGGTGGCCCCCTACAACATACTAAAATTTCATCGAAAGCGAACCATATTTACGCAAGGTATGACGCATAAGAGCAATTGAATGGATCCTGCTCTTATGGCGTGACCTTTGACCCCACTTCACCCATTTTCAATAGGGTTCGTCCCTTGGTGGTCCCCTACCACACACTAAAATTTCATCGAAATCGAACCATATTTACGCAAGTTATGACGCATAAGAGCAATTGAATGGGTCCTGCTCTTATGGCGTGACCTTTGACCTCACTTCACCCATTTTCAATAGGCTTCGTCCTCTGGTGGTCCCCTACCACATACTAAAATTTCATCGAAATCGAACCATATTTACGCAAGTTATGACGCATAAGAGCAATTGAATGGATCCTGCTCTTATGGCGTGACCTTTGACCCCACTTCACCCATTTTCAATAGGGTTTGTCCCCTGGTGGTCCCCTACCACATACTAAAATTTCATCGAAATCGAACCACATTTACGCAAGTTATGACGCATAAGAGCAATTGAATGGATCCTGCTGTTATGGCGTGACCTTTGACCCCACTTCATCCATTTTCACTAGGGTTCGTCCCCAGGTGGTCCCCTACCACATACTAAAATTTCATCGAAATCGAACCATATTTACGCAAGTTATGACGCATAAGAGCAATTGAATGGATCCTGCTCTTATGGCGTGACCTTTGACCCCACTTCACCCATTTTCAATAGGGTTCGTCCCATGGTGGTCCCCTACCACATACTAAAATTTCTTCGAAATCGAACCATATTTACGCAAGTTATGACGCATAAAGGCAATTGAATGGATCCTGCTCTTATGGCGTGACCTTTGACCCCACTTCATCCATTTTCATTAGGGTTCGTCCCCAGGTGGTACCCTACCACATACTAAAATTTCATCGAAATCGAACCATATTTACGCAAGTTATGACGCATAAGGGCAATTGAATGGATCCTGCTGTTATGGCGTGACCTTTGACCCCACTTCATCCATTTTCATTAGGGTTCGTCCCTAGTTGGTCTCCTACCACATACTAAAATTTCATCGAAATCGAACCATATTTACGCAAGTTATGGCGCATAAGAGCAATTGAATGGATCCTGCTCTTATGGCGTGACCTTTGACCCCACTTCACCCATTTTCAATAGGGTTTGTCCCCTGGTGGTCCCCTACCACATACTAAAATTTCATCGAAATCGAACCACATTTACGCAAGTTATGACGCATAAGAGCAATTGAATGGATCCTGCTGTTATGGCGTGACCTTTGACCCCACTTCATCCATTTTCACTAGGGTTCGTCCCCAGGTGGTCCCCTACCACATACTAAAATTTCATCGAAATCGAACCATATTTACGCAAGTTATGACGCATAAGGGCAATTGAATGGATCCTGCTGTTATGGCGTGACCTTTGACCCCACTTCATCCATTTTCATTAGGGTTCGTCCCTAGTTGGTCTCCTACCACATACTAAAATTTCATCCAAATCGAACCACATTTACGCAAGTTATGACGCATAAGAGCAATTGAATGGATGCTGCTCTTATGGCGTGACCTTTGACCCCACTTCATCCATTTTCATTAGGGTTTGTCCCCAGGTGGTCCCCCACCACATACTAAAATTTCATCGGAATCGAACCATATTTATGCAAGTTATGACGCATAAATGCAATAGAATGGATCCTGCTCTTATGGCGTGACCTTTGACCCCACTTCATCCATTTTCATTAGGGTTCGTCCCCAAGTGGTCCCCTAATACATACTAAAATTTCATCGGAATCGAACCATATTTATGCAAGTTATGACGCATAAGGGCAATAGAATGGATCCTGCTCTTATGGCGTGACCTTTGACCCCACTTCACCCATTTTCAATAGGGTTCGTCCTCAGGTGGTCCCCTACCACACACTAAAATTTGATCGAAATCGAACCATATTTACGCAAGTTATGACGCATAAGGGCAATTAAATGGATCCTGCTCTTATGGCGTGACCTTTGACCCCACTTCAACCATTTTCAATAGGGTTCGTTCTCAGGTGGTCCCCTACCACATACTAAAATTTCATCGAAATCGAACCATATTTACGCAAGTTATGACGCATAAGAGCATAAGAGCAGCCACCGGGAGTCGAACCCAGAGGCTTCTCTTATGGCGTGACGTTTGACCCCACTTCACCCATTTTTAATGGGGTTCGTCCCCTGGTGGTCCCCTACCACATACTAAAATTTCCTCGAAATCGAACAATTTTTACGTGAGTTATCGTGCCGACAGACGGAAGGACACAGCTGGAGCATATACGTAAAAAATCAGTGTAATTACTTATTTCGCGAATTGTGTAAAGTAAGAGAATAATCGCGTCGACGTTTTCACAAAAGACACGCTGAAATTCTTCTTACGTACTAATGAAATTTTCCGAGTCTCTTGGCGACGAGAGCACCTCGGGGCTAACAATTTTTCTCTCCTCTAAATCAAGGTACGAGAGATGAATATTTTAACTGTGTTCACGTCTTGAAGTGTTGAAATGGGACAATAAGTCACTAACCCCCGCCTTGTAAATAAAAGATAATAAATAATAAACAGCAAAGGAGAAAGTTTTAAAAGGCAGAACTCAGATCTACGCCTCAACGGAACAGACGTATCGTTATCTGAATTAGAAGCGAAAATGGGCAGCGTTCTCTTTGTCAACAAAACGGATGCGTCAAAGAGTAAAAGCGCCGTCAGCGGGTATTATATTCCTTCTGCAGAGAAAAGTACGGGGCCCTGTAATTTTCACTTGCAGCCCAGACGAAGTGGCGAACAATGCGAGCCGGGGTCATCATATGAATAACACCCATTCGGCCGGCATTTTACGAACCACGTGATAACCCTTCGCGCATACAAAGTGAATAATATCCTGCGTTTTTAGGCAGCATTCTTGTGGAACAACCAGTGGAATTACAACACCGAAGAAGCCAACAAATAAAAATGGAACCCAACGATAAACAAATGCGTTGTTTTCTCTTGCTCATGCGATGAATTCACTCAGATATGTATCCTTTGCTTTTAAAATTCTTATAGTTCATTTAATAATTTTAATTTATTTATTTTTTAGCACGTAAACAAAAAAATGGCATCGAGTTCTCGGCTGTAATGAGCACGTCTTTTGAATACTTTCCGGTATGAACAAAACAGCGTGCTTCAAAGCATATTTTCAGAAGAAAAAGTCAGCGAAACCTCTTCTTGGTGAAAAAGTCCTGCAACTCCTCGTGTATTTTACGCACATCATGAATAAAATACGGGATTACACCGTGAAATCAGGGGCTGATTGGCACACCGGGACATATCCCGGTGGACCATTTGAAAAATAGCCCAGTTTCTCCTATTCTTCAAACAAAGATCTTCGCTCTTTCCACGTTTATAACTGAGTCACGGAAAAATGCCCATTTTCCGCCACCGGGAGTCGAACCCAGGGTCTTCCAGTTACGCTCCGGATATGCTTCCGCTACACCACAGCGGCCTCGAATTCCTCCAGACTCACACACGCTAACTGCCAAGCCAAGTTGGCAGGTTGCTTCTTGGAGCCCCGCACAATGCTGGGGATTCACCAAAGATGGTAAGCAGCAACTGAAGAAATAATTAGAAGGCGAATGAATAATTAATACAGACATTTAACGTGGACCAGGAACATCAAACAAAGATCTTCTCTCTTTCCACGTTTATAAGTGAGTCACGGAAAACTTCTCATTGGCCGCCACCGGGAGTCGAACCCAGGGTCTTCCACAGTTACGCGCCGGATATGCTTCCACTGCACTACAGCGGCCTCGAATTCCTCCAGACTCACACACGCTAATTGCCAAGCCAATTTGGCAGGTTGCTTCTTGGAGCCCCGCACAATGCTGGGTATTCACCAAAGAT
Source organism: Macrothele yani (assembly GCA_039090855.1). NCBI lineage: Eukaryota > Metazoa > Arthropoda > Arachnida > Araneae > Macrothelidae > Macrothele > Macrothele yani. Next base: position 15,860,873 of record CM077034.1, on the reverse strand, counting down.
GGTAAGCAGCAACTGAAGAAATAATTAGAAGGCGAATGAATAATTAATACAGACATTTAACGTGGACCAGGAACATCAAACAAAGATCTTCGCTTTTCCCCCGTTTATAAGTGAGTCGCGGAAATATTCTCATTGGCCGCCACCGGAAATCGAACATAGGGTCTTCCAGTTCACGCCGGATATGCTTCCACTGCACTACAGCGGCCTCGAATTCCTCCAGACTCACACACGCTAATTGCCAAGCCAATTTGGCAGGTTGCTTCTTGGAGCCCCGCACAATGCTGGGTATTCACCAAAGATGGTAAGCAGCAACTGAAGAAATAATTAGAAGGCGAATGAATAATTAATACAAACATTTAACGTGGACCAGGAACATCAAACAAAGATCTTCTCTCTTTCCACGTTTATAAGTGAGTCACGGAAAACTTCTCATTGGCCGCCACCGGGAGTCGAACCCAGGGTCTTCCACAGTTACGCGCCGGATATGCTTCCACTGCACTACAGCGGCCTCGAATTCCTCCAGACTCACACACGCTAATTGCCAAGCCAATTTGGCAGGTTGCTTCTTGGAGCCCCGCACAATGCTGGGTATTCACCAAAGATGGTAAGCAGCAACTGAAGAAATAATTAGAAGGCGAATGAATAATTAATACAGACATTTAACGTGGACCAGGAACATCAAACAAAGATCTTCGCTTTTCCCCCGTTTATAAGTGAGTCGCGGAAATATTCTCATTGGCCGCCACCGGAAATCGAACATAGGGTCTTCCAGTTCACGCCGGATATGCTTCCACTGCACTACAGCGGCCTCGAATTCCTCCAGACTCACACACGCTAACTGCCAAGCCAAGTTGGCAGGTTGCTTCTTAGAGCCCCGCACAATGCTGGGGATTCACCAAAGATGGTAAGCAGCAACTGAAGAAATAATTAGAAGGCGAATGAATAATTAATACAAACATTTAACGTGGACCAGGAACATCAAACAAAGATCTTCTCTCTTTCCACGTTTATAAGTGAGTCACGGAAAACTTCTCATTGGCCGCCACCGGGAGTCGAACCCAGGGTCTTCCACAGTTACGCGCCGGATATGCTTCCACTGCACTACAGCGGCCTCGAATTCCTCCAGACTCACACACGCCAACTGCCAAGCCAATTTGGCAGGTTGCTTCTTGGAGCCCCGCACAATGCTGGGTATTCACCAAAGATGGTAAGCAGCAACTGAAAAAATAATTAGAAGGCGAATGAATAATTAATACAGACATTTAACGTGGACCAGGAACATCAAACAAAGATCTTCGCTTTTCCCCCGTTTATAAGTGAGTCGCGGAAATATTCTCATTGGCCGCCACCGGAAATCGAACCCAGGGTCTTCCAGTTACGCGCCGGATATGCTTCCGCTACACCACAGCGGCCTCGAATTCCTCCAGACTCTCACGCGCTAACTGCCAAGCCAATTGGGCAGGTTGCTTCATGGAGCCCCGCAGAATGCTGGGGATTCACCAAAGATGGTAAGCAGCAACTGAAGAAATAATTAGAAGGCGAATGAATAATTAATACAGACATTTAACGTGGTCCAGGAACATCAAACAAAGATCTTAGCTCTTTCCACGTTTATAAGTGAGTCACGGAAAAATTCTCATAGGCCTCCACCGGGAGTCGAACCCAGGGTCTTCCAGTTTATATCCGCCGCGTAACTTGTTTATATCCCGCGCGTAACTGGAAGACCCTGGGTTCGTCTCCCGGTGGCGGCCTATGAGAATTTTTCCGTGACTCACTTATAAACGTGGAAAGAGCGAAGATCTTTGTTTGATGTTCCTGGTCCACGTTAAATGTCTTTATTAATTATCCTATTCTTTTTGTCTAGATTTTTTGGAAAGCACGAATAACTATCTTGCCACTTATGAATAACATAATAGATTGGAGATTTATTTCCATCTGAATGATTATTTACATAAAAATGCAACATCTTTTCGTTCTATGTATGTAGGCGTTGGCTCTAAAATAAAATAAAAAAGTTCTCTGCACTTCTTTGAGAAAAGAGCCTCCTGATCAAACAAGCTCTTGCAAATCAATTAAGTCAAGGCTAACTGCAGTTACACGTAGGTTGCTGGGTTTCGGAACCCAGGGTCATTGGTGTGCTGTACTCTAATGTGGTAGTCTATCGTCCCCCACGCTTATCCACTGACATGGTTCTTCGGCAGAGATTTTCGAAATTTGTTTCTCACTCACACGTATTTTAAAAGAAACAAAGTTGTAAATGAATGTATGGCACATCTATTCATAGCGTACTGTGGAATTAACTTTTTGACGGGTTGTTATAGAGGTTATTATCCAAAAAGTTGGTCAAATTAACGAATTAAAGCCTAGTTCGTCATCAGGACTACGTCACTGGAGAACTACTTCAGTGACGTAGTCTTGATGACGAACTAGGCTTTAGTTCGAAAATTTGACCACCAACTTTTTTGGATAATAACCTCTATAACACATGTAAAAAAAGTTTATTCCAAAGAAACAAAGGTTTACCAGTACTAGCTCATAGATCAAAAGAATGAGTAGACTTAGAAAAGGACTCTACCGATACCATTACCAATGCGCAGTTGGCGGTTAATCAGCAAATAAATATAAAAATTAATTGCATAGAGAAATTTCTACACTGAGAAAAAACGTTTTGTTAATTCAAAAAAAAAAAAAAAAAAAAAAAAAAAATGTCGATATACAGCCAACAAAAGATTTTGTTGAATTTGCAAAATTATTTTGTTGAAAATTATTGTTCATTTAACAAAATTTATTGTTATCACGACAAAACGTTTTGTTTATTTAACAAAATGATTTGTCGATTTTGGGGAATTTGTTTGATCCGACAAAACTATTGTTATCATGACAAAATGTTTTGTTGCTGCAACAGAACATATTGTCATGATAACAATATGTTTTGTTGGATCCATTTCCCAAAAATTGACCTAATCTTTTTGTTAAATGAACAAAACGTTTTGTTGTGTTAACAATAAATTTTGTTAAAATCAACAATAATGTTCAACAAAATAATTTTGGAAATTCAACAAAATAATTTTGAAAATTCAACAAAATAATTTTGAAAATTCAACAAAATAATTTTGAAAATTCAACAAAATAATTTTGGAAATTCAACAAAAATAATTTTGAAAATTCAACAAAATAATTTTGAAAATTCAACAAAATAATTTTGCAAATTCCACAAAATAATTTTGCAAATTCAACAAAATAATTTTGGAAATTCAACAAAATAATTTTGGAAATTCAAAAAAATAATTTTGGAAATTCAACAAAATAATTTTGGAAATTCAACAAAAATAATTTTGAAAATTCAACAAAATAATTTTGGAAATTCAACAAAATAATTTTGAAAATTCAACAAAATAATTTTGGAAATTCAGCAAAATAATTTTGGAAATTCAACAAAATAATTTTGAAAATTCAACAAAATAATTTTGGAAATTCAACAAAATAATTTTGGAAATTCAAAAAAATAATTTTGAAAATTCAACAAAATAATTTTGGAAATTCAACAAAATAATTTTGGAAATTCAACAAAATAGTTTTGGAAATTCAACAAAATAATTTTGAAAATTCAACAAAATAATTTTGCGAATTCAAAAAAATAATTTTGAAAATTCAACAAAATAATTTTGAAAATTCAACAAAATAATTTCGGAAATTCAACAAAATAATTTTTGAAATTCAACAAAATAATTTTGGAAATTCAAAAAAATAGTTTTGGAAATTCAACAAAATAATTTTGAAAATTCAACAAAATAATTTTGCAAATTCAAAAAAATAATTTTGAAAATTCAACAAAATAATTTCGGAAATTCAACAAAATAATTTCGGAAATTCAACAAAATAATTTTGAAAATTCAACAAAATAATTTTGAAAATTCAACAAAAAGTTTTGTTGACTGTATATCGACAACATTTTTTATTGATTCAACAAAAATGTTTGTTGAATTAACAAAACGTTTTTCTCAGTGTATGTTGCATTGCACATTTAACTTTCAGAATGATCTTCATAGTGATTTAGTTGGAAATTAAGGTCTTCAAGAGACCCTCGATTTTTTTCTATTTCCTTTTTAAAAATCAAATTTTTTAAAGGAAAATAATAATCTGGTACAATGTACCGTTTTGAGCTTGGTTTGATACTGCATTCAACGACCAAAGGAATTTTAAAATTGTTGTTAAAATTTGTTCACAACTGAATTCATTTTACGATGCATATTTCAACAGTTCTACTTCAACCGGTATCTAACAGAAATTTTTTTGATGAGGGAATTTATGACATACACTATCTACTAACAAGTAATTGGACACCCCTGGAAACGACGATATCTGCGGTCCTGATATACGTCACGGCCGCCGCCGCCGTTAAATATCGTGTGGGAAACAACAACGCAACCAGTCGCATGCAAGATGCCACGCAGTTCGGAGCTCTCTGATTTCGAGAAAGGTGTAATCGTCGGGTATCACAGAAATGGCCGATGACATATCCAGCGAGTTGAAGTACCCAAAATCGACAGTGGCCTACGTGATTGACAAGTGGAAGATGAGAGGTGACTGTCGGAATGTGCCCCGACCCGGCAGACCCACAAAACTGGGAGTTAGAGACCGACTGGTGCTGGCCAGAGAAATTCCGAGGAACCGCACCAAATCGATGGGCCACATCCGCGAGGAGTTTCAACAGGCATCCGGGAGTGTTCTTTCGATGAATACCATCCGTAAGGAAGCCCATCTCCTCGGTTATCATGGACGTGCTGCCGCCCACAAGCCTTTGATCACCAAGTCCAATAGCGTTGCTCGGCTAACGTGGTGCAAGGAACGTCGACAGTGGACCGTTGAACAGTGGAAACAGGTTCTCTGGAGCGACGAATCAAGGTTCACCCTCTACCGTTCGGATGGCAGAGTCTGGGTTTGACGTCTGCCTGGAGAACGCCTCCTGCCGGAATGTATTGTGCCAACTGTGAAGTTCGGCGGTTGTGGAATTATGCTAAGGGGGTGTTTCTCCTGGTATGGCACGGGACCCTTGGTCGCAATTTCTGGTAGACTCAACGCCGAGACCTACTGCACCATTTTGGATGACCATGCGCTTCCTACGTTGTGGCAGTTTTACGGGGTGGACCAATGTTACTTTCAGGATGACAATGCCACCTGTCATGTTGCGAGGTCCACGATGGCTTGATATGGTGACAATGGGGTTAATCGAATGGACTGGCCCCGGACCTTAACCCTATCGAGCACCTCTGGGACGAGTTGGAGCGTCGACTTAAGGGGTGCCTCCACCGTCCGAAATCGGTGAAGGAACTGACCTGTCTTCTCCAAGCCGAGTGGAAGAAAATACCGCTAGCCGTCGTACAACGCCTGGTTGAGAGTATGCGCAGCTGTAATCGCCGCTCGTGGAGGCTCCACCAACTATTGAAGGTGAATAAACTTCGTTTTCCTTTGCTATCGCAGGTGTCCAATTACTTGTTGGTAGATAGTGTATTTTCCTGTATGAGTGAGTGTTTTAATAGTGGACTAAAAGAATAAAATTTCCGGCCTGGTTTCGTCTACCCAATCGGCCCCTGCATGAAATACAAATTTTGAAGATGCGAATCGACTTTTTTGGTGTAAATATGACATGGATGGTAAATCAGATAATATCCGAAAACTTGAAAATTTAGTCGTCCTGGAGCCGGAATCGAACCCGCGTCTCCCGGATAACGGCGGAGTATGCTAACCACTACACCATCCAGAACGACCGAGTTTCAAGTCGTACAGCAAAATTGCCGGTAGGTTTCAGTCTTTTTCAGAAATTTCCCGTTTATTATAACTTCCGTATTTTCACAGTTTTTACCGTAGCTAGAAATTCCATTTATTTCAGAAAAACCCCTTTCAGGTTTTTCCGTACTTTAAACTGAAATTTCGCAGAACCGACGACACTGTATTTTTTCAGCCCTTTTGCCCCTGATAATCCTCCCGCTCCAGTCAGGATCGAACCCGCGCCGCTTGGGTTGGTTGAACAGGCAACGCTCGCCTTTAACCAATGAGCCACACACACTGGGCAATTACGTACATCGTAAAACAAATTGCGCGACTTTGATGGGTTTCTTTTTTTTTTTTTTTCGGCATATTATGAGTGATTTAGATGTCTTATTTTCTGATGGAACTTATTATTTTTCTGCATAGATTTGTAATATATATATATACACTGCCGGACAATTGCTAAGGACGGATGACAATAGCAACGATAGCAACCATAAAATGGAAAGCAGGAAAATGTGGAAATTAGCATAAGTGCGGGATACAGTAAGACGTGTTGTCCGTATGCAAATTTTGGATTGCCGAACTTGTTCGTGACGTCATAGCGCTGATAAGAGATATAAAGGATTTGACGCGTATTGGCCGTTGTTGTTCAAACGCAAAGTTGAAAGGGAAAGAATCAATTGACGAACTTGCAATTTTCAGTATGTCTTCCCGACATCACCTAGATGATTCTACGCGTGGCCGTATTATTGGCAAGATTGAAGAAGGGCGAAAAATAACAGATGTTGCCAGGGAGTTCGACGTCAGCCACAGTGTTGTTTCAAGGCTTTGGAAATCATTTCAAACAAATGGAGAGTGTAGCAAACGTCACGGGGGAGGTCGTGTTCGCAGTACGACACCTGCAGAAGATCGGTACATAGTGCTATCAACAAAAAGACACCGGCGCAGCACAGCTAGTGAGGTAGCAAATCAGTTTATGGCTGCTACTGGCAAGCGGATCTCCCGAAAAACTGTCGCCAGACGTTTGCATGAAGGAGGACTATACGCCCGCCGGCCTGTTGTGGGCATCCCATTGTCCAGACGTCACCGTACCGCCCCTTTGCAATGGTGCCATCAACATCGCAATTGGACTGATAACGACTGGTCTGCTGTCCTCTTCTCAGATGAGAGTAGATAGTCTATCGTCTGATTGTCGACGACAACTGATCTGGCGTGATAGTGGTACTGCATATTGTCCAGCAAACATACAGGATATCCGACATGTAGTGTCATGGTATGGGCTGGCATCATGATCAATGGCCGTACGTCCCTCTATGTGCTTCCAACTGGAACTATGACTGGCCAACGATACATTAATGATGTTCTGCTACCTCATGTTCGCATGTTCCGTGGTGCTGTCGGTGATAGATTCATTTTCATGGACGACAACGCAACATGTCATCGAACAGTCGCTGTCCAGGAGTGTCTTGAGAGCGAGGATATTCAACGCCTCGTATGGCCAGCACGTTCTCCGGATCTGAATCCCATTGAAAATGTGTGGGATGCTTTGGGGAGGAGTCTTGCTGGTCGCCAATGCCCTCCAATAAACAAGGACACCCTCATCCGTGCACTGACAGAGGAATGGGATAAATTACCCCAACAGCTGCTTGATAATGTTGTGCAAAGCATGACACGACGTGTGGAATCTTGCATCGCCCTCCATGGCTGCCATATCCCGTATTGACATCTTACGCCGGAACGCCTGCGGATGGTAATTGCATTTTTTTCACGTTTACGTATTCTGCACAAAATGGCCTGTTTGTCCCTTGAACAAGTTCCAAAGCCTTCTGGATTTCAGAGCACAATAAATTGTCTTTCTTGTAATGTCCGGTATGAGGAAAGAATGCCCACGGAAAAAACGCCCAATACCCCCAGAGGAAATGACATTATTTTATTTCACTTGGCACCCAACCACACTTACTTTTTTATGCGCTATATAGCCGTTTATGATCCGTCCTTAGCAATTGTCCAGCAGTGTATTTTTTTAGAAAGACTTTTCAGAAATTACGCACCTTTCATTGTGAACTTTCGAAGCGATAAGATGCTTTGCAGTTGATTTTTTTTTTAAACTGACAAGGTCTTTGTCTTTAAAAAAAATGTGAAATGTACTTTTTTATATAACAGTATTTATTATGTAGCTTTACTATTGATAGCTATAATAGCTTTTGTCTTAAGTTGTCCAAAGCCTGATACACAGACATCGTATATAAATCATCTGTACAATAAGTTAAGTACCTGGTTTCTTACAGTAACACAATATACAGGGTGCATAGGAAAGTCACTTTAGCCTGGAATAACTTGCGAACAGAGAAAGGTACAGTTATGCAAGTGAGATAACGGTATAGTAAAGCGACTACGCTCGATCAAATGCATCCGATAGCAGCGCCTCAAGTGGCGAAATGCGGAAGTTAGCTATAGCAAATCAAAAACGAAAAGAGATAGAGCAAAATTTCCAACTACAAAGGTGTAGAGCATCAATTAATTAGTACAAAACCACATTTGTTTCACACGGATAAGATCAATTCTCGCCTGACTACCCTAAAATGTCCGAAATCGATGCGCGACCTTTTTTTTTTTTTTTTGATTGTAGGTTTAACGACCACCGTGAGCAACTCAATGGGCTATAAGCAGTCGCCCGTCCCTAATTTAGGGTCACTGGTTCCAGGGAAGGGAGAGAGCCAGTGCCGTAAGACAAACACAACATCCATGCCTGACCGGGATTCGAACCCGGACCCCTTACGGGCGAATGATCAGAGGCCAACGCCTTAGACCACTGCGCCACCGGGGCGGCGCGACCTTTTGTGTGAACGTTTGAAGGGAACAGGCATAGGTATGAGCAAATACACACAATTTATTGCATAAATGCGTACTTATGTCAATACAGTTTGATGACGTCAGACAAAACAAAAACAAAAAAAGGCAAACTGGCGCACAGTGATAAAAAGGTTAATGTCGAGTATGTTCGAAGAGTTCGCCATTGCCCACGATACACATTTGTATTCGTTAAAGTAACTCCGCATGCACATTCCTCAGCATGGAAGGTGTCACGCTATTGCAAGCATCTGTAACACGACGACGTGGCTCCAGCAGACTTGTAGGCGCTCTTGCATACACCTGATTTGTTAGGTAACCCCAGAATTCCAAGCTCGCCATTGTCACACAGCGTACGTAGACCTAAACTTCTGATCAGGGTACATCCTGCTACTGGTTTTTATGTCGTAGGTACGGTACAACGTCGCAATCTGCATTCGGTTACATTTGCGAAATGTGAATATGCAGATTCGAATCGTCGCGCATCGATTTCGGACATTGTAGGGTATTCAGGAGAAAATTTATCTTATCCGCATGAAACAAATGTCGTTTTGTACTAATTAAGTGATGCTCTACAACTTTGTGATTAGAAATTTTGCTCTATCGCTTTTCGTTTTCGATTTGCAATGGCTAACTTCCGCATTTTGTCACTAGGGGCGCTGTTATTGGTTGTATTCGATCGGGCGTAGTCGCTTTGCTATACCGTTATCTCACTTGTATAACTCTACCTCTCTCCGTTCGCAAGTTATTCCTGGCTAAAGGAACTTTCCTATTGCAGCCTGTATAATAAATAGCTGGTGCACAAAATAGGAGAGAGGAGAAGAAATATCCTGTGCCATAATAAATAAAATCCATGCGATGTGCTATCCGCTATATCTGATCTCGCTACGGAACTTCAAAATTCGACAGACGATTGAAATTTAAAAGTTAATCAAACCTCAAGTATTCTCACCAATCGCTCCTATTAACGGTAATTTCTCGTCATGCGGATGCGGAAAAAGTGAGAACGGAGTTTTTCCGTTAAGATACGAAAGGAATTGCAGAAAGGTTTCTGAAAATTCGGAATTTTCCGTTAACACATCTCTAAAACGGTAATTTACCGTCAATCTAAGAAAGAAACTGCGGAAAGGTTTCTGAAAATTCAGAATTGTCCGTTAACACATCTCTAAAACGGTAATTTACCGTCAATCTAAGAAAGAAACTGCGGAAAGGTTTCTGAAAATTCAGAATTGTCCGTTAACACATCTCTAAAACGGTAATTTACCGTCAATCTAAGAAAGAAACTGCGGAAAGGTTTCTGAAAATTCAGAATTGTCCGTTAACACATCTGCAAAACGGTAATTTATCGTCAATATAAGAAAGAAACTGCGGAAAGGTTTCTGAAAATTCAGAATTGTCCGTTAACACATCTCTAAACCGGTGATTTATCGTCAATATAAGAAAGAAACTGCGAAAAGGTTTCTGAAAATTCAGAACTGTCCGTTAACACATCTCTAAAACGGTGATTTATGGTCAATATAAGAAAGAAACTGCGGAAAGGTTTCTGAAAATTCAGAATTGTCCGTTAACACATCTCTAAACCGGTGATTTATCGTCAATATAAGAAAGAAACTGCGGAAAGGTTTCTGAAAATTCAGAATTGTCCGTTAACACATCTCTAAAACGGTGATTTATCGTCAATATAAGAAAGAAACTGCGGAAAGGTTTCTGAAAATTCAGAATTGTCCGTTAACACATCTCTAAAACGGTGATTTACCGTCAATATAAGAAAGAAACTGCGGAAAGGTTTCTGAAAATTCAGAATTGTCCGTTAACACATGTCTAAAACGGTAATTTATCGTCAATATAAGAAAGAAACTGCGGAAAAGTTTCTGAAAATTCAGAATTTTCTTTTAACACATCTCTAAAACGGTAATTTATCGTCAATATAAAAAAGAAACTGCGGAAAGGTTTCTGAAAATTCAAAATTTTCCGTTAACACATCTCTTAAACGATAATTTACCGTCAATATAAGAAAGAAACTGCGGAAAGGTTTCTGAAAATTCAGAATTGTCCGTTAACACATCTCTAAAACGGTAATTTATCGTCAATATAAGAAAGAAACTGCGGAAAGGTTTCTAAAAATTCAGAATTGTCCGTTAACACATCTCTAAACCGGTGATTTATCGTCAATATAAGAAAGAAACTGCGGAAAGGTTTCTGAAAATTCAGAATTGTCCGTTAACACATCTCTAAAACGGTGATTTATCGTCAATATAAGAAAGAAACTGCGGAAAGGTTTCTGAAAATTCAGAATTGTCCGTTAATACATCTCTAAACCGGTGATTTATCGTCAATGTAAGAAAGAAACTGCGGAAAGGTTTCTGGAAATTCAGAAATGTCCGTAAACACATCTCTAAAACGGTAATTTATCGTCAATATAAGAAAGAAACTGCGGAAAGTTTTCTGAAAATTCAGAATTGTCCGTTAACACATCTCTAAACCAGTGATTTATCGTCAATGTAAGAAAGAAACTGCGGAAAGGTTTCTGAAAATTCAGAATTGTCCGTTAACACATCTCTAAAACGGTAATTTATCGTCAATATAAGAAAGAAACTGCGGAAAGGTTTCTGAAAATTCCGAATTGTCCGTTAACACATCTCTAAACCGGTGATTTATCGTCAATATAAGAAAGAAACTGCGGAAAGGTTTCTGAAAATTCAGAATTGTCCGTTAACACAACTCTAAACCGGTGATTTATCGTCAATATAAGAAAGAAACTGTGGAAAGGTTTCTGAGAATTCAGAATTGTCCGTTAACACATCTGCAAAACGGTAATTTATCGTCAATATAAGAAAGAAACTGCGGAAAGGTTTCTGAAAATTCAGAATTGTCCGTTAACACATCTCTAAACTGGTGATTTATCGTCAATATAAGAAAGAAACTGCGGAAGGGTTTCTGAAAATTCAAAATTGTCCGTTAACACATCTCTAAAACGGTGATTTATCGTCAATATAAGAAAGAAACTGCGGAAAGGTTTCTGAAAATTCAGAATTGACCGTTAACACATCTCTAAAACGGTGATTTATTGTCAATGTAAGAAAGAAACTGCGGAAAGGTTTCTGAAAATTCAGAATTGTCCGTTAACACATCTCTAAACCGGTGATTTATCGTCAATATAAGAAAGAAACTGCGGAAAGGTTTCTGAAAATTCAGAATTGTCCGTTAACACATCTGAAAAACGGTAATTTATCGTCAATATAAGAAAGAAACTGCGGAAAGTTTTCTGAAAATTCAGAATTTTATGTTAACACATCTCTAAAACGGTAATTTACCGTCAATCTAAGAAAGAAACTGAGGAAAGGTTTCTGAAAATTCAGAATTGTCCGTTAACACATCTCTAAACCGGTGATTTATCGTCAATATAAGAAAGAAACTGCGGAAAGGTTTCTGAACATTCAGAATTGTCCGTTAACACATCTCTAAAAAGGTGATTTATCGTCAATATAAGAAAGAAACTGCGGAAAGGTTTCTGAAAATTCAGAATTGTCCGTTAACACATCTCTAAACCGGTGATTTATCGTCAATATAAGAAAGAAACTGCGGAAAGGTTTCTGAAAATTCAGAATTGTCCGTTAACACATCTCTAAACCGGTGATTTATCGTCAATATAAGAAAGAAACTGCGGAAAGGTTTCTGAAAATTCAGAATTGTCAGTTAACACATCTCTAAAACGGTGATTTATGGTCAATATAAGAAAGAAACTGCAGAAAGGTTTCTGAAAATTCAGAATTGTCCGTTAACACATCTCTAAACCGATGATTTATCGTCAATATAAGAAAGAAACTGCGGAAAGGTTTCTGAAAATTCAGAATTGTCCGTTAACACATCTGCAAAACGGTAATTTATCGTCAATATAAGAAAGAAACTGCGGAAAGGTTTCTGAAAATTCAGAATTTTATGTTAACACATCTCTAAAACGGTAATTTACCGTCAATCTAAGAAACAAACTGCGGAAAGGTTTCTGAAAATTCAGAATTGTCCGTTAACACATCTCTAAAACGGTGATTTAGCGTCAATATAAGAAAGAAGCTGCGGAAAGGTTTATGAAAATTCAGAATTGTCCGTTAACACATCTCTAAAACGGTGGTTTATCGTCACTATAAGAAAGAAACTGCGGAAAGGTGTCAGAAAATTCAGAATTGTCCGTTAACACATCTCTAAACCGGTGATTTATCGTCAATATAAGAAAGAAACTGCGGAAAGGTTTCTGGAAATTCAGAATTGTCCGTTAACACATCTCTAAACCGGTTATTTATCGTCAATATAAGAAAGAAACTGCGGAAAGGTTTCTGAAAATTCAAAATTGTCCGTTAACACATCTCTAAAACGGTGATTTATCGTCAATATAAGAAAGAAACTGCGGAAAGGTTTCTGAAAATTCAGAATTGTCCGTTAACACATCTCTAAAACGGTGATTTATGGTCAATGTAAGAAAGAAACTGCGGAAAGGTTTCTGAAAATTCAGAATTGTCCGTTAACACATCTCTAAAACGGTAATTTATCATCAATCTAAGAAAGAACTGCGGAAAGGTTTCTGAAAATTCAGAATTGTCCGTTAACACATCTGCAAAACGGTAATTTATCGTCAATATAAGAAAGAAACTGCGGAAAGGTTTCTGAAAATTCAGAATTGTCCGTTAACACATCTCTAAAACGGTGATTTATCGTCAATATAAGAAAGAAACTGCGGAAAGGTTTCTGAAAATTCAGAATTGTCCATTAACACATCTCTAAAACGGTGATTTATCGTCAATATAAGAAAGAAACTGCGGAAAGGTTTCTGAAAATTCAGAATTGTCCGTTAACACATCTCTAAAACGGTGGTTTATCGTCAATATAAGAAAGAAACTGCGGAAAGGTGTCAGAAAATTCAGAATTGTCCGTTAACACATCTCTAAACCGGTGATTTATCGTCAATATAAGAAAGAAACTGCGGAAAGGTGTCTGAAAAATTCGGAATTGTCCGTTAACACATCTCTAAACCGGTTATTTATCGTCAATATAAGAAAGAAACTGAGGAAAGGTTTCTGAAAATTCAAAATTGTCCGTTAACACGTCTCTAAACCGGTGATTTATCGTCAATATAAGAAAGAAACTGCGGAAAGGTTTCTGAAAATTCAGAATTGTCCGTTAACACATCTCTAAAACGGTGATTTATGGTCAATGTAAGAAAGAAACTGCGGAAAGGTTTCTGAAAATTCAGAATTGTCCGTTAACACATCTCTAAAACGGTGATTTATCGTCAATATAAGAAAGAAACTGCGGAAAGGTTTCTGAAAATTCAGAATTGTCCGTTAACACATCTCTAAAACGGTGATTTATGGTCAATGTAAGAAAGAAACTGCGGAAAGGTTTCTGAAAATTCAGAATTGTCCGTTAACACATCTCTAAAACGGTAATTTATCGTCAATCTAAGAAAGAACTGCGGAAAGGTTTCTGAAAATTCAGAATTGTCCGTTAACATATCTCTAAAACGGTGATTTATCGTCAATTTGATAAGAAAGAAACTGCGGAAAGGTTTCTGAAAATTCAGAATTGTCCGTTAACACATCTCTAAAACGGTGATTTATCGTCAATATAAGAAAGAACTGCGGAAAGGTTTCTGAAAATTCAGAATTGTCCGTTAACACATCTCTAAAACGGTAATTTATCGTCAATCTAAGAAAGAACTGCGGAAAGGTTTCTGAAAATTCAGAATTGTCCGTTAACATATCTCTAAAACGGTGATTTATCGTCAATATAAGAAAGAACTGCGGAAAGTTTTCTGAAAATTCAGAATTGTCCGTTAACACATCTCTAAAACTGTGATTTATCGTCAATGTAAGAAAGAAACTGCGGAAAGGTTTATGAAAATTCAGAATTTTCCCGTGGTACGAAAAAACCCGTTAAATTTAGGTTCATTTCCCTCATTTAACGGAAAAGGTTGTATCAGAAATATGCTTCGTTAATTCACGAAAGAAATGACGGAAAGTGTCTCGTAAATTGCACAATTTTTTTAAAAGATAGATGAACACGAAAGAAGCATCTGCAGCCGTTAAAAAAATATTGCCAGCTAAGAAAATGGCGCGCGGCTATTTTAGCTATCAAGAGTAAATTTTATATTTGGAAGTCTTGTGAAATAATACTATTGAAACAGTACATTTCAAGAATTTTTTAAGATACATGAAAGTTAGTGGCAAAAGTGATACGCTGGTCCGGTAACGCCGTGTTCTAAGCGATGGCTTCTGATCATTTGTCCGAAAGGGGTCTGGGTTCGAATCCCGGTGATGCATGGATGTTGTGTTTGTCTTACGATCCTTGCTCTCTCCCTTCCCTGAAACCAGTGGCCCTAAATTAGGGACGGGAGACTGCTTATAGCGCGCTGAGTTGCTCACGGTGGTCGTTAAACCTCCAATTAAAAAAAAAAAAAAAAAAAAAAAAAAGAGTGGTACCTCAGATGGTTTGCGACTGCAAACGGAGCATTGCCTCGCCCTCAAACGCCCCACGACACGCGAGAAAGATTAGTTGAGTTGAGGATCATATAGGGGACTGTTTATTGCCTACTTGAGTTGCCTGCGTTCGTGGGTCATTTCCAGATGGAACATAAATTCGGGAAGAAATGAGGCTTTTGAAGTAAAATGTTGCGGAAGTCTCCTTTCTGTTCTTTTAGACGAAACCTTTTTTTTTTTTTTTTTTTTTTTTTACTATGCTAGGTTAAAGTTCAGAAAGGGCGTTTAACAAAGTAATAGTCTACTAACTTTATTCTCGCCTTTAAATTATGTTATTTCCCCCCCCCCCCCCTGTTTTCTTCCTTGCGCTTTTTCCTACGTGTTCTGGAAATAAAAGAAAGAAGGTACAGGAAAGACAAAAAGCGCTTACTCATTTCAACATCCGTCTATCCGGTGATGTGTAGCACCATACACTGAAGACCCAAAACATTGTGACCACCTGTCTGATATGATTTTAGTTCTGCACGTGCTGCTGAAACAGCTCTTACTCGGCGAGGTTACAAGAGTTCTAAAGATGCAATGTAAGGGCACAGGGCACTTCGACCATTAACGGTTCCGAGTGCAAATTGGGAGGTGTGAGTGGATGGTATTGAAAAAGCTGAAACTGTCTCGCCCACCTAGATGAACACAACGACATGAGACCTGTGTTAGAGATCAAGCGGAAATCATGCGAGATAAACTTAAAATTATTTCATAAACATCTCTCTCTCTCTCTCTCTCACGCGCTCTCTCTTGCTTTCTGTCTCTCTCTCTCTCTCGTGCTCTCTCGTGCTCTCTGTCGCTCTCTCTCGCGTGCTGTCTCTCTTGCTCTCTTTCGTTCTGGCTGGCTGGCTCTCTCGTGCTGTCTTTCTGGCTGGCTCTCTTTCGCTCTCTTTCTCTCTCGCTCTGGTTGGCCCTTTCTCGCGTGCTCTCTCTCTGGCTGACTCTCTTTCGCTCTCTCTCTATCTGGCTGTCTCTCGCTCTCTCTCGCGTGCTGTCTCTCTCTTGCTGCCCTTCTCGCGCGTGCTCTTTTTCTTGCTCTGTCTCTCTCTTGCTGTCCTTCTCGCGCGTGCTCTTTTTCTTGCTCTGTCTCTCTCTCTCTCTCTCTTTGCTGTCCTTCTCGCGCGTGCTCTTTTTCTTGCTCTGTCTCTCTCTGGTTGGCTCCCTTCTCGCGAGTGCTCTTTTTCTTGCTCTGTCTCTCACTGGCTGGCTCCCTCTCGCGCGTGCTCTTTTTCTTGCTCTGTCTCTCTCTGGCTGGCTCCCCCTCGCGCGTGCTCTTTTTCTTGCTCTGTCTCTCTCTTGCTGTCCTTCTCGCGCGTGCTCTTTTTCTTGCTCTGTCTCTCTCTGGCTGGCTCCCCCTCGCGCGTGCTCTTTTTCTTGCTCAGTCTCTCTCTGGCTGGCTCCCCCTCGCGCGTGCTCTTTTTCTTGTTCTGTCTCTCTCTTGCTGTCCTTCTCGCGCGTGCTCTTTTTCTTGCTCTGTCTCTCTCTCTTGCTGTCCTTCTCGCGCGTGCTCTTTTTCTTGCTCTGTCTCTCTCTGGCTGGCTCCCTCTCGCGCGTGCTCTTTTTCTTGCTCTGTCTCTCTCTGGCTGGCTCCTCCTCGCGCGTGCTCTTTTTCTTGTTCTGTCTCTCTCTTGCTGTCCTTCTCGCGCGTGCTCTTTTTCTTGCTCTGTCTCTCTCTTGTTGTCCTTCTCGCGCGTGCTCTTTTTCTTGCTCTGTCTCTCTCTTGCTGTCCTTCTCGCGCGTGCTCTTTTTCTTGCTCTGTCTCTCTCTGGCTTGCTCCCTCTCGCGCGTGCTCTTTTTCTTGCTCTGTCTCTCTCTGGCTGGCTCCCTCTCGCGCGTGCTCTTTTTCTTGCTCTGTCTCTCTCATGCTGGCTCCTCCTCGCGCGTGCTCTTTTTCTTGCTCTGTCTCTCTCTGGCTGGCTCCCTCTCGCGCGTGCTCTTTTTCTTGCTCTGTCTCTCTCTGGCTGGCTCCCCCTCGCGCGTGCTCTTTTTTCTTGCTCTGTCTCTCTCTTGCTGTCCTTCTCGCGCGTGCTCTTTTTCTTGCTCTGTCTCTCTCTGGCTGGTTCTTTCGCTGTCTCTTTCGGTCTCTCTCTCTATCTCTTCCTTGTCAGTTATGTGGTTTTGAGCCGTCGCAGATTGGATTTGCTGTTCCAACACGAACCCCAGATGCTCGATCGGGTTGATATCTCTGGAATTTTAAGCCCAGACAAATACCTGGAACTCTTCCTCATGTTCCGCGAACCATTCTCGAAATATTCCGAGCAGTGTGACATGGCGCATTATCCTGATGAAGGAAGGCACAACTAAAGGAGGATATTGTTGCCATGAAAGGATGTACCTGGTAATAATGTTTAGGTAGGTGGTAGGCGTCATACTTCCCCGCAAATGAACGACTGTACCCAGGGTTTCCAAGCAGAACATTTCCCGTAACATTAGACATCCTCAAACGCTTGTTTTCGTCCCAGCGAGCATCCTAGTGCCAACACTTCTCTCCAGGGGTCCACGTGATGCAACAGGAAACGAGATTCGTCGGACCCGACGACTTTCTTCCAATCATTCCAGGTCCAGTTTGCGCTTCCAACAGTGAACCGAGGTTAGCCTGGGCACTCGGAGCGGAAATTTTTTCAACAAGATTCGCTGTACTGTGTTTTGCGAAAGATTACTCTCGTCACCAGCATTCAAATGATCCGCGAGTTGCTCCACACTATCCCTTCTGTTGGCTCATAATCAGCAATAAACTCGAAAAGTTGTTTTCCCGCAATCTTACCTTAATAACTTTTAATTTGATTTTCTCGCCTTAAATGACTTTTTTTCTCCGGCACACTTGTTATCCCCTTCACCGCTTGCTTCAGACTGAATGTCCTATTCGACGGTTAGTTTAAAACTTCATACCGAAGCTTTTTCTACAAAGTAATGCGACATCTGGTGTTACAAATCGGAACTATCTAAATTCTCGACAATGTGCTATTGGGACAACATCTGCTTTCAGATGCAATCTTGCTCACTTCGGCATCTCAAGATTTCAATTTTTATTGTAGGTTAGAGCGTTTAGATACACTATCTACCAACAAGCAATTGGACATCCCTGCAATCGCCAATATCTATGGTCCTGATACACGTCACGGCAGGCGCCGCCGTTAAATATCGTGTGGGGGAAACAACAACACAACCAGTCGCATGCAAGATGCCACGCAGTTCGGAGCTCTCTGATTTCGAGAAAGGTGTAATCGTCGGGTATCACAGAAATGGCCGATGACATATCCAGCGAGTTGAAGTACCCAAAATCGACAGTGGCCTACGTGATTGGACAAGTGGAAGATGAGAGGTGACTGTCGGAATGTGCCCCGACCCGGCAGACCCACAAAACTGGGAGTTAGAGACTGACGGGTGCTGGCCAGAGAAATTGAGAAGAACCGCACCAAATCGATGGGCCACATCCACGAGGAGTTTCAACAGGCATCCGGGAGTGTTCTTTCGATGAATACCATCCGTAAGGAAGCCCATCTGCTCGGTTATCATGGACCCACAAGCCTTTGATCACCAAGTCCAATAGCGCTGCTCGGCTAACGTGGTACAAAGAACGTCGATAGTGGACATTTGAACAGTGGAAACAGGTTCTCTGGAGCGACAAATCAAGGTTCACCCTCTACCGTTCGGATGGCAGGGTCTGCGTTTGGCGTCTGCCTGGAGAACGCCTCCTGCGGGAATGTATTGTGCAAACTGTGAAGTTCGGCGGCGGTGGAATTATGCTTTGGGAGGTGTTTCTCCTGGTATGGCACGGGACCCTTGGTCGCAATTCCTGGTAGGCTCAACGCCGAGACCTACTGCACCAATTTGAATGACCACGTGCTTCCTACGTTGGGGCAGTTATACGGAATTTCAGCCTACGGTGGCGCCACCAATGTAATCGCGAATGCGTTATAAACCGTGACCATCTGCTTGCTTTCTGCCAAAAGTACTGCGCAGTTGTTAAAGCAACTCAAACGAAACGGCCGTTCATTAGAGAAGTCAAATTTTTTCGTGTTGAATTATTAAGATGGAACGAAGGGCTGTTATTAAATTTAACGCAAAACTTAATAAAAGTGCCTACGTACCAAATGATGAAACAAGTTTACGGTGAGTTTTGTTTAAGTAGATCAAATGTTTTCCTGTGGCACAAACGTTTTTTTGGACGGAAGAGATACGCTAGAAGATGATAAGCATACCGGAAGACCAAGGGCACCTGAGATTATTGAAAAAGTGCGTGATTTCGTGGCAAACAATCGATGTGCGTCACTAAGAATGATGGAAGAGTCTTTAAACATCAACAAAGAAACGATTCGAACCATCCTGCATGAAGATTTGGGCAAAACAAAAGTCTGTGCTAAATTTGTTCCACACACGTTAACCAATGAACAAAAATCAAGGAGAAGTGCACATTGCAGAGACATCATTTCAGCCGCTGAAAATGATCCAAACTTCTTAAAATCGATTGTTACAGGTGATGAAACATGGTGTTTTCAATATGATCCTAAAACAAAGCGACAAAGTGCGGAATGGAAGTCAAAAAACTCACCACAAGCCAAAAAAACAAGAAAAGTTCCATCGAAAATCAAAACAATGCTCATTACATTCTTCGATAGTAAGGGTATTATCCACAAAAAATTTGTTCCAAGTGGACAAATAATTACTGATGAGTTTTATTTAAATGTTTTGAGGCGTTTGATGGGCAGAATACGCCGCATTCGTCCAGAATATCGAGATGAAAGCAGTTGGTGTTTGTTGCACGATAATGCACCCAGTCACACGCCACTCCTTGTTCGTAGATTTCTGTCGAAAAATAATGTCTGTATGTGGAATCATCCACCGTGTTCGCCCGATTTAGCACCTCGCGACTTTTCTTTATTCCCAAAACTTAAAGTGACGTTAAAAGGATGTTATTTATATGATATTTCGATCATACAAACAGCTTCGACGCGTGCTTTGGAGGCAATTCCGCAAAGTGAAGGCATTTTAATCATTATTAAATCGCTGTAACAAGTGTATTAAAACCGGAGGGACTTATTTTGTATAACAAACCAAAACAAATTTTAATTTCTTGTTTCTATTTCATTTTACAGACCCAGTCTTAAAATATTCTTTGCCACACTGTGTATATACTGATTTCGGTCCTTTTATGTTCAAAATATTGTAAGTTTTCAGGTGACCTTTTTGTTCAAATATCTGTGACTAGTTAATTATTTCTTCGAAAATCTTAATTTTCAATAAATTGATAGGTGGTCTTAAAACTTTTGCAAATGACTGTTTTTTTTTTTTTTGTAAGACAAAATCGTGAACCTTCTTTCACTCTTAAAAAAAAAAAATTGTAGACACGTCAATAAGACAAATTGTATCTGAGAATTAGGTGTGATCTATTGCGTTCATTAAATCAGAAACTTCGTCATAAATTGTGCTCAATTTATTTGAAGTCGCGCAAATTCGTTTTGTTTGCAGACTAATACTTTTTTTTTTTTTTTTTTTGTACGCAGGTGAAGTTCGAGACGGGTTTCCAAGTGCTCTAATCCACTATTATTTTATTTATTATTATTTATTATTATTATTTTTTTTTTCACCTGAGATAAAGCACCTTTGACATGAGCACCTCCACCGTTGGTGATGATGGGCTTTAGCTGTATCCTCTGATCACGACTTAGGGTGATTTGTAACTACAGAAAAACGCAGGAGAACTTGGCATCGCAGTTAAGTAGTCATTGGGGAGGGGGAAAAGATGTGATTTGTTGGGAGTTGTGCGCTGATTCAAGCGAAAGGTGTTCCTGACCCGCTGACTTTGGAAATAGTGTCACTAATCGCAATGATGCCAAGACCGGATTTT
The DNA here is from genome assembly GCA_039090855.1 of Macrothele yani. Classification (NCBI taxonomy): domain Eukaryota; kingdom Metazoa; phylum Arthropoda; class Arachnida; order Araneae; family Macrothelidae; genus Macrothele; species Macrothele yani. The sequence goes on along the minus strand of CM077034.1, from coordinate 15,839,891 downwards.
GTAAAAGCCACCGACCTCAAAGGCTTGGATTTCACGTGAAATACCAGTGTGAATTACTAATTCACAGAAGTTATAATTTGTTGAGACAGCTGAGTTATGTGTATTCAGCATATCATCATCATCATCATTGTCAACCATTATCAATCCACTGCTGGACGAAGGTCTCCCCAAGTTTCCTCCACAACGGTCTGTCTTGTGCCAGTCTCCTCCATGTCACTCCCGCATACTTTCGAATTTCATCCACCCATCTCCTATGGGGTCTTCTTCTGGGTCTTTTTCTGTCCCTTGGAATCCAATCTAAAATTTCGGCTGTGTCTGTCCTTCTGGCAGTATGTCCAGCCCATTGCCATTTCAGGGATTTAACTCTGATCATGATGTCTTGTCATTTTTCGGATCCACGAGTTCCTCTTCTTATCTCTCCTGGTTACACCAAGCATGCACCTCTCCATGCTGCTTTGAGTTGTCTGCAGCCTTTGTATGTCTCTTTTAGCTAAGGTCCACGTCTCTGCACCATACGTAAGCACTGGAAGGATGCATTGATCAAACACTTTTCTTTTAAGACATAATGGCATATTGCTCTTGAAAATTATGCTGTTTCTTCCAAAAGCTCTCCAGGCAAGTTTTATACGCCGATTAATTTCTTCATCAATGTGACCCTCACTTGATATCTGCTGTCCAAGATAAACGTACGTGTCTGTTATCTCCAGCTTTTCTCCATCAATCGATAAATCTTCATTTCTTGTAAAAGCATTGAACATCACTTTTGTCTTCTGAAAGTTCATTTTTAATCCCACTTCTTTACTCTTGTCAGCAAGTTCCTGGATCATACTCTGCAGCTCTGATGGGCTAGTTGCAAAAAGGACTACGTCATCAGCAAAACGAAGGTGAGTTAGATAATCTCCATTAATCTTTATCCTTTTGTTTTCCCAGTTCAGTGATTGAAAGACATTTTCCAATGTCGCATTAAAGAGCTTCTGAGATATGGTGTCACCTTGTCTCACTCCCTTTCCAACTTTTATGTGTGTTGTATTTTCAAACAGCCTAATCTTTGCACTTGCATTTTCATAGATGTTATTAATAATATTAATGTACGCATCTTCAATACCGCAGGATTTCAGAGCCGTGGTAACTGCTGATGGTTTCACCGAATCAAAGGCTTTTTCATAATCGATAAAAGCCATGCACAATGGAAGTTCATATTCCCTCGCTCTTTCAATTAGTTCTCTCAGTACGTGGATATGATCTATTGTGCTGTAGCCACTCCTGAATCCAGCTTGTTCTCTCGGTTGAGCCATGTCCAGTGTTACCTTCAAGCGGTGTGGAAGAACTTTAGTGAAGATTTTATAAACCACTGATAGGAGGCTGATAGGTCTGTAGTTCCTGAGATCCTCAATGTCACCTTTTTTATGTAGCAGGATCATTGTAGCGGTGTTCCAATCCTCAGGAATCTTTCCTTCATTCAGCATATATATATATATATATATATATATATATACTGAAGAGCAAAACTGAAAACTAAGAAAAAACTTTAGAATTTAAAACGAAAGTTGCAAAATAATCTGAAGATCAAAACGCGCTACGCAGCAGTTTTGAAAATTCAGAATTCACATTCTATTAAGAAGAGACCTAAGCAAAAAAAAAAAAAAATGCATATATATTTTTGACTCATACCAAGTACAACATAGAAAAGGTTATGTATCTACCGGTGAGTAAAAGGAGAAAAGATAAAAAAATAAAATAAAACAACTGAATGTAGAAAGTGTCGAGAATACTGAGCCTTGGCTTTATCAAGGACCAGCAAAAACTCTGCATTTTCTCACTTCCACAAAGACCTAGTTGGAAATGGGTTTCTGCAAACCCATAGATGCAAGTAACAAGCCCACCAAAAATTGTTTTAAAAAATATATATATGTCATGACCTCCGCAGAGTTGTATGACCTAGCACTAGTTAACAATTTCGCTTGCATCCATAACCCTCCTGGCCCGACCCATGCTCTTCATCTGTTACTATTAAACAGAGAGAAGAAGATTAAAGAGAACTCAAGCTGTGAGAGTGACATAATAATTAGAAATAATTTTCAGCTATAACGAAATGCCAAGTTCGCCTGAGAGAGAATTTAAACCTGAAAAGCAATGCAAAAGAAATCCAAATTTTTACATTGCAATTAAAAAAGGAAATATTAATTTTTTAAAAAATCAGATTTTTGAAAGAAAACTTGATTCTAAAACCCCCTACTCTACAACTTCTGACAACACAAAAACGAGAATAAATTAAAGACAATAATTAACTAAAGAAAAGCTTTGTGAAAGTTATATGACTTAAACAATTAGTTGCAATATGTACAAAGCATTTCAGCAGTGCTTTAAGTGCATAATTAAGTAGTTAATAAGAACTTAACTACTTTGAAAACACAGCGCAAAGTACAAGAACTATGAATGGCCAGCTGCTTGGCCTAAGTTTCCTAAAAAACGCGCAAAGTTTTTAAAACAATGAAATAAGAAACACTTCAAATTTTCTTCAGCAGACACGTGACCTTCACAGATGCATATGATCATCCCGCTTGGAAATTCGTACGTGTATTTAACAATACTTGTTAAACGTCAATTTGTATTTGCCTTTCAGTTAACTTCAACTGCTAAAAAGGCATTTATAATTAACGTTTAATAGCTGTAACGTTAGTTTAAGGTCCGACGGAGTTGAACTTTCGTAATGTTGTTTTCCATGAAAGCAATTTATATTGCGGAACAAAGAAGCGCTGTTTTCATTCAAAGCAGCGAATTTTTTTTACTGCAAATAGTTCTCAGATCTTTCGTGTCTCCCTTTTTTTTTTTTTTTTTCTAACTTCCTTTCTATTAAAAAACTCATGGCAGAAAATATGATGCCGAAATGCTACAAAGAAACTGCAAGGTATTTGACGGTGTGTGTTATAAGTTATCTCACATTGAAAGCATTAAACAGCCACGATTTTTTTTTTTTTCTCTCATTAGCGCAAACAATCATAGCTAGATGAAAGGCCTCTAACTTCAATGAAACGGGATCGGGAACATATATTTTCCCTGTCTATTATGCTATTGTACAGAAAGGAACACGAGACGCGTTGTTAAGCAAACAACCGCAATCAAATAAAATCTCCAGAAATCTTTTCATATGCACTTAATGAAAACTATAGCGTCTGTAGAATACAAGAAAGGATATTTCGCATATTTCTTTTTCGTACTGCGCCTTACGAACGAGAAAAACAAAAGGCGAAATTTTTTCTTTCTATTTCTTTCTTGGGTATGGATGAATTATTGTTTCTTTCACTTCCAATTCGGCCTGTTTCTTCTAAACAATTTTTTGTTTCTTTCTTGTGGTCCCATTATCAAGAAGCGTGTATGCTCCAGCTTTCTCCGTCCGTCAGTCTCTCGGTACGATAACTCGCGTAAAAATGGTTCGATTTCGATAAAATTTAATTACGTGATAGGGGACCATCTGGGGACGAACCCTATATTGAAAATGGACGAAATGTGGTCAAAGGTCACGGCATAGGAGCGGAATCCATTCCATTGCCCTTATGTCTTGCGTAAATACGTTTCGGTGAAAATGAAATTTCAGCATATTGTAGAGAACCACCTGGGAATGAACCCGATTGAAAATTGGTGAAGTGGGGTCAAGGGTCAGGACATAGGATCGGGATGCATTCCATTGCCCATATGCGTCATAACGTGCGTAAAAATAGTTCGATTTGAATGAAATTTTAATATGTGGTAGGGGACCACCTGGGAATGAACCCGATTGAAAATGGACGAAATGGGGTCAAAGGTCACGGCATAGGAGCGGGATCCATTCCATTGTCCTTATGCGTCCTAACTTGCGTAAATATGATTCGGCGTCGATAAAATTTTAGTATATTGTAGAGAACCACCTACCTGGGAATGAACCCGATTGAAAATGGGTGAAGTGGGGTCAAAGGTCAGGACATAGGAGCGAGATGCATTCCATTGCCCTTATGCGTCATAACGTGCGTAAAAATAGTTCGATTTGAATGAAATTTTAATATGTGGTAGGGGACCACCTGGGAATGAACCCGATTGAAAATGGACGAAATGGGGTCAAAGGTCACGGCATAGGAGCGGGATCCATTCCATTACCCTTATGCGTCATAACTTGCGTAAATATGATTCGGTGTCGATGAAATTTCAGCATATTGTAGAGAACCACCTACCTGGGAATGAACCCGATTGAAAATGGGTGAAGTGGGGTCAAAGGTCAGGACATAGGAGCGAGATGCATTCCATTGCCCTTATGCGTCATAACGTGCGTAAAAAATGGTTCGATTTGGATGAAATTTCAGTTTATGGTAGAGGACCACCTGAGAACGAACCCTATTGAAAATGGAAGAAATGGGGTCAAAGGTCACGGCATAGGAGCGGGATCCATTCCATTGCCCTTATGCGTCATAACTTGCGTAAATATGATTCGGTGTCAATGAAATTTCAGCATATTGTAGAGAACCACCTGGGGTAAAAATGGTTCGATTTGGATGAAATTTCAGTTTGTTGTAGGGAACCACCTGAGAACGAACCCGATTGAAAATGGACGAAATGGGGTCAAAGGTCACGGCATAAGAGCGGGATCCATTCCATTGCCCTTATGCGTCATAACTTACGTAAATATATTTCGGTGTCGATAAAATTTTAGTATATTGTAGAGAACCACCTACCTGGGAATGAACCCGATTGAAAATGGGTGAAGTGGGGTCAAAGGTCAGGACATAGGAGCGAGATGCATTCCATTGCCCTTATGCGTCATAACGTGCGTAAAAAATGGTTCGATTTGGATGAAATTTCAGTTTATGGTAGAGGACCACCTGAGAACGAACCCTATTGAAAATGGAAGAAATGGGGTCAAAGGTCACGGCATAGGAGCGGGATCCATTCCATTGCCCTTATGCGTCATAACTTGCGTAAATATGATTCGGTGTCAATGAAATTTCAGCAATATTGTAGAGAACCACCTGGGGTAAAAATGGTTCGATTTGGATGAAATTTCAGTTTGTTGTAGGGAACCACCTGAGAACGAACCCGATTGAAAATGGACGAAATGGGGTCAAAGGTCACGGCATAAGAGCGGGATCCATTCCATTGCCCTTATGCGTCATAACTTGCGTAAATATGATTCGGTGTCAATGAAATTTCAGCAATATTGTAGAGAACCACCTGGGGTAAAAATGGTTCGATTTGGATGAAATTTCAGTTTGTTGTAGGGAACCACCTGAGAACGAGCCCGATTGAAAATGGACGAAATGGGGTCAAAGGTCACGCCATAAGAGCGGGATCCATTCCATTGCCCTTATGCGTCATAACTTGCGTAAATATGTTTCGGTGTCGATAAAATTTTAGTATATTGTAGAGAACCACCTACCTGGGAATGAACCCGATTGAAAATGGGTGAAGTGGGGTCAAAGGTCAGGACATAGGAGCGGGATGCATTCCATTACCCTTATGCGTCATAAAGTGCGTAAAAAATGGTTCGATTTGGATGAAATTTCAGTTTGTGGTAGGGGACCACCTGAGAACGAACCCTATTGAAAATGGAAGAAATGGGGTCAAAGGTCACGGCATAGGAGCGGAATCCATTCCATTGCCCTTATGCGTCATAACTTGCGTAAATATGATTCGGTGTCGATGAAATTTCAGTTTGTGGTAGGGGACCACCTGAGAACGAGCCCGATTGAAAATGGACGAAATGGGGTCAAAGGTCACGCCATAAGAGCGGGATCCATTCCATTGCCCTTATGCGTCATAACTTACGTAAATATGTTTCGGTGTCGTTAAAATTTTAGTATATTGTAGAGAACCACCTACCTGGGAATGAACCCGATTGAAAATGGGTGAAGTGGGGTCATAGGTCAGGACATAGGAGCGAGATGCATTCCATTGCCCTTATGCGTCATAACGTGCGTAAAAAATGGTTCGATTTGGATGAAATTTCAGTTTATGGTAGGGGACCACCTGAGAACAAACCCGATTGAAAATGGACGAAATGGGGTCAAAGGTCACGGCATAGGAGCGGGATCCATTCCATTGCCCTTATGCGTCATAACTTACGTAAATATGCTTCGGTGTCGATAAAATTTTAGTATATTGTAGAGAACCACCTACCTGGGAATGAACCCGATTGAAAATGGGTGAAGTGGGGTCAAAGGTCAGGACATAGGAGCGGGATGCATTCCATTGCCCTTATGCGTCATAACGTGCGTAAAAGATGGTTCGATTTGGATGAAATTTCAGTTTATGGTAGGGGACCACCTGAGAACAAACCCGATTGAAAATGGACGAAATGGGGTCAAAGGTCACGGCATAGGAGCGGGATCCATTCCATTGCCCTTATGCGTCATAACTTGCGTAAATATGATTCGGTGTCGATGAAATTTCAGCATATTGTAGAGAACCACCTGGGGTAAAAATGGTTCGATTTGGATGAAATTTCAGTTTGTTGTAGGGAACCACCTGAGAACGAACCCGATTGAAAATGGACGAAATGGGGTCAAAGGTCACGGCATAAGAGCGGGATCCATTCCATTGCCCTTATGCGTCATAACTTACGTAAATATGTTTCGGTGTCGATAAAATTTTAGTATATTGTAGAGAACCGCCTACCTGGGAATGAACCCGATTGAAAATGGGTGAAGTGGGGTCAAAGGTCAGGACATAGGAGCGGGATGCATTCCATTGCCCTTATGCGTCATAACGTGCGTAAAAATAGTTCGATTTGGATGCAATTTTAGTATGTGGTAGGGGACCAACTGCGGACGAACCCTCTTTAAAATGGACGAAATGAGGTCAAAGGTCAGGACATAGGAGCGGGATTCATTACACTGTTCTTATGCGTCATAACCAACGTAAAAAGGGTTCAATTTCGATTAGATTTTAGTATCTGGTAGGGGACCACCTGAGGACAAATTCTATTGAAAATGGGCGAAATGGGGTCAAAGGTCAGGACATAAGTGCGGAATCACTTCCATCGCCATTATGCGTCATAACTTAAGTAAAAATTCTTCGATTTGGATGAAATGTTAGTATGTTGTAGGGGCCTGCCTGGGGACGAATCCTGTTGAAAATGGGTTAAATGGGGTCAAAGATTAGGACACAGGAGCGTGATCTTTTCCCTCCCTTATATGCATCATAACTTACGCACAAAATGGTTCGATTGCGACAAAACGTTATCATGTTATTTCGGAGGTATACCGAACCGGTTCTGTTGAATATCATTTCGAAATGGGATCAAAGGTCAGGGCACAGGAGCGATATTTATTCCGCAGCCATTGTTCTCATAACTTAAGTGATAACTTGAGTAATGATTTCTGGTATGTTGGAAAGCGTATTATAATCAATGCATTGCATGATTTTACTAACTTGTTTCATATAATTCTATTCATTTACAAATACACTGCTACCCAAAAACTTAAAAACGTATAAGAGAGAACGTATAAACGGGATTGTACTGCACTACAAAAAAGAAAAAAAAAAGAAAATCTGGTTTTACGGAAAATTACTGTATATTGAAACAAAAATATGCCGCAATCATATTCAACAGTGTAAAACTGGCCTCCTGGCTACGGTTAAGGTTCGGGTTCGAATCCTAGTGAGTCATGGATGTTGTATACCCAAACACGGCCATCAGACTGATGGATCGTGTATCTGGATTCAGGACCCGTTTCCATTGATCTACGGTCCACGATCAATGTTCTTTACACCATGCTAAACGACGAGTAGCATTCCGAGTGGAGATGAAAAGCTTATGAGCAGCCGCACGACCACGGTAACCCATGGAATGAAGTTCTCTACGAATGGCACGTGTACATACCGAGGTTCCAGCATTTTTACTCACCTGTACACTGAGGTCTTGTGCAGTACTCCGTCGATTAGCTGTAACGGCTCTCCTGAGGCTTCGACGTCCTCTATCACTGATTCTTTTTGGTGCGCCGGTATGTTTTGCTGCTTCAGGCACGCCATTTGTCTTCCACTTATTTATTAAATCCGAAACAGTTGACTTCGGTATGTTTAAACGTATCTCGGTTTCTCTTATGGACAACCCACTAATACACTGACGGAAAAAAAAAATGCCAACACCACGAAAAAATAGTTGTAGAGGAATGAAATGGCGGCAATACATTTGTATAGGTAACATATTTAATCGATTAAGGTTTCAAGATCACAGCTTAATGTAAGCGCGAGAAGAGCCATTTTAAATGTAAAATTCTGGTACATTAATAACCGGTGTAACCTCCAGAATGTTGAATGCAAGCACGCAAACGTTCATGCATTGTGTCGTACAGGTGCTGGATGTCAGTTTGTGGGATGGAGTTCCATGCCTGTTGCACTTGGTCGGTCAATACAGGGACGGTTAATGCTGGTTGGGGGTGACGCTGGAGTTGTCGTCCAATGATGTCCCATACGTGCTCGATTGGAGAAAGATCTGCTGATCTAGCAGGCCACGGCAACATGTCGACACTCTGTAGAGCATGTTGGGTTACAACAGCGGTATGCGGGCGAGCGTTATCCTGTTGGAAAACACCCCTGGAATGCTGTTCCTGAATGGCAGCACAACAGGTTGAATCACCAGACCGACGTACAACTGTGCCGTCAGGGTGCGTGGGATAACCACGAGAGTGCTCCTGCTGTCATAGGAAATTGCTCCTCAGACCATAACTCCAGGTGTAGGTCCAGTGTGTCTCGGCCACAGACAGGTTGGTTGCAGGCGCTCACCTGGCCTCCTTCTAACCAACACACGGCCATCACTGGCACCCAGGCAGAACCGGCTTTCATCAGAAAACACAACAGATCTCCACTCCGTCCTCCAATGAGCTCTAGCTTGACACCACTGACGTCGCAAACGGCAGTGGTTTGGAGTGAGTGGAATGCACGCTACAGGGCGTCTGGCTCGGAGCTGTCCTTCAAGTAACCGATTTGTAACAGTTCGTTGTGTCACTGTGGTGGCAACTTCAGCTCGAATTGCTGCCGCAGACGCGGTACGATGCGCCACGGCCATACGCCGTACACGGCGGTCTTCCCTCTCACTAGTGCCACGTGGTCTGCCGGAACCCGGTCTTCTTGAGGCAGTACCTTCCCTTGACCACCGCTGCCAACAATCATGCACAGTGGCTACATTCCTGCCAAGTCGTTCTGCAATATTGCGGAAAGAAGATCCACCTTCTCGTAGCCCTATTACACGACCTCGTTCAAACTCCGTGAGCTGTTGATAATGGCTTCTTCGTCTTCTTAAAGGCATTCTTCACTAACATCAAGACACTACGTCGAATCTCAACGATAACTAACGCTCACGAACGTTACAGCGCGTATTTACAGCAAACCTGCTTTGCATGTTCCGAGGGGCGCTACTAGAGCCACACGTATGAGACGAGCGTGAAATTTGCATAGGCGTCATCTTACAGATGTACTCTCACCGCCTACCAACTGTCGTTTATCTAACACAACCCCTTCTTGGTGTTGGGATTTTTTTTTTCTGTCAGTGTATAACACCCAACAATCTTTCTTTTCTCAAAGTCAATTCTCTCCCGCCGCGACATTTTCATTCAACCTCACAGTGTGATATGATCGTAGTCAGCTGAATGCTTTTTTACGCTTTCCAATCGTAGGTTGAAGAAGCGTGTATGCTCCAGCTTTATCCTTCCGTCTGTCCGCACGATAACTCACGTGAAAATGGTTCGATTTCGACGAAATTTTAGTATGTGGTAGGGGACCACCTGGGGACGAACTCTATTGAAAATGGGCGAAGCAGGGTCGAAGGTCAGGACATAGGAGCGGGATTCCTTCCACTGCTCTTATGCGCCATAACGTGCGTAAAAATTGTTCGATTTCGATCAAATTCTAGTATGTGATAGGGAACCACTTGGGGACACACCCTATTGAAAATGGGTGAAATAGGGTCAAAGGTCAGGTCATAGGAGCTGGATACATTCCATTGCCTTTATGCGTCATAATTTGCGTAAAAATTGTTCGATTTCGATCAAATTCTAGTATGTGATAGGGAACCACCTGGAGACACACCCTATTGAAAATGGGTGAAATAGGGTCAAAGGTCAGGTCATAGGAGCTGGATACATTCCATTGCCTTTATGCGTCATAATTTGCGTAAAAATGGTTCGATTTCGATCAAATTCTAGTATGTGATAGGGAACCACCTGGGGACACACCCTATTGAAAATGGGTGAAATAGGGTCAAAGGTCAGGTCATAGGAGCTGGATACATTCCATTGCCTTTATGCGTCATAATTTGCGTAAAAATGGTTCGATTTCGATCAAATTCTAGTATGTGATAGGGAACCACCTGGGGACACACCCTATTGAAAATGGGTGAAATAGGGTCAAAGGTCAGGTCATAGGAGCTGGATACATTCCATTGCCTTTATGCGTCATAATTTGCGTAAAAATGGTTCGATTTCGATCAAATTCTAGTATGTGATAGGGAACCACCTGGGGACACACCCTATTGAAAATGGGTGAAATAGGGTCAAAGGTCAGGTCATAGGAGCTGGATACATTCCATTGCCTTTATGCGTCATAATTTGCGTAAAAATGGTTCGATTTCGACGAAATTCTAGTATGTGACAGGGAACCACCTGGGGACACACCCTTTTGAAAATGGGTGAAATAGGGTCAAAGGTCAGGTCATAGGAGCTGGATACATTCCATTGCCTTTATGCGTCATAATTTGCGTAAAAATGGTTCGATTTCGATCAAATTCTAGTATGTGATAGGGAACCACCTGGGGACACACCCTATTGAAAATGGGTGAAATAGGGTCAAAGGTCAGGTCATAGGAGCTGGATACATTCCATTGCCTTTATGCGTCATAATTTGCGTAAAAATGGTTCGATTTCGATCAAATTCTAGTATGTGATAGGGAACCACCTGGGGACACACCCTATTGAAAATGGGTGAAATAGGGTCAAAGGTCAGGTCATAGGAGCTGGATACATTCCATTGCCTTTATGCGTCATAATTTGCGTAAAAATGGTTCGATTTCGATCAAATTCTAGTATGTGATAGGGAACCACCTGGGGACACACCCTATTGAAAATGGGTGAAATAGGGTCAAAGGTCAGGTCATAGGAGCTGGATACATTCCATTGCCTTTATGCGTCATAATTTGCGTAAAAATGGTTCGATTTCGATCAAATTCTAGTATGTGATAGGGAACCACCTGGGGACACACCCTATTGAAAATGGGTGAAATAGGGTCAAAGGTCAGGTCATAGGAGCTGGATACATTCCATTGCCTTTATGCGTCATAATTTGCGTAAAAATGGTTCGATTTCGACGAAATTCTAGTATGTGACAGGGAACCACCTGGGGACACACCCTTTTGAAAATGGGTGAAATAGGGTCAAAGGTCAGGTCATAGGAGCTGGATACATTCCATTGCCTTTATGCGTCATAATTTGCGTAAAAATGGTTCGATTTCGATCAAATTCTAGTATGTGATAGGGAACCACCTGGGGACACACCCTATTGAAAATGGGTGAAATAGGGTCAAAGGTCAGGTCATAGGAGCTGGATACATTCCATTGCCTTTATGCGTCATAATTTGCGTAAAAATGGTTCGATTTCGATCAAATTCTAGTATGTGATAGGGAACCACCTGGGGACACACCCTATTGAAAATGGGTGAAATAGGGTCAAAGGTCAGGTCATAGGAGCTGGATACATTCCATTGCCTTTATGCGTCATAATTTGCGTAAAAATGGTTCGATTTCGATCAAATTCTAGTATGTGATAGGGAACCACCTGGGGACACACCCTATTGAAAATGGGTGAAATAGGGTCAAAGGTCAGGTCATAGGAGCTGGATACATTCCATTGCCTTTATGCGTCATAATTTGCGTAAAAATGGTTCGATTTCGATCAAATTCTAGTATGTGATAGGGAACCACCTGGGGACACACCCTATTGAAAATGGGTGAAATAGGGTCAAAGGTCAGGTCATAGGAGCTGGATACATTCCATTGCCTTTATGCGTCATAATTTGCGTAAAAATGGTTCGATTTCGACGAAATTCTAGTATGTGACAGGGAACCACCTGGGGACACACCCTTTTGAAAATGGGTGAAATAGGGTCAAAGGTCAGGTCATAGGAGCTGGATACATTCCATTGCCTTTATGCGTCATAATTTGCGTAAAAATGGTTCGATTTCGACGAAATTCTAGTATGTGACAGGGAACCACCTGGGGACACACCCTTTTGAAAATGGGTGAAATAGGGTCAAAGGTCAGGACACTCGAGTGGGATCCATTCCATTGCCCTTGTGCATCATAACGTACCTAAAATGCTTAGATTGCGACAAAACTTTATGATGTTGTTCCGGAGGTATAGTGAACCGGTTCTGTTGAATATAATCGAAATGGGGTCAAAGGTCAGGACACAGGAGCGAGATTTATTCCACAGCCAATATCCACATAACTTGAGTAATCATTTCTGGTATGTTGGAAAGCGTATCATAATCAATGCTTTGCGTGATTTTACTAACTTGTTTTTATACCGTTTGAAGCTGTACCGCGCATCTTAAAAACGCAGCGGATCCGTTCATTTGCTTGTGAAGGGGTGTCCGGTGCGTTTTCTGAATATAGTGTACCTCGTTATGAGCTCTCCAAATATGGAATTCTTTAGTGGGAATATTTCATCGGAGAAACTTAGAAGTGAGTTTTTTTTTTTTTTATTGTCAATCAGGCGTTGGACTGAAAGAAACATGGAGATATACATGCATGCTTGGTGTAACCAAAAGAGATAAGAAGATTAACTCGTGGATCAGAAAAATGACAAGAGTGGAAGACATCATGATCAGAGTTAAATCCCTGAAATGGCAATGGGCTGGACATATTGCCAGAAAGACGAATCACCGATGGACAACCGAATTTTTTTTTTTTTTTTTTTTTTTTTGGATTGCAAGGGAAGACCTAAACGAAAACCACATGGGAGATGGGTGGATGAAATCGAAAGCATGTAGGAGGGACATTCGCCTTCTTCTCAGCTGATTCACTCTCTGCGTGCGAAGTTCACTGTATGACTAAGAGTTACTTTTCACATCGCATCTTTTACATTGAGCATCCAGGAGGTTTTAAAAAGATTATGGAACCAAAAATCTAACGGACCATATGAAAGTATGCGCACCTCCATCAAAGAGTGAACAATCTAAATACGTTTAAAGAAATACATTTGTGTAATCGTAAATAATGATGCCCATTTGTAATATACTCATGGACATAGTCAGGCCATTACTTCTGTATTACGCAAAATTGTGGCACTAAAATTTAGCAAGTAACCAAATTTTATTATTAGAAAAGGATTTCAGTTCTTAAATATCAAGCAGTTATTGGGATGAATATAAATATATTACGTTTATATGTATAAATTAAGTTTCGAATTTATAGTTCAAAGCAGATTTGTCTGGGTCAGTTATGGGTCAGGATTGGGTCCCGGTCCGAAATTTTTGACCCGTTTCCAACCCTGGTTGTAGCTGGATTTAATACTTGGTAGACCGTGTCTTCCGCATTTGCCTATTCTTGATTTGCCTATTCTTGGTACGTCGAAAGTAAATGGGTTCCGCCAATTTAGGCGAGGGAAGAATTCTTGATTCGCCTATTCTTGTCTGACTTACAACTTTCACCTGCTAGAGGGGAGGGATTCACCTGGAACAAATTTCTTGATTCGCCTATTCTTGATTGGCCTATTTTTCGTACGTCGAAAGTTAATGGGTTCCGATATTTTAGGCGAGGAAAGAATTCTTAATTCGCCTATTCTTGCCTGGTCTACAACTTTCACCTGCTAGAGAGGAGGGATTCACCTGGAACAAATTTCTTGATTGGCCTATTCTTCGTACGTCGAAAGTTAATGGGTTCCACCATTTTAGGCGAGGAAAGAATTCTTGATTCGCCTACTCTTGCCTGGCCTACAACTTTCACCTGCTAGAGAGGAGGAATTCACCTGGAACAAATTTCTTGATTCACCTATTCTTGATTGGCCTATTCTTTGTACGTCGAAAGTTAGTGGGTTCCGCCATTTTAGGCGAGGAAAGAATTCTTGATTCGCCTATTCTTGTCTGGCTTACAACTTTCACCTGCTAGAGGGGAGGGATTCACCTGGAACAAATTTCTTGATTCACCTGGAACAAATTTCTTGATTCACCTGTTCTTCGTACGTCGAAAGTTAATGGGTTCCGCCATTTTAGACGAGGAAAAAATTCTTGATTCGCCTATTCTTGCCTGGCCTACAACTTTCACCTGCTAGAGAGGAGGGATTCACCTGGAACAAATTTCTTGATACGCCTATTCTTGATTGGCCTATTCTTCGTACGTCGAAAGTTAATGGGTTCCACCATTTTAGGCGAGGAAAGAATTCTTGATTCGCCTACTCTTGCCTGGCCTACAACTTTCACCTGCTAGAGAGGAGGAATTCACCTGGAACAAATTTCTTGATTCACCTATTCTTGATTGGCCTATTCTTTGTACGTCGAAAGTTAGTGGGTTCCGCCATTTTAGGCGAGGAAAGAATTCTTGATTCGCCTATTCTTGTCTGGCTTACAACTTTCACCTGCTAGAGGGGAGGGATTCACCTGGAACAAATTTCTTGATTCACCTGGAACAAATTTCTTGATTCACCTGTTCTTCGTACGTCGAAAGTTAATGGGTTCCGCCATTTTAGACGAGGAAAAAATTCTTGATTCGCCTATTCTTGCCTGGCCTACAACTTTCACCTGCTAGAGAGGAGGGATTCACCTGTAACAAATTTCTTGATACGCCTATTCTTGATTGGCCTATTCTTCGTACGTCGAAAGTTAATGGGTTCCGCCATTTTAGGAGAGGAAAGAATTCTTGATTCGCCTATTCTTGTCTGGCTTACAACTTTCACCTGCTAGAGGGGAGGGATTCACCTGGAACAAATTTCTTGATTCGCCTCTTCTTCGTACGTCGAAAGTTAACGGGTTCCGCCATTTTAGGCGAGGAAAGAATTCTTGATTCGCCTATTCGTGCCTGGCCTACAACTTTCACCTGCTAGAGAGGAGGGAATTTCCTGGAACACATTTCTTGATACGCCTATTCTTGATTGGCCTATTCTTCGTACGTCGAAAGTTAATGGGTTCCGCCATTTTAGGCGAGGAAAGAATTCTTGATTTGCCTATTCTTGTCTGGCTTACAACTTTCACCTGCTAGAGGGGAGGGATTCACCTGGAACAAATTTCTTGATTCGCCTATTCTTCGTACGTCGAAAGTTAATGGGTCCTGCTATTTTAGGCGAGGAAAAAATTCTTGATTTTCCTATTCTTGCCTGGCCCACAACTTTCACCTGCTAGAGAGGAGGGATTCACCTGGAACAAATTTCTTGATACTCCTATTCTTGATTGGCCTATTCTTCGTACGTCGAAAGTTAATGGGTTCCGCCATTTTAGGCGAGGGAAGAATTCTTGATTCGACTATTCTTGCCTGTTCTAGAACTTTCACCTGGAACACATTTCTTGATACGCCTATTCTTGATTGGCTTATTTTTCGTACGTCGAAAGTTAATGGGTTCCACCATTTTAGGCGAGGAAAGAATTCTTGATTCGCCTATTCTTGCCTGGCCTACAACTTTCACCTGCCAGAGAGGAGGGATTCACCTGGAACAAATTTCTTGATTCGCCTATTCTTGATTGGCCTATTCTTTGTACGTCGAAAGCTAATGGGTTCCGCCATTTTAGGCCAGGAAAGAATTCTTGATTCGCCTATTCTTGTCTGGTTTACAACTTTCATCTGCTAGAGGGGAGGGATTTAACTGGAGCAAACTTCTCGATTCGCCTACGTCGAAAGTTAATGGCGAGAGAAAATGCTATTACATTATTTCCCTTAAACTTAGACGGAGTGATTTAAAAAAAGATTCGTCTGCACCTCCCGTCGTTGTTGTTTTTAATCAAAACACTAAATCACTAAAACTTCCGTGCGTTAATGTAGGAGATATCAAATGATGAGTAAAAAGTAAAAACAGAAGGTAGTCCTCACAGGTAGTCGTCAGCGTGATTAAGGTACTAAATGTGTCGTCCAATCAAAATAGAGAGAAACTATAGTGAGGGGTGATGGAGGGGTTATGTGTGTGTAATGCAGAATTCAAAAAGTACTGATAATGAAAAGGTAAAAAAAAAATAAAGGGTAGAGGGATGTTGATGCGGGGTCCGGACTAAATTCAACCGGACACTGGCCCACTCGGATATCTGCCCACAAATCGCGGATGACCACTAGGCCACCCGCGATTTCAAATTTGGTATCTCAGTATTTGTCATTTTCTTGTAGGACTTCCGTCCACAGCGAGTAGAGTTTAGGTCCCAGCCACCTACAGCGAGATCGCCTTTTGGGCAGGACACAGAAACGGAAGGAATGAGAGCAAGTCTAGCGACTTTGACAGAACAGTTTGTAGTGAGATTAGAGTACACTAGATAGCGCCACCGTCTTCTTGTAGGACTTCCGTCCACAGTGAGTAGAGTTTAGGTCCCAGCCACCTACAGCGAGATCGCCTTTTGGGCAGGACACAGAAACGGAAGGAATGAGAGCAAGTCTAGCGACTTTGACAGAACAGTTTGTAGTGAGATTAGAGAACAGTAGATGGCACCACCGTCTTCTTGTAGGACTTCCGTCCACAGTGAGTAGAGTTTAGGTCCCAGCCACCTACAGCGAGATCTGCCTTTTGGGCAGAACACAGAAACGGAAGAAATGAGAGCAAGTCTAGCGACTTTGACAGAACAGTTTGTAGTGAGATTAGAGTACACTAGATAGCGCCACCGTTTTCTTGTAGGACTTCCATCCACAGTGAGTAGAGTTTAGGTCCCAGCCACCTACAACAAGATCGCCTTTTGGGCAGGACACAGAAACGGAAGGAATGAGAGCAAGTCAAGCTACTTTGACAGCACAGTTTGTAGTGACACTAGATGGCGCCACCGTCTTCTTGTAGGACTTCCGTCCACAGTGAGTAGAGTTTAGGTCCCAGCCACCTACAGCGAGATCGCCTTTTGGGCAGGACACAGAAACGGAAGGAATGAGAGCAAGTCTAGCGACTTTGACAGAACAGTTTGTAGTGAGATTAGAGTACACTAGATGGCGCCACCGTCTTCTTGTAGGACTTCCGTCCACGGTGAGTAGAGTTTAGGTCCCATCCACCTACAGCGAGATCGCCTTTTGGGCAGGACACAGAAACGGAAGGAATTAGAGCAAGTCTAGCGACTTTAACAGAACAGTTTGTAGTGAGATTAGAGTACAGTAGATGGCGCCACCGTCTTCTTGTAGGACTTCCGTCCACAGTGAGTAGAGTTTAGATCCCAGCCACCTACAGCGAGATCGCCTTTTGGGCAGGACACAGAAACGGAAGGAATGAGAGCAAGTCTAGCGACTTTGACAGAACAGTTTGTAGTGAGATTAGAGTACAGTAGATGGCGCCACCGTACAAGTACGATGTTGCACATAGAGGGGTAAGAGAATTTCAGGGGGGGCATAGGAAAGGATACCCATTTAACCAGTGGGTCCAGCCTGGGGGCCGTCACTTTACGTGCTCGTCCGATGCACGGCGGATATTCAGCGATTGTTAGTAAATCACACCATCTCTGAAAGATCAGCCCAGGCTAGAACCTGGGGACCTTGCATCGACAGTCTGAACTGCTAACCACTGAGCCATTAGCGGCTCGATTTCAAATTTGGTATACGTGTAATCCATACATACTGATTTATTCATAGAATCAACTCGAAGTATATTATTCGATGGCACATCTGGTATAATAGATATACTCGTTGTCACATGCTGGTTAAATGGACCGCACAATTTTATGACAGATATAGTGATGAAGCGACAATATATTATTTATGACATTGACACTTAATGTAAAAACGTACACAAAGGTACTTTATGCATAATTAAATTACTTGTGATGAGTGACTTTGCTGTACTAATTATTTATGTGTGTCACTTTATACATTTATTAAACAATTTCTCTTGAAATCTATAATATCTAAAATGAAATAATACCAGATTATATTTATATTCATTGACGAAGTTATTTGTAAGTACGTATGGTTAGTTATACACAGTGCGTCAAAGAATTTTTAAGACTGGCGCTAGATTTCAGCCTACGGTGGCGCCACCAGTGTAATCGCGAATGCGTTATAAACCGTGACCATCTGCTTGCTTTCTGCCAAAAGTACTGCGCAGTTGTTAAAGTAACTCAAACGAAACGGCCTTTCATTAGAGAAGTCAAATTTTTTTCATGTTGAATTATTAAGATGGAACAAAGGGCTGTTATTAAATTTAACGCAAAACTTGATAAAAGTGCCAACGTACCAAAAGATGAAACAAGTTTACGGTGAGTTTTGTTTAAGTAGATCGAATGTTTTCCTGTGGCACAAACGTTTTTTGGACGGAAGAGATACGCTAGAAGATGATAAGCATACCGGAAGACCAAGTTCATCTAGGACACCTGAGATTATTGAAAAAGTGCGTGATTTCGTGGCAAACAATCGATGTGCGTCACTAAGAATGATGGAAGAGTCTTTAAACATCAACAAAGAAACGATTCTACCCATCCTGCATGAATATTTGGGCAAAACAAAAGTCTGTACTAAATTTGTTCTACACACGTTAACCAATGAACAAAAATCAAGGAGAAGTGCACTTTGCAGAGACATCATTTCAGCCGCTGAAAATGATCCAAACTTCTTAAAATCGATTGTTACTGGTGATGAAACATGGTGTTTTCAATATGATCCTAAAACAAAGCGACAAAGTGCGGAATGGAAGTCAAAAAACTCGCCACAAGCCAAAAAAAAAAAAAAACAAGAAAAGTTCCATCGAAAATCAAAACAATGCTCATTACATTCTTCGATAGTAAGGGTAGTATCCACAAAGAATTTGTTCCAAGTGGACAAACAATTACTGGTGAGTTTTATTTAAATGTTTTGAGGTGTTTGATGGGCAGAATTCGTCGCATTCGTCCAGAATATCGGGATGAAAACAGGTGGTGTTTGTTACAGGATAATGCACCCAGTCACACCTCACTTCTTGTTCGTAGATTTTTGGCGAAAAAGAACGTCTGTTTGTTGAATCATTCACCGTATTTACCTGATTTAGCACTCTGCGACTTTTGTTTATTCCCAAAACTTAAAATGACGTTAAAAGGGCGTTATTTTTGATGATATTTCGACCATGCAAACAGCTTCGACGCGTGCTTTGGAGGCAATTACGCAAAGTGAAGGCATTCGAACCATTATTAAATCGCTGTATTGAAGCCGGAGGGACTTATTTTGAATAACAAACCAAAACAAATTATAATTTCTTGTTTCTATTTCATTTTACAGACCCAGTCTTTAAAATGCTTTGCTACACTGTGTATAGTGCTTATGAAAGGGAATTCGAGCGTGTAATGCAATATAGATTCCACTAGGTTCCAAAAATGACATTACGACAGGTGTGCATTTACTTATGTCAGATATGTATACAACCAGCCGCCAATAGGAAATAAACCCCGATATAAAAAATTAGCAAATTCTGTTTTTTTTTTTGTGTTTCTCACAGTGTTTCTCGCATACAAAATTAACTCGGCTAGATGTTAGAACTTCAAAGTTACAGTTTTTTTATTCGGCGAATTATAACTTTCTTGGTGCAAACACACACACACACTTCCCGCTCGATGTAGAATGGTTTTTCGGGGAATCTCGTTTTCACACCATCTAACGCTCTCGGGGAAATCCGTTGGAGAAACTGCATTTCTTTTTTGACTCGGAACGCAGAAAAAAAAAAAAAAGATTTATTACGGCTGTCTGGCAACAAAAGGCCAAAGAATTACGCTTTACATTCTCCTAATGACAGTGAAACCATTTTGCTGGAAGCATAATGGTTTATTGACAAAGATTCTTCTTACGATTTCTTTTATTCTTATCATGATCTCGCTTTCCGCAGCGCAATTCTAAATGAGCAGCGCTGGTGGTAGTAGGACATTTGTTTTTCATCCTCGTTTCGTATTTACTTGTGCAGCTCGTAAGAAGAATTAATGTCTTCTCCGTATAGCATAAAAGCTTTGGAAAATTGATGAGTGCCAGCAGAGAGACGGTCTATCCGTTTCTGATATCACAAAAGAGAGTAATCAAATATGTGTCGTTATCATTCATCTCTGAGTCTTAATTGGCGTTTGTGGTTATAATTCGGCGGTAGGTCCTATATTTCACAAGGGCACTTCCTCGGAGAAAAACTACGTTTAAATTTGACCGTATTTATAAATGTCAACTAAACAAAAAAAAAAAAAACATGCTAAGCTGTAAAAAAATTCCTCTAATTCACGAGCGACTTTTCTCTATTCCTGTTGCAAATTTACAAAGCGTATTTCCAGTTCTTGCCTGGAGAGTATTTGGTAGAATATGCTCCTCCGTCTGCATGTCCGCCTGTCTGCACGATAACTCGAGTAAAAACTGTCCGATTTCAATAAAGTTTTAGTATATAGTAGGAGATAGCCTAGGGAAGGACCCTATCGAAACCAGGAGAAATGGGGTCAAAGGTCAGGACAAGGGAGCGGGATTCATTCCATCGCCTTATGCGTCATAACTTACGGAAAAGTGCTTCGATTGCGACAAAACTTCATCATGTTGTTCTGGAGGTATACTGAACTGGTTCTGTTTAATATCATCGAGATGGGGTCAAAGGTCAGGGCACAGGAGCCAGGTTTATTCCACAGCCATTATCCTCATAACTTGACTAAACATGTTTGTATTGCGACAAAACTTTAGTATGTAGTTCCCGAGGTATACTGAACCAATTCTGTTTAGTATCATCGAAATGGGGTCAAAGCTCAGGACACAGGAGCAAGATTTATTCCACAGCCATTATCCTCATAACTTGACTAAAAATGCTTCTATTGCGACAAAACTTTAGTATGCTGTTGTGGAGGTATATTGGACCAATTCTTTTTAATATAATCGAGATGGGGTCAAAGGTCAGGGCACAGGAGCCAGGTTTATTCAACAGCCATTATCCTCATAACTTGACTAAACATGTTTGTATTGCGACAAAACTTTAGTATGTAGTTCCCGAGGTATACTGAACCAATTCTGTTTAGTATCATTGAAATGGGGTCAAAGCTCAGGACACAGGAGCAAGATTTATTCCACAGCCATTATCCTCATAACTTGACTAAAAATGCTTCTATTGCGACAAAACTTTAGTATGCTGTTGTGGAGGTATATTGGACCAATTCTTTTTAATATAATCGAGATGGGGTCAAAGGTCAGGGCACAGGAGCCAGGTTTATTCAACAGCCATTATCCTCATAACTTGACTAAACATGTTTGTATTGCGACAAAACTTTAGTATGTAGTTCCGGAGGTATACTGAACCAATTCTGTTTAGTATCATCGAAATGGGGTCAAAGCTCAGGACACAGGAGCGAGATTTATTCAACAGCCATTATCCTCATAACTTGACTAAAAATGTTTCTATTGCGACAAAACTTTAGTATGCTGTTGTGGAGGTATACTGAACCAATTCTGTTTAATATAATCGAAATGGGGTCAAAGGTCAGGACACAGGAGCGAGATTTATTCAACAGCCATTATCCTCATAACTTGACTAAACATGTTTGTATTGCGACAAAACTTTAGTATGTTGTTCCCGAGGTATACTGAACCAATTCTGTTTAGTATCATCGAAATGGGGTCAAAGCTCAGGACACAGGAGCGAGATTTATTCAACAGCCATTATCCTCATAACTTGACTAAACATGCTTGTATTGCGACAAAACTTTAGTATGTTGTTGTGGAGGTATACTGAACCAATTCTGTTTAATATCATCGAAATGGGGTCAAAGGTCAGGACACAGGAGCGAGATTTATTCAACAGCCATTATCCTCATAACTTGACTAAACATGTTTGTATTGCGACAAAACTTTAGTATGTTGTTCCCGAGGTATACTGAACCAATTCTGTTTAGTATCATCGAAATGGGGTCAAAGCTCAGGACACAGGAGCGAGATTTATTCAACAGCCATTATCCTCATAACTTGACTAAACATGTTTCTATTGCGACAAAACTTTAGTATGTTGTTCCGGAGGTATACTGAACCAATTCTGTTTAGTATCATCGAAATGGGGTCAAAGCTCAGGACACAGGAGCGAGATTTATTCAACAGCCATTATCCTCATAACTTGACTAAACATGTTTGTATTGCGACAAAACTTTAGTATGTTGTTCCGGAGGTATACTGAACCAATTCTGTTTAGTATCATCGAAATGGGGTCAAAGCTCAGGACACAGGAGCGAGATTTATTCAACAGCCATTATCCTCATAACTTGACTAAAAATGCTTCTATTGCGACAAAACT
Organism: Macrothele yani; assembly: GCA_039090855.1. Lineage (NCBI taxonomy): Eukaryota > Metazoa > Arthropoda > Arachnida > Araneae > Macrothelidae > Macrothele > Macrothele yani. The sequence goes on along the minus strand of CM077034.1, from coordinate 15,817,510 downwards.
TTAGTATGTTGTTCCGGAGGTATACTGAACCAATTCTGTTTAGTATCATCGAAATGGGGTCAAAGGTCAGGACACAGGAGCGAGATTTATTCAACAGCCATTATCCTCATAACTTGACTAAACATGTTTGTATTGCGACAAAACTTTAGTATGTTGTTCCGGAGGTATACTGAACCAATTCTGTTTAGTATCATCGAAATGGGGTCAAAGCTCAGGACACAGGAGCGAGATTTATTCAACAGCCATTATCCTCATAACTTGACTAAACATGTTTGTATTGCGACAAAACTTTAGTATGTTGTTCCGGAGGTAAACTGAACCAATTCTGTTTAGTATCATCGAAATGGGGTCAAAGCTCAGGACACAGGAGCGAGATTTATTCAACAGCCATTATCCTCATAACTTGACTAAACATGTTTGTATTGCGACAAAACTTTAGTATGTTGTTCCGGAGGTAAACTGAACCAATTCTGTTTAGTATCATCGAAATGGGGTCAAAGGTCAGGACACAGGAGCGAGATTTATTCAACAGCCATTATCCTCATAACTTGACTAAAAATGTTTCTATTGCGACAAAACTTTAGTATGTTGTTCCGGAGGTAAACTGAACCAATTCTGTTTAGTATCATCGAAATGGGGTCAAAGGTCAGGACACAGGAGCGAGATTTATTCAACAGCCATTATCCTCATAACTTGACTAAACATGTTTGTATTGCTACAAAACTTTAGTATGTTGTTCCGGAGGTATACTGAACCAATTCTGTTTAGTATCATCGAAATGGGGTCAAAGCTCAGGACACAGGAGCGAGATTTATTCAACAGCCATTATCCTCATAACTTGACTAAACATGCTTGTATTGCGACAAAACTTTAGTATGTTGTTCTGGAGGTAAACTGAACCAATTCTGTTTAGTATCATCGAAATGATGTCAAAGGTCAGGACACAGGAGCGAGATTTATTCAACAGCCATTATCCTCATAACTTGACTAAAAATGCTTCTATTGCTACAAAACTTTAGTATGTTGTTCCGGAGGTATACTGAACCAATTCTGTTTAGTATCATCGAAATGGGGTCAAAGCTCAGGACACAGGAGCGAGATTTATTCAACAGCCATTATCCTCATAACTTGACTAAACATGCTTCTATTGCTACAAAACTTTAGTATGTTGTTCTGGAGGTAAACTGAACCAATTCTGTTTAGTATCATCGAAATGGGGTCAAAGCTCAGGACACAGGAGCGAGATTTATTCAACAGCCATTATCCTCATAACTTGACTAAACATGTTTGTATTGCTACAAAACTTTAGTATGTTGTTCCGGAGGTAAACTGAACCAATTCTGTTTAGTATCATCGAAATGGGGTCAAAGCTCAGGACACAGGAGCGAGATTTATTCAACAGCCATTATCCTCATAACTTGACTAAACATGTTTGTATTGCTACAAAACTTTAGTATGTTGTTCCGGAGGTAAACTGAACCAATTCTGTTTAGTATCATCGAAATGGGGTCAAAGCTCAGGACACAGGAGCGAGATTTATTCAACAGCCATTATCCTCATAACTTGACTAAACATGTTTGTATTGCTACAAAACTTTAGTATGTTGTTCCGGAGGTAAACTGAACCAATTCTGTTTAGTATCATCGAAATGGGGTCAAAGCTCAGGACACAGGAGCGAGATTTATTCAACAGCCATTATCCTCATAACTTGACTAAACATGTTTGTATTGCTACAAAACTTTAGTATGTTGTTCCGGAGGTAAACTGAACCAATTCTGTTTAGTATCATCGAAATGGGGTCAAAGCTCAGGACACAGGAGCGAGATTTATTCAACAGCCATTATCCTCATAACTTGACTAAACATGTTTGTATTGCTACAAAACTTTAGTATGTTGTTCCGGAGGTAAACTGAACCAATTCTGTTTAGTATCATCGAAATGGGGTCAAAGCTCAGGACACAGGAGCGAGATTTATTCAACAGCCATTATCCTCATAACTTGACTAAACATGTTTGTATTGCTACAAAACTTTAGTATGTTGTTCCGGAGGTAAACTGAACCAATTCTGTTTAGTATCATCGAAATGGGGTCAAAGCTCAGGACACAGGAGCGAGATTTATTCAACAGCCATTATCCTCATAACTTGACTAAAAATGCTTCTATTGCTACAAAACTTTAGTATGTTGTTGTGGAGGTATATTGAACCAATTCTGTTTAGTATCATCGAAATGGGGTCAAAGGTCAGGACACAGGAGCGAGATTTATTCAACAGCCATTATCCTCATAACTTGACTAAACATGTTTGTATTGCGACAAAACTTTAGTATGTTGTTCCGGAGGTAAACTGAACCAATTCTGTTTAGTATCATCGAAATGGGGTCAAAGCTCAGGACACAGGAGCGAGATTTATTCAACAGCCATTATCCTCATAACTTGACTAAACATGTTTGTATTGCTACAAAACTTTAGTATGTTGTTCCGGAGGTAAACTGAACCAATTCTGTTTAGTATCATCGAAATGGGGTCAAAGGTCAGGACACAGGAGCGAGATTTATTCAACAGCCATTATCCTCATAACTTGACTAAACATGTTTGTATTGCGACAAAACTTTAGTATGTTGTTCCGGAGGTAAACTGAACCAATTCTGTTTAGTATCATCGAAATGGGGTCAAAGCTCAGGACACAGGAGCGAGATTTATTCAACAGCCATTATCCTCATAACTTGACTAAAAATGCTTGTATTGCGACAAAACTTTAGTATGTTGTTCCGGAGGTATACTGAACCAATTCTGTTTAATATCATCGAAATGGGGTCAAAGGTCAGGACACAGGAGCGAGATTTATTCAACAGCCATTATCCTCATAACTTGACTAAACATGTTTGTATTGCGACAAAACTTTAGTATGTTGTTCCGGAGGTATACTGAACCAATTCTGTTTAGTATCATCGAAATGGGGTCAAAGCTCAGGACACAGGAGCAAGATTTATTCCACAGCCATTATCCTCATAACTTGACTAAACATGTTTCTATTGCGACAAAACTTTAGTATGTTGTTGTGGAGGTATATTGAACCAATTCTGTTTAATATAATCGAGATGGGGTCAAAGGTCAGGACACAGGAGCGAGATTTATTCAACAGCCATTATCCTCATAACTTGACTAAACATGTTTGTATTGCGACAAAACTTTAGTATATTGTTCCGGAGGTAAACTGAACCAATTCTGTTTAGTATCATCGAAATGGGGTCAAAGCTCAGGACACAGGAGCAAGATTTATTCCACAGCCATTATCCTCATAACTTGACTAAAAATGCTTCTATTGCGACAAAACTTTAGTATGCTGTTGTGGAGGTATATTGGACCAATTCTTTTTAATATAATCGAAATGGGGTCAAAGGTCAGGACACAGGAGCGAGATTTATTCAACAGCCATTATCCTCATAACTTGACTAAACATGTTTGTATTGCTACAAAACTTTAGTATGTTGTTCCGGAGGTAAACTGAACCAATTCTGTTTAGTATCATCGAAATGGGGTCAAAGCTCAGGACACAGGAGCGAGATTTATTCAACAGCCATTATCCTCATAACTTGACTAAACATGTTTGTATTGCTACAAAACTTTAGTATGTTGTTCCGGAGGTAAACTGAACCAATTCTGTTTAGTATCATCGAAATGGGGTCAAAGCTCAGGACACAGGAGCGAGATTTATTCAACAGCCATTATCCTCATAACTTGACTAAACATGTTTGTATTGCTACAAAACTTTAGTATGTTGTTCCGGAGGTAAACTGAACCAATTCTGTTTAGTATCATCGAAATGGGGTCAAAGCTCAGGACACAGGAGCGAGATTTATTCAACAGCCATTATCCTCATAACTTGACTAAACATGTTTGTATTGCTACAAAACTTTAGTATGTTGTTCCGGAGGTAAACTGAACCAATTCTGTTTAGTATCATCGAAATGGGGTCAAAGCTCAGGACACAGGAGCGAGATTTATTCAACAGCCATTATCCTCATAACTTGACTAAACATGTTTGTATTGCTACAAAACTTTAGTATGTTGTTCCGGAGGTAAACTGAACCAATTCTGTTTAGTATCATCGAAATGGGGTCAAAGCTCAGGACACAGGAGCGAGATTTATTCAACAGCCATTATCCTCATAACTTGACTAAACATGTTTGTATTGCTACAAAACTTTAGTATGTTGTTCCGGAGGTAAACTGAACCAATTCTGTTTAGTATCATCGAAATGGGGTCAAAGCTCAGGACACAGGAGCGAGATTTATTCAACAGCCATTATCCTCATAACTTGACTAAACATGTTTGTATTGCTACAAAACTTTAGTATGTTGTTCCGGAGGTAAACTGAACCAATTCTGTTTAGTATCATCGAAATGGGGTCAAAGCTCAGGACACAGGAGCGAGATTTATTCAACAGCCATTATCCTCATAACTTGACTAAACATGTTTGTATTGCTACAAAACTTTAGTATGTTGTTCCGGAGGTAAACTGAACCAATTCTGTTTAGTATCATCGAAATGGGGTCAAAGCTCAGGACACAGGAGCGAGATTTATTCAACAGCCATTATCCTCATAACTTGACTAAACATGTTTGTATTGCTACAAAACTTTAGTATGTTGTTCCGGAGGTAAACTGAACCAATTCTGTTTAGTATCATCGAAATGGGGTCAAAGCTCAGGACACAGGAGCGAGATTTATTCAACAGCCATTATCCTCATAACTTGACTAAACATGTTTCTATTGCTACAAAACTTTAGTATGTTGTTCCGGAGGTAAACTGAACCAATTCTGTTTAGTATCATCGAAATGGGGTCAAAGCTCAGGACACAGGAGCGAGATTTATTCAACAGCCATTATCCTCATAACTTGACTAAACATGTTTGTATTGCTACAAAACTTTAGTATGTTGTTCCGGAGGTATACTGAACCAATTCTGTTTAGTATCATCGAAATGGGGTCAAAGCTCAGGACACAGGAGCGAGATTTATTCAACAGCCATTATCCTCATAACTTGACTAAACATGCTTCTATTGCTACAAAACTTTAGTATGTTGTTGTGGAGGTAAACTGAACCAATTCTGTTTAGTATCATCGAAATGGGGTCAAAGGTCAGGACACAGGAGCGAGATTTATTCAACAGCCATTATCCTCATAACTTGACTAAACATGTTTGTATTGCGACAAAACTTTAGTATGTTGTTCCGGAGGTATACTGAACCAATTCTGTTTAGTATCATCGAAATGGGGTCAAAGCTCAGGACACAGGAGCGAGATTTATTCCACAGCCATTATCCTCATAACTTGACTAAAAATGCTTCTATTGCGACAAAACTTTAGTATGTTGTTGTGGAGGTATATTGAACCAATTCTGTTTAATATAATCGAAATGGGGTCAAAGGTCAGGGCACAGGAGCGAGATTTATTCAACAGCCATTATCCTCATAACTTGACTAAACATGTTTGTATTGCGACAAAACTTTAGTATGTTGTTCCGGAGGTATACTGAACCAATTCTGTTTAGTATCATCGAAATGGGGTCAAAGCTCAGGACACAGGAGCGAGATTTATTCCACAGCCATTATCCTCATAACTTGACTAAAAATGCTTCTATTGCGACAAAACTTTAGTATGTTGTTCCGTGGAGGTATACTGAACCAATTCTGTTTAATATAATCGAAATGGGGTCAAAGGTCAGGACACAGGAGCCAGGTTTATTCAACAGCCATTATCCTCATAACTTGACTAAACATGTTTGTATTGCGACAAAACTTTAGTATGTTGTTCCGGAGGTAAACTGAACCAATTCTGTTTAGTATCATCGAAATGGGGTCAAAGCTCAGGACACAGGAGCGAGATTTATTCAACAGCCATTATCCTCATAACTTGACTAAAAATGCTTCTATTGCGACAAAACTTTAGTATGTTGTTCCGGAGGTAAACTGAACCAATTCTGTTTAGTATCATCGAAATGGGGTCAAAGCTCAGGACACAGGAGCGAGATTTATTCAACAGCCATTATCCTCATAACTTGACTAAACATGTTTGTATTGCTACAAAACTTTAGTATGTTGTTCCGGAGGTAAACTGAACCAATTCTGTTTAGTATCATCGAAATGGGGTCAAAGCTCAGGACACAGGAGCGAGATTTATTCAACAGCCATTATCCTCATAACTTGACTAAACATGTTTGTATTGCTACAAAACTTTAGTATGTTGTTCCGGAGGTAAACTGAACCAATTCTGTTTAGTATCATCGAAATGGGGTCAAAGCTCAGGACACAGGAGCGAGATTTATTCAACAGCCATTATCCTCATAACTTGACTAAACATGTTTGTATTGCTACAAAACTTTAGTATGTTGTTCCGGAGGTAAACTGAACCAATTCTGTTTAGTATCATCGAAATGGGGTCAAAGCTCAGGACACAGGAGCGAGATTTATTCAACAGCCATTATCCTCATAACTTGACTAAACATGTTTGTATTGCTACAAAACTTTAGTATGTTGTTCCGGAGGTAAACTGAACCAATTCTGTTTAGTATCATCGAAATGGGGTCAAAGCTCAGGACACAGGAGCGAGATTTATTCAACAGCCATTATCCTCATAACTTGACTAAACATGTTTGTATTGCTACAAAACTTTAGTATGTTGTTCCGGAGGTAAACTGAACCAATTCTGTTTAGTATCATCGAAATGGGGTCAAAGCTCAGGACACAGGAGCGAGATTTATTCAACAGCCATTATCCTCATAACTTGACTAAACATGTTTGTATTGCTACAAAACTTTAGTATGTTGTTCCGGAGGTAAACTGAACCAATTCTGTTTAGTATCATCGAAATGGGGTCAAAGGTCAGGACACAGGAGCGAGATTTATTCAACAGCCATTATCCTCATAACTTGACTAAACATGTTTGTATTGCTACAAAACTTTAGTATGTTGTTCCGGAGGTAAACTGAACCAATTCTGTTTAGTATCATCGAAATGGGGTCAAAGGTCAGGACACAGGAGCGAGATTTATTCAACAGCCATTATCCTCATAACTTGACTAAACATGTTTGTATTGCTACAAAACTTTAGTATGTTGTTCCGGAGGTAAACTGAACCAATTCTGTTTAGTATCATCGAAATGGGGTCAAAGCTCAGGACACAGGAGCGAGATTTATTCAACAGCCATTATCCTCATAACTTGACTAAACATGTTTGTATTGCTACAAAACTTTAGTATGTTGTTCCGGAGGTAAACTGAACCAATTCTGTTTAGTATCATCGAAATGGGGTCAAAGCTCAGGACACAGGAGCGAGATTTATTCAACAGCCATTATCCTCATAACTTGACTAAACATGTTTGTATTGCTACAAAACTTTAGTATGTTGTTCCGGAGGTAAACTGAACCAATTCTGTTTAGTATCATCGAAATGGGGTCAAAGCTCAGGACACAGGAGCGAGATTTATTCAACAGCCATTATCCTCATAACTTGACTAAACATGTTTGTATTGCTACAAAACTTTAGTATGTTGTTCCGGAGGTAAACTGAACCAATTCTGTTTAGTATCATCGAAATGGGGTCAAAGCTCAGGACACAGGAGCGAGATTTATTCAACAGCCATTATCCTCATAACTTGACTAAACATGTTTGTATTGCTACAAAACTTTAGTATGTTGTTCCGGAGGTAAACTGAACCAATTCTGTTTAGTATCATCGAAATGGGGTCAAAGCTCAGGACACAGGAGCGAGATTTATTCAACAGCCATTATCCTCATAACTTGACTAAACATGTTTGTATTGCTACAAAACTTTAGTATGTTGTTCCGGAGGTAAACTGAACCAATTCTGTTTAGTATCATCGAAATGGGGTCAAAGCTCAGGACACAGGAGCGAGATTTATTCAACAGCCATTATCCTCATAACTTGACTAAACATGTTTGTATTGCTACAAAACTTTAGTATGTTGTTCCGGAGGTAAACTGAACCAATTCTGTTTAGTATCATCGAAATGGGGTCAAAGCTCAGGACACAGGAGCGAGATTTATTCAACAGCCATTATCCTCATAACTTGACTAAACATGTTTGTATTGCTACAAAACTTTAGTATGTTGTTCCGGAGGTAAACTGAACCAATTCTGTTTAGTATCATCGAAATGGGGTCAAAGCTCAGGACACAGGAGCGAGATTTATTCAACAGCCATTATCCTCATAACTTGACTAAACATGTTTGTATTGCTACAAAACTTTAGTATGTTGTTCCGGAGGTAAACTGAACCAATTCTGTTTAGTATCATCGAAATGGGGTCAAAGCTCAGGACACAGGAGCGAGATTTATTCAACAGCCATTATCCTCATAACTTGACTAAACATGTTTGTATTGCTACAAAACTTTAGTATGTTGTTCCGGAGGTAAACTGAACCAATTCTGTTTAGTATCATCGAAATGGGGTCAAAGCTCAGGACACAGGAGCGAGATTTATTCAACAGCCATTATCCTCATAACTTGACTAAACATGTTTGTATTGCTACAAAACTTTAGTATGTTGTTCCGGAGGTAAACTGAACCAATTCTGTTTAGTATCATCGAAATGGGGTCAAAGCTCAGGACACAGGAGCGAGATTTATTCAACAGCCATTATCCTCATAACTTGACTAAACATGTTTGTATTGCGACAAAACTTTAGTATGTTGTTCCGGAGGTAAACTGAACCAATTCTGTTTAGTATCATCGAAATGGGGTCAAAGCTCAGGACACAGGAGCGAGATTTATTCAACAGCCATTATCCTCATAACTTGACTAAACATGTTTGTATTGCTACAAAACTTTAGTATGTTGTTCCGGAGGTAAACTGAACCAATTCTGTTTAGTATCATCGAAATGGGGTCAAAGCTCAGGACACAGGAGCGAGATTTATTCAACAGCCATTATCCTCATAACTTGACTAAACATGTTTGTATTGCTACAAAACTTTAGTATGTTGTTCCGGAGGTAAACTGAACCAATTCTGTTTAGTATCATCGAAATGGGGTCAAAGCTCAGGACACAGGAGCGAGATTTATTCAACAGCCATTATCCTCATAACTTGACTAAACATGTTTGTATTGCTACAAAACTTTAGTATGTTGTTCCGGAGGTAAACTGAACCAATTCTGTTTAGTATCATCGAAATGGGGTCAAAGCTCAGGACACAGGAGCGAGATTTATTCAACAGCCATTATCCTCATAACTTGACTAAACATGTTTGTATTGCTACAAAACTTTAGTATGTTGTTCCGGAGGTAAACTGAACCAATTCTGTTTAGTATCATCGAAATGGGGTCAAAGCTCAGGACACAGGAGCGAGATTTATTCAACAGCCATTATCCTCATAACTTGACTAAACATGTTTGTATTGCTACAAAACTTTAGTATGTTGTTCCGGAGGTAAACTGAACCAATTCTGTTTAGTATCATCGAAATGGGGTCAAAGCTCAGGACACAGGAGCGAGATTTATTCAACAGCCATTATCCTCATAACTTGACTAAACATGTTTGTATTGCTACAAAACTTTAGTATGTTGTTCCGGAGGTAAACTGAACCAATTCTGTTTAGTATCATCGAAATGGGGTCAAAGCTCAGGACACAGGAGCGAGATTTATTCAACAGCCATTATCCTCATAACTTGACTAAACATGTTTGTATTGCTACAAAACTTTAGTATGTTGTTCCGGAGGTAAACTGAACCAATTCTGTTTAGTATCATCGAAATGGGGTCAAAGCTCAGGACACAGGAGCGAGATTTATTCAACAGCCATTATCCTCATAACTTGACTAAACATGTTTGTATTGCTACAAAACTTTAGTATGTTGTTCCGGAGGTAAACTGAACCAATTCTGTTTAGTATCATCGAAATGGGGTCAAAGCTCAGGACACAGGAGCGAGATTTATTCAACAGCCATTATCCTCATAACTTGACTAAACATGTTTGTATTGCTACAAAACTTTAGTATGTTGTTCCGGAGGTAAACTGAACCAATTCTGTTTAGTATCATCGAAATGGGGTCAAAGCTCAGGACACAGGAGCGAGATTTATTCAACAGCCATTATCCTCATAACTTGACTAAACATGTTTGTATTGCTACAAAACTTTAGTATGTTGTTCCGGAGGTAAACTGAACCAATTCTGTTTAGTATCATCGAAATGGGGTCAAAGCTCAGGACACAGGAGCGAGATTTATTCAACAGCCATTATCCTCATAACTTGACTAAACATGTTTGTATTGCTACAAAACTTTAGTATGTTGTTCCGGAGGTAAACTGAACCAATTCTGTTTAGTATCATCGAAATGGGGTCAAAGCTCAGGACACAGGAGCGAGATTTATTCAACAGCCATTATCCTCATAACTTGACTAAACATGTTTGTATTGCTACAAAACTTTAGTATGTTGTTCCGGAGGTAAACTGAACCAATTCTGTTTAGTATCATCGAAATGGGGTCAAAGCTCAGGACACAGGAGCGAGATTTATTCAACAGCCATTATCCTCATAACTTGACTAAACATGTTTGTATTGCTACAAAACTTTAGTATGTTGTTCCGGAGGTAAACTGAACCAATTCTGTTTAGTATCATCGAAATGGGGTCAAAGGTCAGGACACAGGAGCGAGATTTATTCAACAGCCATTATCCTCATAACTTGACTAAACATGTTTGTATTGCTACAAAACTTTAGTATGTTGTTCCGGAGGTAAACTGAACCAATTCTGTTTAGTATCATCGAAATGGGGTCAAAGGTCAGGACACAGGAGCGAGATTTATTCAACAGCCATTATCCTCATAACTTGACTAAACATGTTTGTATTGCTACAAAACTTTAGTATGTTGTTCCGGAGGTAAACTGAACCAATTCTGTTTAGTATCATCGAAATGGGGTCAAAGCTCAGGACACAGGAGCGAGATTTATTCAACAGCCATTATCCTCATAACTTGACTAAACATGTTTGTATTGCTACAAAACTTTAGTATGTTGTTCCGGAGGTAAACTGAACCAATTCTGTTTAGTATCATCGAAATGGGGTCAAAGCTCAGGACACAGGAGCGAGATTTATTCAACAGCCATTATCCTCATAACTTGACTAAACATGTTTGTATTGCTACAAAACTTTAGTATGTTGTTCCGGAGGTAAACTGAACCAATTCTGTTTAGTATCATCGAAATGGGGTCAAAGCTCAGGACACAGGAGCGAGATTTATTCAACAGCCATTATCCTCATAACTTGACTAAACATGTTTGTATTGCTACAAAACTTTAGTATGTTGTTCCGGAGGTAAACTGAACCAATTCTGTTTAGTATCATCGAAATGGGGTCAAAGCTCAGGACACAGGAGCGAGATTTATTCAACAGCCATTATCCTCATAACTTGACTAAACATGTTTGTATTGCTACAAAACTTTAGTATGTTGTTCCGGAGGTAAACTGAACCAATTCTGTTTAGTATCATCGAAATGGGGTCAAAGCTCAGGACACAGGAGCGAGATTTATTCAACAGCCATTATCCTCATAACTTGACTAAACATGTTTGTATTGCTACAAAACTTTAGTATGTTGTTCCGGAGGTAAACTGAACCAATTCTGTTTAGTATCATCGAAATGGGGTCAAAGCTCAGGACACAGGAGCGAGATTTATTCAACAGCCATTATCCTCATAACTTGACTAAACATGTTTGTATTGCTACAAAACTTTAGTATGTTGTTCCGGAGGTAAACTGAACCAATTCTGTTTAGTATCATCGAAATGGGGTCAAAGGTCAGGACACAGGAGCGAGATTTATTCAACAGCCATTATCCTCATAACTTGACTAAACATGTTTGTATTGCTACAAAACTTTAGTATGTTGTTCCGGAGGTAAACTGAACCAATTCTGTTTAGTATCATCGAAATGGGGTCAAAGCTCAGGACACAGGAGCGAGATTTATTCAACAGCCATTATCCTCATAACTTGACTAAACATGTTTGTATTGCTACAAAACTTTAGTATGTTGTTCCGGAGGTAAACTGAACCAATTCTGTTTAGTATCATCGAAATGGGGTCAAAGCTCAGGACACAGGAGCGAGATTTATTCAACAGCCATTATCCTCATAACTTGACTAAACATGTTTGTATTGCTACAAAACTTTAGTATGTTGTTCCGGAGGTAAACTGAACCAATTCTGTTTAGTATCATCGAAATGATGTCAAAGCTCAGGACACAGGAGCGAGATTTATTCAACAGCCATTATCCTCATAACTTGACTAAACATGTTTGTATTGCTACAAAACTTTAGTATGTTGTTCCGGAGGTAAACTGAACCAATTCTGTTTAGTATAATCGAAATGGGGTCAAAGGTCAGGACACAGGAGCGAGATTTATTCAACAGCCATTATCCTCATAACTTGACTAAACATGTTTGTATTGCTACAAAACTTTAGTATGTTGTTCCGGAGGTAAACTGAACCAATTCTGTTTAGTATCATCGAAATGGGTTCAAAGCTCAGGACACAGGAGCGAGATTTATTCAACAGCCATTATCCTCATAACTTGACTAAACATGTTTGTATTGCTACAAAACTTTAGTATGTTGTTCCGGAGGTAAACTGAACCAATTCTGTTTAGTATCATCGAAATGGGGTCAAAGCTCAGGACACAGGAGCGAGATTTATTCAACAGCCATTATCCTCATAACTTGACTAAACATGTTTGTATTGCTACAAAACTTCAGTATGTTGTTCCGGAGGTAAACTGAACCAATTCTGTTTAGTATCATCGAAATGGGGTCAAAGCTCAGGACACAGGAGCGAGATTTATTCAACAGCCATTATCCTCATAACTTGACTAAACATGTTTGTATTGCTACAAAACTTTAGTATGTTGTTCCGGAGGTAAACTGAACCAATTCTGTTTAGTATCATCGAAATGGGGTCAAAGTTCAGGACACAGGAGCGAGATTTATTCAACAGCCATTATCCTCATAACTTGACTAAACATGTTTGTATTGCTACAATAGTTTAGTATGTTGTTCCGGAGGTAAACTGAACCAATTCTGTTTAGTATCATCGAAATGGGGTCAAAGCTCAGGACACAGGAGCGAGATTTATTCAACAGCCATTATCCTGATAACTTGACTAAACATGTTTGTATTGCTACAAAACTTTAGTATGTTGTTCCGGAGGTAAACTGAACCAATTCTGTTTAGTATCATCGAAATGGGTTCAAAGCTCAGGACACAGGAGCGAGATTTATTCAACAGCCATTATCCTCATAACTTGACTAAACATGTTTGTATTGCTACAAAACTTTAGTATGTTGTTCCGGAGGTAAACTGAACCAATTCTGTTTAGTATCATCGAAATGGGGTCAAAGCTCAGGACACAGGAGCGAGATTTATTCAACAGCCATTATCCTCATAACTTGACTAAACATGTTTGTATTGCTACAAAACTTCAGTATGTTGTTCCGGAGGTAAACTGAACCAATTCTGTTTAGTATCATCGAAATGGGGTCAAAGCTCAGGACACAGGAGCGAGATTTATTCAACAGCCATTATCCTCATAACTTGACTAAACATGTTTGTATTGCTACAAAACTTTAGTATGTTGTTCCGGAGGTAAACTGAACCAATTCTGTTTAGTATCATCGAAATGGGGTCAAAGCTCAGGACACGGGAGCGAGATTTATTCAACAGCCATTATCCTCATAACTTGACTAAACATGTTTGTATTGCTACAAAACTTTAGTATGTTGTTCCGGAGGTAAACTGAACCAATTCTGTTTAGTATCATCGAAATGATGTCAAAGCTCAGGACACAGGAGCGAGATTTATTCAACAGCCATTATCCTCATAACTTGACTAAACATGTTTGTATTGCTACAATAGTTTAGTATGTTGTTCCGGAGGTAAACTGAACCAATTCTGTTTAGTATAATCGAAATGGGGTCAAAGGTCAGGACACAGGAGCGAGATTTATTCAACAGCCATTATCCTCATAACTTGACTAAACATGTTTGTATTGCTACAAAAATTGAGTATGTTGTTCCGGAGGTAAACTGAACCAATTCTGTTTAGTATCATCGAAATGGGGTCAAAGGTCAGGACACAGGAGCGAGATTTATTCAACAGCCATTATCCTCATAACTTGACTAAACATGTTTGTATTGCTACAAAACTTTAGTATGTTGTTCCGGAGGTAAACTGAACCAATTCTGTTTAGTATCATCGAAATGGGGTCAAAGCTCAGGACACAGGAGCGAGATTTATTCAACAGCCATTATCCTCATAACTTGACTAAACATGTTTGTATTGCTACAAAACTTTAGTATGTTGTTCCGGAGGTAAACTGAACCAATTCTGTTTAGTATCATCGAAATGATGTCAAAGCTCAGGACACAGGAGCGAGATTTATTCAACAGCCATTATCCTCATAACTTGACTAAACATGTTTGTATTGCTACAATAGTTTAGTATGTTTTTCCGGAGGTAAACTGAACCAATTCTGTTTAGTATCATCGAAATGGGGTCAAAGCTCAGGACACAGGAGCGAGATTTATTCAACAGCCATTATCCTCATAACTTGACTAAACATGTTTGTATTGCTACAAAACTTTAGTATGTTGTTCCGGAGGTAAACTGAACCAATTCTGTTTAGTATCATCGAAATGGGGTCAAAGCTCAGGACACAGGAGCGAGATTTATTCAACAGCCATTATCCTCATAACTTGACTAAACATGTTTGTATTGCTACAAAACTTTAGTATGTTGTTCCGGAGGTAAACTGAACCAATTCTGTTTAGTATCATCGAAATGGGGTCAAAGCTCAGGACACAGGAGCGAGATTTATTCAACAGCCATTATCCTCATAAATTGACTAAACATGTTTGTATTGCTACAAAACTTTAGTATGTTGTTCCGGAGGTAAACTGAACCAATTCTGTTTAGTATCATCGAAATGGGTTCAAAGCTCAGGACACAGGAGCGAGATTTATTCAACAGCCATTATCCTCATAACTTGACTAAACATGTTTGTATTGCTACAAAACTTTAGTATGTTGTTCCGGAGGTAAACTGAACCAATTCTGTTTAGTATCATCGAAATGGGGTCAAAGGTCAGGACACAGGAGCGAGATTTATTCAACAGCCATTATCCTCATAACTTGACTAAACATGTTTGTATTGCTACAAAACTTTAGTATGTTGTTCCGGAGGTAAACTGAACCAATTCTGTTTAGTATCATCGAAATGGGGTCAAAGCTCAGGACACAGGAGCGAGATTTATTCAACAGCCATTATCCTCATAACTTGACTAAACATGTTTGTATTGCTACAAAACTTTAGTATGTTGTTCCGGAGGTAAACTGAACCAATTCTGTTTAGTATCATCGAAATGGGGTCAAAGCTCAGGACACAGGAGCGAGATTTATTCAACAGCCATTATCCTCATAACTTGACTAAACATGTTTGTATTGCTACAAAACTTTAGTATGTTGTTCCGGAGGTAAACTGAACCAATTCTGTTTAGTATCATCGAAATGATGTCAAAGCTCAGGACACAGGAGCGAGATTTATTCAACAGCCATTATCCTCATAACTTGACTAAACATGTTTGTATTGCTACAATAGTTTAGTATGTTGTTCCGGAGGTAAACTGAACCAATTCTGTTTAGTATAATCGAAATGGGGTCAAAGGTCAGGACACAGGAGCGAGATTTATTCAACAGCCGTTATCCTCATAACTTGACTAAACATGTTTGTATTGCTACAAAACTTTAGTATGTTGTTCCGGAGGTAAACTGAACCAATTCTGTTTAGTATCATCGAAATGGGTTCAAAGCTCAGGACACAGGAGCGAGATTTATTCAACAGCCATTATCCTCATAACTTGACTAAACATGTTTGTATTGCTACAAAACTTTAGTATGTTGTT
Source organism: Macrothele yani (assembly GCA_039090855.1). Lineage (NCBI taxonomy): Eukaryota > Metazoa > Arthropoda > Arachnida > Araneae > Macrothelidae > Macrothele > Macrothele yani. The sequence continues at coordinate 15,801,545 of CM077034.1, read as the reverse complement.
CCGGAGGTAAACTGAACCAATTCTGTTTAGTATCATCGAAATGGGGTCAAAGCTCAGGACACAGGAGCGAGATTTATTCAACAGCCATTATCCTCATAACTTGACTAAACATGTTTGTATTGCTACAAAACTTCAGTATGTTGTTCCGGAGGTAAACTGAACCAATTCTGTTTAGTATCATCGAAATGGGGTCAAAGCTCAGGACACAGGAGCGAGATTTATTCAACAGCCATTATCCTCATAACTTGACTAAACATGTTTGTATTGCTACAAAACTTTAGTATGTTGTTCCGGAGGTAAACTGAACCAATTCTGTTTAGTATCATCGAAATGGGGTCAAAGTTCAGGACACGGGAGCGAGATTTATTCAACAGCCATTATCCTCATAACTTGACTAAACATGTTTGTATTGCTACAATAGTTTAGTATGTTGTTCCGGAGGTAAACTGAACCAATTCTGTTTAGTATAATCGAAATGGGGTCAAAGGTCAGGACACAGGAGCGAGATTTATTCAACAGCCATTATCCTCATAACTTGACTAAACATGTTTGTATTGCTACAAAAATTGAGTATGTTGTTCCGGAGGTAAACTGAACCAATTCTGTTTAGTATCATCGAAATGGGGTCAAAGGTCAGGACACAGGAGCGAGATTTATTCAACAGCCATTATCCTCATAACTTGACTAAACATGTTTGTATTGCTACAAAACTTTAGTATGTTGTTCCGGAGGTAAACTGAACCAATTCTGTTTAGTATCATCGAAATGGGGTCAAAGCTCAGGACACAGGAGCGAGATTTATTCAACAGCCATTATCCTCATAACTTGACTAAACATGTTTGTATTGCTACAAAACTTTAGTATGTTGTTCCGGAGGTAAACTGAACCAATTCTGTTTAGTATCATCGAAATGATGTCAAAGCTCAGGACACAGGAGCGAGATTTATTCAACAGCCATTATCCTCATAACTTGACTAAACATGTTTGTATTGCTACAATAGTTTAGTATGTTTTTCGGAGGTAAACTGAACCAATTCTGTTTAGTATCATCGAAATGGGGTCAAAGCTCAGGACACAGGAGCGAGATTTATTCAACAGCCATTATCCTCATAACTTGACTAAACATGTTTGTATTGCTACAAAACTTTAGTATGTTGTTCCGGAGGTAAACTGAACCAATTCTGTTTAGTATCATCGAAATGGGGTCAAAGCTCAGGACACAGGAGCGAGATTTATTCAACAGCCATTATCCTCATAACTTGACTAAACATGTTTGTATTGCTACAAAACTTTAGTATGTTGTTCCGGAGGTAAACTGAACCAATTCTGTTTAGTATCATCGAAATGGGGTCAAAGCTCAGGACACAGGAGCGAGATTTATTCAACAGCCATTATCCTCATAACTTGACTAAACATGTTTGTATTGCTACAAAACTTTAGTATGTTGTTCCGGAGGTAAACTGAACCAATTCTGTTTAGTATCATCGAAATGGGTTCAAAGCTCAGGACACAGGAGCGAGATTTATTCAACAGCCATTATCCTCATAACTTGACTAAACATGTTTGTATTGCGACAAAACTTTAGTATGTAGTTCCCGAGGTATACTGAACCAATTCTGTTTAGTATCATCGAAATGGGGTCAAAGCTCAGGACACAGGAGCAAGATTTATTCCACAGCCATTATCCTCATAACTTGACTAAAAATGCTTCTATTGCGACAAAACTTTAGTATGCTGTTGTGGAGGTATATTGGACCAATTCTTTTAATATAATCGAGATGGGGTCAAAGGTCAGGGCACAGGAGCCAGGTTTATTCAACAGCCATTATCCTCATAACTTGACTAAACATGTTTGTATTGCGACAAAACTTTAGTATGTAGTTCCCGAGGTATACTGAACCAATTCTGTTTAGTATCATCGAAATGGGGTCAAAGCTCAGGACACAGGAGCAAGATTTATTCCACAGCCATTATCCTCATAACTTGACTAAAAATGCTTCTATTGCGACAAAACTTTAGTATGCTGTTGTGGAGGTATATTGGACCAATTCTTTTTAATATAATCGAGATGGGGTCAAAGGTCAGGGCACAGGAGCCAGGTTTATTCAACAGCCATTATCCTCATAACTTGACTAAACATGTTTGTATTGCGACAAAACTTTAGTATGTAGTTCCCGAGGTATACTGAACCAATTCTGTTTAGTATCATCGAAATGGGGTCAAAGCTCAGGACACAGGAGCAAGATTTATTCCACAGCCATTATCCTCATAACTTGACTAAAAATGCTTCTATTGCGACAAAACTTTAGTATGCTGTTGTGGAGGTATATTGGACCAATTCTTTTTAATATAATCGAGATGGGGTCAAAGGTCAGGGCACAGGAGCCAGGTTTATTCAACAGCCATTATCCTCATAACTTGACTAAACATGTTTGTATTGCGACAAAACTTTAGTATATTGTTCCGGAGGTAAACTGAACCAATTCTGTTTAGTATCATCGAAATGGGGTCAAAGCTCAGGACACAGGAGCAAGATTTATTCCACAGCCATTATCCTCATAACTTGACTAAAAATGCTTCTATTGCGACAAAACTTTAGTATGCTGTTGTGGAGGTATATTGGACCAATTCTTTTTAATATAATCGAGATGGGGTCAAAGGTCAGGGCACAGGAGCCAGGTTTATTCAACAGCCATTATCCTCATAACTTGACTAAACATGTTTGTATTGCTACAAAACTTTAGTATGTTGTTCCGGAGGTAAACTGAACCAATTCTGTTTAGTATCATCGAAATGATGTCAAAGCTCAGGACACAGGAGCGAGATTTATTCAACAGCCATTATCCTCATAACTTGACTAAACATGTTTGTATTGCTACAATAGTTTAGTATGTTGTTCCGGAGGTAAACTGAACCAATTCTGTTTAGTATCATCGAAATGGGGTCAAAGCTCAGGACACAGGAGCGAGATTTATTCAACAGCCATTATCCTCATAACTTGACTAAACATGTTTGTATTGCTACAAAACTTTAGTATGTTGTTCCGGAGGTAAACTGAACCAATTCTGTTTAGTATCATCGAAATGGGGTCAAAGCTCAGGACACAGGAGCGAGATTTATTCAACAGCCATTATCCTCATAACTTGACTAAACATGTTTGTATTGCTACAAAACTTTAGTATGTTGTTCCGGAGGTAAACTGAACCAATTCTGTTTAGTATCATCGAAATGGGGTCAAAGCTCAGGACACAGGAGCGAGATTTATTCAACAGCCATTATCCTCATAACTTGACTAAACATGTTTGTATTGCTACAAAACTTTAGTATGTTGTTCCGGAGGTAAACTGAACCAATTCTGTTTAGTATCATCGAAATGGGTTCAAAGCTCAGGACACAGGAGCGAGATTTATTCAACAGCCATTATCCTCATAACTTGACTAAACATGTTTGTATTGCTACAAAACTTTAGTATGTTGTTCCGGAGGTAAACTGAACCAATTCTGTTTAGTATCATCGAAATGGGGTCAAAGCTCAGGACACAGGAGCGAGATTTATTCAACAGCCATTATCCTCATAACTTGACTAAACATGTTTGTATTGCTACAAAACTTTAGTATGTTGTTCCGGAGGTAAACTGAACCAATTCTGTTTAGTATCATCGAAATGGGGTCAAAGCTCAGGACACAGGAGCGAGATTTATTCAACAGCCATTATCCTCATAACTTGACTAAACATGTTTGTATTGCTACAAAACTTTAGTATGTTGTTCCGGAGGTAAACTGAACCAATTCTGTTTAGTATCATCGAAATGGGGTCAAAGCTCAGGACACAGGAGCGAGATTTATTCAACAGCCATTATCCTCATAACTTGACTAAACATGTTTGTATTGCTACAAAACTTTAGTATGTTGTTCCGGAGGTAAACTGAACCAATTCTGTTTAGTATCATCGAAATGGGGTCAAAGCTCAGGACACAGGAGCAAGATTTATTCCACAGCCATTATCCTCATAACTTGACTAAAAATGCTTCTATTGCGACAAAACTTTAGTATGCTGTTGTGGAGGTATATTGGACCAATTCTGTTTAATATAATCGAGATGGGGTCAAAGGTCAGGGCGCAGGAGCCAGGTTTATTCAACAGCCATTATCCTCATAACTTGACTAAACATGTTTGTATTGCGACAAAACTTTAGTATGTAGTTCCCGAGGTATACTGAACCAATTCTGTTTAGTATCATCGAAATGGGGTCAAAGCTCAGGACACAGGAGCAAGATTTATTCCACAGCCATTATCCTCATAACTTGACTAAAAATGCTTCTATTGCGACAAAACTTTAGTATGCTGTTGTGGAGGTATATTGGACCAATTCTTTTAATATAATCGAGATGGGGTCAAAGGTCAGGGCACAGGAGCCAGGTTTATTCAACAGCCATTATCCTCATAACTTGACTAAACATGTTTGTATTGCGACAAAACTTTAGTATGTAGTTCCCGAGGTATACTGAACCAATTCTGTTTAGTATCATCGAAATGGGGTCAAAGCTCAGGACACAGGAGCAAGATTTATTCCACAGCCATTATCCTCATAACTTGACTAAAAATGCTTCTATTGCGACAAAACTTTAGTATGCTGTTGTGGAGGTATATTGGACCAATTCTTTTTAATATAATCGAGATGGGGTCAAAGGTCAGGGCACAGGAGCCAGGTTTATTCAACAGCCATTATCCTCATAACTTGACTAAACATGTTTGTATTGCGACAAAACTTTAGTATGTAGTTCCCGAGGTATACTGAACCAATTCTGTTTAGTATCATCGAAATGGGGTCAAAGCTCAGGACACAGGAGCAAGATTTATTCCACAGCCATTATCCTCATAACTTGACTAAAAATGCTTCTATTGCGACAAAACTTTAGTATGCTGTTGTGGAGGTATATTGGACCAATTCTTTTTAATATAATCGAGATGGGGTCAAAGGTCAGGGCACAGGAGCCAGGTTTATTCAACAGCCATTATCCTCATAACTTGACTAAACATGTTTGTATTGCGACAAAACTTTAGTATATTGTTCCGGAGGTAAACTGAACCAATTCTGTTTAGTATCATCGAAATGGGGTCAAAGCTCAGGACACAGGAGCAAGATTTATTCCACAGCCATTATCCTCATAACTTGACTAAAAATGCTTCTATTGCGACAAAACTTTAGTATGCTGTTCTGGAGGTATATTGAACCATTTCTTTTTAATATAATCGAGATGGGTTCAAAGGTCAGGGCGCAGGAGCGAGGTTTTTTCCACAGCCATTATCCTCATAACTTGACTAAAAATGCTTCTATTGCAAAAAAACTTTAGTATGTTGTTCCGGAGGTAAACTGAACCAATTCTGTTTAGTATCATCGAAATGGGGTCAAAGCTCAGGACACAGGAGCGAGATTTATTCAACAGCCATTATCCTCATAACTTGACTAAACATGTTTGTATTGCTACAAAACTTTAGTATGTTGTTCCGGAGGTAAACTGAACCAATTCTGTTTAGTATCATCGAAATGGGGTCAAAGCTCAGGACACAGGAGCGAGATTTATTCAACAGCCATTATCCTCATAACTTGACTAAACATGTTTGTATTGCTACAAAACTTTAGTATGTTGTTCCGGAGGTAAACTGAACCAATTCTGTTTAGTATCATCGAAATGGGGTCAAAGCTCAGGACACAGGAGCGAGATTTATTCAACAGCCATTATCCTCATAACTTGACTAAACATGTTTGTATTGCTACAAAACTTTAGTATGTTGTTCCGGAGGTAAACTGAACCAATTCTGTTTAGTATCATCGAAATGGGGTCAAAGCTCAGGACACAGGAGCGAGATTTATTCAACAGCCATTATCCTCATAACTTGACTAAACATGTTTGTATTGCTACAAAACTTTAGTATGTTGTTCCGGAGGTAAACTGAACCAATTCTGTTTAGTATCATCGAAATGATGTCAAAGCTCAGGACACAGGAGCGAGATTTATTCAACAGCCATTATCCTCATAACTTGACTAAACATGTTTGTATTGCTACAATAGTTTAGTATGCTGTTCCGGAGGTAAACTGAACCAATTCTGTTTAGTATAATCGAAATGGGGTCAAAGGTCAGGACACAGGAGCGAGATTTATTCAACAGCCATTATCCTCATAACTTGACTAAACATGTTTGTATTGCTACAAAAATTTAGTATGTTGTTCCGGAGGTAAACTGAACCAATTCTGTTTAGTATCATCGAAATGGGGTCAAAGGTCAGGACACAGGAGCGAGATTTATTCAACAGCCATTATCCTCATAACTTGACTAAACATGTTTGTATTGCTACAAAACTTTAGTATGTTGTTCCGGAGGTAAACTGAACCAATTCTGTTTAGTATCATCGAAATGGGGTCAAAGCTCAGGACACAGGAGCGAGATTTATTCAACAGCCATTATCCTCATAACTTGACTAAACATGTTTGTATTGCTACAAAACTTTAGTATGTTGTTCCGGACGTAAACTGAACCAATTCTGTTTAGTATCATCGAAATGGGGTCAAAGCTCAGGACACAGGAGCGAGATTTATTCAACAGCCATTATCCTCATAACTTGACTAAACATGTTTGTATTGCTACAAAACTTTAGTATGTTGTTCCGGAGGTAAACTGAACCAATTCTGTTTAGTATCATCGAAATGGGGTCAAAGCTCAGGACACAGGAGCGAGATTTATTCAACAGCCATTATCCTCATAACTTGACTAAACATGTTTGTATTGCTACAAAACTTTAGTATGTTGTTCCGGAGGTAAACTGAACCAATTCTGTTTAGTATCATCGAAATGGGTTCAAAGCTCAGGACACAGGAGCGAGATTTATTCAACAGCCATTATCCTCATAACTTGACTAAACATGTTTGTATTGCTACAAAACTTTAGTATGTTGTTCCGGAGGTAAACTGAACCAATTCTGTTTAGTATCATCGAAATGGGGTCAAAGGTCAGGACACAGGAGCGAGATTTATTCAACAGCCATTATCCTCATAACTTGACTAAACATGTTTGTATTGCTACAAAACTTTAGTATGTTGTTCCGGAGGTAAACTGAACCAATTCTGTTTAGTATCATCGAAACGGGGTCAAAGCTCAGGACACAGGAGCGAGATTTATTCAACAGCCATTATCCTCATAACTTGACTAAACATGTTTGTATTGCTACAAAACTTTAGTATATTGTTCCGGAGGTAAACTGAACCAATTCTGTTTAGTATCATCGAAATGGGGTCAAAGCTCAGGACACAGGAGCGAGATTTATTCAACAGCCATTATCCTCATAACTTGACTAAACATGTTTGTATTGCTACAAAACTTTAGTATGTTGTTCCGGAGGTAAACTGAACCAATTCTGTTTAGTATCATCGAAATGGGGTCAAAGCTCAGGACACAGGAGCGAGATTTATTCAACAGCCATTATCCTCATAACTTGACTAAACATGTTTGTATTGCTACAAAACTTTAGTATGTTGTTCCGGAGGTAAACTGAACCAATTCTGTTTAGTATCATCGAAATGGGTTCAAAGCTCAGGACACAGGAGCGAGATTTATTCAACAGCCATTATCCTCATAACTTGACTAAACATGTTTGTATTGCTACAAAACTTTAGTATGTTGTTCCGGAGGTAAACTGAACCAATTCTGTTTAGTATCATCGAAATGGGGTCAAAGCTCAGGACACAGGAGCGAGATTTATTCAACAGCCATTATCCTCATAACTTGACTAAACATGTTTGTATTGCTACAAAACTTTAGTATGTTGTTCCGGAGGTAAACTGAACCAATTCTGTTTAGTATCATCGAAATGGGGTCAAAGCTCAGGACACAGGAGCGAGATTTATTCAACAGCCATTATCCTCATAACTTGACTAAACATGTTTGTATTGCTACAAAACTTTAGTATGTTGTTCCGGAGGTAAACTGAACCAATTCTGTTTAGTATCATCGAAATGATGTCAAAGCTCAGGACACAGGAGCGAGATTTATTCAACAGCCATTATCCTCATAACTTGACTAAACATGTTTGTATTGCTACAATAGTTTAGTATGTTGTTCCGGAGGTAAACTGAACCAATTCTGTTTAGTATAATCGAAATGGGGTCAAAGGTCAGGACACAGGAGCGAGATTTATTCAACAGCCATTATCCTCATAACTTGACTAAACATGTTTGTATTGCTACAAAAATTTAGTATGTTGTTCCGGAGGTAAACTGAACCAATTCTGTTTAGTATCATCGAAATGGGGTCAAAGCTCAGGACACAGGAGCGAGATTTATTCAACAGCCATTATCCTCATAACTTGACTAAACATGTTTGTATTGCTACAAAACTTTAGTATGTTGTTCCGGAGGTAAACTGAACCAATTCTGTTTAGTATCATCCAAATGGGGTCAAAGCTCAGGACACAGGAGCGAGATTTATTCAACAGCCATTATCCTCATAACTTGACTAAACATGTTTGTATTGCTACAAAACTTTAGTATGTTGTTCCGGAGGTAAACTGAACCAATTCTGTTTAGTATCATCGAAATGGGGTCAAAGCTCAGGACACAGGAGCGAGATTTATTCAACAGCCATTATCCTCATAACTTGACTAAACATGTTTGTATTGCTACAAAACTTTAGTATGTTGTTCCGGAGGTAAACTGAACCAATTCTGTTTAGTATCATCGAAATGGGGTCAAAGCTCAGGACACAGGAGCGAGATTTATTCAACAGCCATTATCCTGATAACTTGACTAAACATGTTTGTATTGCTACAAAACTTTAGTATGTTGTTCCGGAGATAAACTGAACCAATTCTGTTTAGTATCATCGAAATGGGTTCAAAGCTCAGGACACAGGAGCGAGATTTATTCAACAGCCATTATCCTCATAACTTGACTAAACATGTTTGTATTGCTACAAAACTTTAGTATGTTGTTCCGGAGGTAAACTGAACCAATTCTGTTTAGTATCATCGAAATGGGGTCAAAGCTCAGGACACAGGAGCGAGATTTATTCAACAGCCATTATCCTCATAACTTGACTAAACATGTTTGTATTGCTACAAAACTTCAGTATGTTGTTCCGGAGGTAAACTGAACCAATTCTGTTTAGTATCATCGAAATGGGGTCAAAGCTCAGGACACAGGAGCGAGATTTATTCAACAGCCATTATCCTCATAACTTGACTAAACATGTTTGTATTGCTACAAAACTTTAGTATGTTGTTCCGGAGGTAAACTGAACCAATTCTGTTTAGTATCATCGAAATGATGTCAAAGCTCAGGACACAGGAGCGAGATTTATTCAACAGCCATTATCCTCATAACTTGACTAAACATGTTTGTATTGCTACAATAGTTTAGTATGTTGTTCCGGAGGTAAACTGAACCAATTCTGTTTAGTATAATCGAAATGGGGTCAAAGGTCAGGACACAGGAGCGAGATTTATTCAACAGCCATTATCCTCATAACTTGACTAAACATGTTTGTATTGCTACAAAAATTTAGTATGTTGTTCCGGAGGTAAACTGAACCAATTCTGTTTAGTATCATCGAAATGGGGTCAAAGGTCAGGACACAGGAGCGAGATTTATTCAACAGCCATTATCCTCATAACTTGACTAAACATGTTTGTATTGCTACAAAACTTTAGTATGTTGTTCCGGAGGTAAACTGAACCAATTCTGTTTAGTATCATCGAAATGGGGTCAAAGCTCAGGACACAGGAGCGAGATTTATTCAACAGCCATTATCCTCATAACTTGACTAAACATGTTTGTATTGCTACAAAACTTTAGTATGTTGTTCCGGAGGTAAACTGAACCAATTCTGTTTAGTATCATCGAAATGGGGTCAAAGCTCAGGACACAGGAGCGAGATTTATTCAACAGCCATTATCCTCATAACTTGACTAAACATGTTTGTATTGCTACAAAACTTTAGTATGTTGTTCCGGAGGTAAACTGAACCAATTCTGTTTAGTATCATCGAAATGGGGTCAAAGCTCAGGACACAGGAGCGAGATTTATTCAACAGCCATTATCCTGATAACTTGACTAAACATGTTTGTATTGCTACAAAACTTTAGTATGTTGTTCCGGAGGTAAACTGAACCAATTCTGTTTAGTATCATCGAAATGGGTTTAAAGCTCAGGACACAGGAGCGAGATTTATTCAACAGCCATTATCCTCATAACTTGACTAAACATGTTTGTATTGCTACAAAACTTTAGTATGTTGTTCCGGAGGTAAACTGAACCAATTCTGTTTAGTATCATCGAAATGGGGTCAAAGCTCAGGACACAGGAGCGAGATTTATTCAACAGCCATTATCCTCATAACTTGACTAAACATGTTTGTATTGCTACAAAACTTCAGTATGTTGTTCCGGAGGTAAACTGAACCAATTCTGTTTAGTATCATCGAAATGGGGTCAAAGCTCAGGACACAGGAGCGAGATTTATTCAACAGCCATTATCCTCATAACTTGACTAAACATGTTTGTATTGCTACAAAACTTTAGTATGTTGTTCCGGAGGTAAACTGAACCAATTCTGTTTAGTATCATCGAAATGGGGTCAAAGCTCAGGACACGGGAGCGAGATTTATTCAACAGCCATTATCCTCATAACTTGACTAAACATGTTTGTATTGCTACAAAACTTTAGTATGTTGTTCCGGAGGTAAACTGAACCAATTCTGTTTAGTATCATCGAAATGATGTCAAAGCTCAGGACACAGGAGCGAGATTTATTCAACAGCCATTATCCTCATAACTTGACTAAACATGTTTGTATTGCTACAATAGTTTAGTATGTTGTTCCGGAGGTAAACTGAACCAATTCTGTTTAGTATAATCGAAATGGGGTCAAAGGTCAGGACACAGGAGCGAGATTTATTCAACAGCCATTATCCTCATAACTTGACTAAACATGTTTGTATTGCTACAAAAATTGAGTATGTTGTTCCGGAGGTAAACTGAACCAATTCTGTTTAGTATCATCGAAATGGGGTCAAAGGTCAGGACACAGGAGCGAGATTTATTCAACAGCCATTATCCTCATAACTTGACTAAACATGTTTGTATTGCTACAAAACTTTAGTATGTTGTTCCGGAGGTAAACTGAACCAATTCTGTTTAGTATCATCGAAATGGGGTCAAAGCTCAGGACACAGGAGCGAGATTTATTCAACAGCCATTATCCTCATAACTTGACTAAACATGTTTGTATTGCTACAAAACTTTAGTATGTTGTTCCGGAGGTAAGCTGAACCAATTCTGTTTAGTATCATCGAAATGATGTCAAAGCTCAGGACACAGGAGCGAGATTTATTCAACAGCCATTATCCTCATAACTTGACTAAACATGTTTGTATTGCTACAATAGTTTAGTATGTTTTTCCGGAGGTAAACTGAACCAATTCTGTTTAGTATCATCGAAATGGGGTCAAAGCTCAGGACACAGGAGCGAGATTTATTCAACAGCCATTATCCTCATAACTTGACTAAACATGTTTGTATTGCTACAAAACTTTAGTATGTTGTTCCGGAGGTAAACTGAACCAATTCTGTTTAGTATCATCGAAATGGGGTCAAAGCTCAGGACACAGGAGCGAGATTTATTCAACAGCCATTATCCTCATAACTTGACTAAACATGTTTGTATTGCTACAAAACTTTAGTATGTTGTTCCGGAGGTAAACTGAACCAATTCTGTTTAGTATCATCGAAATGGGGTCAAAGCTCAGGACACAGGAGCGAGATTTATTCAACAGCCATTATCCTCATAAATTGACTAAACATGTTTGTATTGCTACAAAACTTTAGTATGTTGTTCCGGAGGTAAACTGAACCAATTCTGTTTAGTATCATCGAAATGGGTTCAAAGCTCAGGACACAGGAGCGAGATTTATTCAACAGCCATTATCCTCATAACTTGACTAAACATGTTTGTATTGCTACAAAACTTTAGTATGTTGTTCCGGAGGTAAACTGAACCAATTCTGTTTAGTATCATCGAAATGGGGTCAAAGGTCAGGACACAGGAGCGAGATTTATTCAACAGCCATTATCCTCATAACTTGACTAAACATGTTTGTATTGCTACAAAACTTTAGTATGTTGTTCCGGAGGTAAACTGAACCAATTCTGTTTAGTATCATCGAAATGGGGTCAAAGCTCAGGACACAGGAGCGAGATTTATTCAACAGCCATTATCCTCATAACTTGACTAAACATGTTTGTATTGCTACAAAACTTTAGTATGTTGTTCCGGAGGTAAACTGAACCAATTCTGTTTAGTATCATCGAAATGGGGTCAAAGCTCAGGACACAGGAGCGAGATTTATTCAACAGCCATTATCCTCATAACTTGACTAAACATGTTTGTATTGCTACAAAACTTTAGTATGTTGTTCCGGAGGTAAACTGAACCAATTCTGTTTAGTATCATCGAAATGATGTCAAAGCTCAGGACACAGGAGCGAGATTTATTCAACAGCCATTATCCTCATAACTTGACTAAACATGTTTGTATTGCTACAATAGTTTAGTATGTTGTTCCGGAGGTAAACTGAACCAATTCTGTTTAGTATAATCGAAATGGGGTCAAAGGTCAGGACACAGGAGCGAGATTTATTCAACAGCCATTATCCTCATAACTTGACTAAACATGTTTGTATTGCTACAAAACTTTAGTATGTTGTTCCGGAGGTAAACTGAACCAATTCTGTTTAGTATCATCGAAATGGGTTCAAAGCTCAGGACACAGGAGCGAGATTTATTCAACAGCCATTATCCTCATAACTTGACTAAACATGTTTGTATTGCTACAAAACTTTAGTATGTTGTTCCGGAGGTAAACTGAACCAATTCTGTTTAGTATCATCGAAATGGGGTCAAAGCTCAGGACACAGGAGCGAGATTTATTCAACAGCCATTATCCTCATAACTTGACTAAACATGTTTGTATTGCTACAAAACTTCAGTATGTTGTTCCGGAGGTAAACTGAACCAATTCTGTTTAGTATCATCGAAATGGGGTCAAAGCTCAGGACACAGGAGCGAGATTTATTCAACAGCCATTATCCTCATAACTTGACTAAACATGTTTGTATTGCTACAAAACTTTAGTATGTTGTTCCGGAGGTAAACTGAACCAATTCTGTTTAGTATCATCGAAATGGGGTCAAAGTTCAGGACACGGGAGCGAGATTTATTCAACAGCCATTATCCTCATAACTTGACTAAACATGTTTGTATTGCTACAATAGTTTAGTATGTTGTTCCGGAGGTAAACTGAACCAATTCTGTTTAGTATAATCGAAATGGGGTCAAAGGTCAGGACACAGGAGCGAGATTTATTCAACAGCCATTATCCTCATAACTTGACTAAACATGTTTGTATTGCTACAAAAATTGAGTATGTTGTTCCGGAGGTAAACTGAACCAATTCTGTTTAGTATCATCGAAATGGGGTCAAAGGTCAGGACACAGGAGCGAGATTTATTCAACAGCCATTATCCTCATAACTTGACTAAACATGTTTGTATTGCTACAAAACTTTAGTATGTTGTTCCGGAGGTAAACTGAACCAATTCTGTTTAGTATCATCGAAATGGGGTCAAAGCTCAGGACACAGGAGCGAGATTTATTCAACAGCCATTATCCTCATAACTTGACTAAACATGTTTGTATTGCTACAAAACTTTAGTATGTTGTTCCGGAGGTAAACTGAACCAATTCTGTTTAGTATCATCGAAATGATGTCAAAGCTCAGGACACAGGAGCGAGATTTATTCAACAGCCATTATCCTCATAACTTGACTAAACATGTTTGTATTGCTACAATAGTTTAGTATGTTTTTCCGGAGGTAAACTGAACCAATTCTGTTTAGTATCATCGAAATGGGGTCAAAGCTCAGGACACAGGAGCGAGATTTATTCAACAGCCATTATCCTCATAACTTGACTAAACATGTTTGTATTGCTACAAAACTTTAGTATGTTGTTCCGGAGGTAAACTGAACCAATTCTGTTTAGTATCATCGAAATGGGGTCAAAGCTCAGGACACAGGAGCGAGATTTATTCAACAGCCATTATCCTCATAACTTGACTAAACATGTTTGTATTGCTACAAAACTTTAGTATGTTGTTCCGGAGGTAAACTGAACCAATTCTGTTTAGTATCATCGAAATGGGGTCAAAGCTCAGGACACAGGAGCGAGATTTATTCAACAGCCATTATCCTCATAACTTGACTAAACATGTTTGTATTGCTACAAAACTTTAGTATGTTGTTCCGGAGGTAAACTGAACCAATTCTGTTTAGTATCATCGAAATGGGTTCAAAGCTCAGGACACAGGAGCGAGATTTATTCAACAGCCATTATCCTCATAACTTGACTAAACATGTTTGTATTGCTACAAAACTTTAGTATGTTGTTCCGGAGGTAAACTGAACCAATTCTGTTTAGTATCATCGAAATGGGGTCAAAGGTCAGGACACAGGAGCGAGATTTATTCAACAGCCATTATCCTCATAACTTGACTAAACATGTTTGTATTGCTACAAAACTTTAGTATGTTGTTCCGGAGGTAAACTGAACCAATTCTGTTTAGTATCATCGAAATGGGGTCAAAGCTCAGGACACAGGAGCGAGATTTATTCAACAGCCATTATCCTCATAACTTGACTAAACATGTTTGTATTGCTACAAAACTTTAGTATGTTGTTCCGGAGGTAAACTGAACCAATTCTGTTTAGTATCATCGAAATGGGGTCAAAGCTCAGGACACAGGAGCGAGATTTATTCAACAGCCATTATCCTCATAACTTGACTAAACATGTTTGTATTGCTACAAAACTTTAGTATGTTGTTCCGGAGGTAAACTGAACCAATTCTGTTTAGTATCATCGAAATGATGTCAAAGCTCAGGACACAGGAGCGAGATTTATTCAACAGCCATTATCCTCATAACTTGACTAAACATGTTTGTATTGCTACAATAGTTTAGTATGTTGTTCCGGAGGTAAACTGAACCAATTCTGTTTAGTATAATCGAAATGGGGTCAAAGGTCAGGACACAGGAGCGAGATTTATTCAACAGCCATTATCCTCATAACTTGACTAAACATGTTTGTATTGCTACAAAACTTTAGTATGTTGTTCCGGAGGTAAACTGAACCAATTCTGTTTAGTATCATCGAAATGGGGTCAAAGCTCAGGACACAGGAGCGAGATTTATTCAACAGCCATTATCCTCATAACTTGACTAAACATGTTTGTATTGCTACAAAACTTTAGTATGTTGTTCCGGAGGTAAACTGAACCAATTCTGTTTAGTATCATCGAAATGATGTCAAAGCTCAGGACACAGGAGCGAGATTTATTCAACAGCCATTATCCTCATAACTTGACTAAACATGTTTGTATTGCTACAATAGTTTAGTATGTTGTTCCGGAGGTAAACTGAACCAATTCTGTTTAGTATAATCGAAATGGGGTCAAAGGTCAGGACACAGGAGCGAGATTTATTCAACAGCCATTATCCTCATAACTTGACTAAACATGTTTGTATTGCTACAAAAATTTAGTATGTTGTTCCGGAGGTAAACTGAACCAATTCTGTTTAGTATCATCGAAATGGGGTCAAAGGTCAGGACACAGGAGCGAGATTTATTCAACAGCCATTATCCTCATAACTTGACTAAACATGTTTGTATTGCTACAAAACTTTAGTATGTTGTTCCGGAGGTAAACTGAACCAATTCTGTTTAGTATCATCGAAATGGGGTCAAAGCTCAGGACACAGGAGCGAGATTTATTCAACAGCCATTATCCTCATAACTTGACTAAACATGTTTGTATTGCTACAAAACTTTAGTATGTTGTTCCGGAGGTAAACTGAACCAATTCTGTTTAGTATCATCGAAATGGGGTCAAAGCTCAGGACACAGGAGCGAGATTTATTCAACAGCCATTATCCTCATAACTTGACTAAACATGTTTGTATTGCTACAAAACTTTAGTATGTTGTTCCGGAGGTAAACTGAACCAATTCTGTTTAGTATCATCGAAAATGGGTTCAAAGCTCAGGACACAGGAGCGAGATTTATTCAACAGCCATTATCCTCATAACTTGACTAAACATGTTTGTATTGCTACAAAACTTTAGTATGTTGTTCCGGAGGTAAACTGAACCAATTCTGTTTAGTATCATCGAAATGGGGTCAAAGGTCAGGACACAGGAGCGAGATTTATTCAACAGCCATTATCCTCATAACTTGACTAAACATGTTTGTATTGCTACAAAACTTTAGTATGTTGTTCCGGAGGTAAACTGAACCAATTCTGTTTAGTATCATCGAAATGGGGTCAAAGCTCAGGACACAGGAGCGAGATTTATTCAACAGCCATTATCCTCATAACTTGACTAAACATGTTTGTATTGCTACAAAACTTTAGTATGTTGTTCCGGAGGTAAACTGAACCAATTCTGTTTAGTATCATCGAAATGGGGTCAAAGCTCAGGACACAGGAGCGAGATTTATTCAACAGCCATTATCCTCATAACTTGACTAAACATGTTTGTATTGCTACAAAAATTTAGTATATTGTTCCGGAGGTAAACTGAACCAATTCTGTTTAGTATCATCGAAATGGGGTCAAAGGTCAGGACACAGGAGCGAGATTTATTCAACAGCCATTATCCTCATAACTTGACTAAACTTGTTTGTATTGCTACAAAACTTTAGTATGTTGTTCCGGAGGTAAACTGAACCAATTCTGTTTAGTATCATCGAAATGGGGTCAAAGCTCAGGACACAGGAGCGAGATTTATTCAACAGCCATTATCCTCATAACTTGACTAAACATGTTTGTATTGCTACAAAACTTTAGTATGTTGTTCCGGAGGTAAACTGAACCAATTCTGTTTAGTATATTCGAAATGGGGTCAAAGGTCAGGACACAGGAGCGAGATTTATTCCACAGCCATTATCCTCATAACTTGACTAAACATGTTTGTATTGCGACAAAACTTTAGTATGCTGTTCTGGAGGTATACTGAACCAATTCTGTTTAGTATCATCGAAATGAGGTCAAAGGTCAGGAGCGAGATTTATTCCACATCGATTATCCTCATAACTTGACTAAAAATGCTTCTATTGCGACAGAACTTTAGTATGTTGTTCTGGAGGTATATTGAACCAATTATTTTTAATATAATCGAGATGGGGTCAAAGGTCAGGGCACAGGAGCGAGGTTTATTCCACAGCCATTATCCTCATAACTTGACTAAAAATGCTTCTATTGCGACAAAACTTTAGTATGTTGTTCTGGAGGTATATTGAACCAATTCTTTTTAATATCATCGATATGGGGTCAAAGGTCAGGGCACAGGAGCGAGGTTTATTCCACAGCCATTATCCTCATAACTTGACTAAAAATGCTTCTATTGCGACAAAACTTTAGTATGTTGTTCTTGGAGGTATATTGAACCAATTTTTTTTAATATAATCGAGATGGGGTCAAAGGTCAGGGCACAGGAGCCAGGTTTATTCCACAGCCATTATCCTCATAACTTGAGTACTAAGTTGAGTAATGATTCGGGGAATGTTGGAAAGCATATCATAATCAATGCATTACGTGATTTTACTAACTTGTTCATTACGTCTTAGAAGAAGGTTTTCATAAAATTGTAGAACTAATTAGCAATCCGATTTATTGGCATAAAACAGAAATACAGAGAAATTTTGCTTACGCGTTTTCCTAATGGATGGTCTTGAAAAAGAGAATAAAAGAATTTTGAAAATGGTAAATAAACTACCGTTTGTGAAAATTGCAACACCATGAAGGAATGATGGAAATCACGTGAAATTTGCAGGATATGTAGAGCACGGTTGGGCATGCAAATGATTAGCAGAGTCATTGCGCATGTCTGGGATCGGCAGCGCCATCTGAGCATTCGAGTAAATAAATGGCTATGAAGAGAGGGCCGTAATTAAGGCATATTTTCGGGGATGCTAAGCCTCCCTAAAAATCCTAGAACGCCCCCGCCCCGTTGGGTTTGGGGATCTCCCCTTATATTTAGTCTAATTGTTTTCGTTTATAGCTGAATATTTAGTTTTTAGTTTAGTTGGAGGTTTAACGACCACCGTGAGCAACTCAATGGGCTATATATATGCAGTCTCCCGTCCCTAATTTAGGGTCACTGGTTCCAGGGAAGGGAGAGAGCCAGTGCCGTAAGACAAACACAACATCCATGCCTCACCGCGATCCGAACCCGGACCCCGTTCGGACGAATGATCAGAGGCCAGCGCCTAAGACCACTGCGCCACCGGGGCGGCGCTGAATATTTGGAGAAATTAATTAAGAAAAAAAACCTTAAGAAAATGAGGAAAAATATGATAATAATAATAAAAGCAACAACACCTAGATGGACTTCAATTTGAAATTTCTCTCATCCTTCAATAAATCATTAAACATTCCTCGTTAAAGGGGTGAATTTTTAAGCACTGACAACTCGAACTACTTCCGCAATAAAACCCTAATTCCAGAGAGTAGCGATTTTTTTTTTGATTTTAGGTTTAACGACCACCGTGAGCAACTCAATGGGCTATAAGCAGTCGCCCGTCCCTAATTTAGGGTCACTGGTTCCAGGGAAGGGAGAGGGCCAGTGCCGCAAGACAAACACATCCATTCATTGATTGATTTGGAGGTTTAACGACCACCGTGAGCAACTCAATGGGCTATAAGCAGTCGCCCGTCCCTAATTTAGGGTCACTGGTTCCAGGGAAGGGAGAGAGCCAGTGCCGTAAGACAAACACAACATCCATGTCTCACCGGAATTCGAACCCGGACCCCGTTCGGACGAATGCTCAGAGGCCATCGCTTAGACCACTGCGCCACCGGGGCGGCAACTCTATCTTTGATTGGAGGTTTAACGACCACCGTGAGCAACTCAATGGACTATAAGCAGTCGCCAGTCCCTAATTTAGGGTCACTGGTTCCAGGGAAGGGAGAAGACCAGTGCCATAATGCAAGCACATCCATTCATTGATTGATTGGAGGTTTAACGACCACCGTGAGCAAGTCAGTGGGCTATAAGCAGTCGCCCGTCCCTAATTTAGGGTCACTGGTTCCAGGGAAGGGAGAGAGCCAGTGCCGTAAGACAAACACAACATCCATGCCTCACCGGAATTCGAACCCGAAACCCGTTCGGACGAATGCTCAGAGGCCATCGCTTAGACCACTGCGCCACCGGGGCGGCGTAGCAATGTTTGCAAAGCAATACATCATATTTTGGATTCTGATATTCAGCTTTATTTCAGTCTTCTGGATTACGCAAAAAATGTTTTTTTTTTTTTTCATGTGTACGGTTAAGCCTCAGTGTAGTTAACGTGACGTTAGTGCTTCCAATACAACACAATTTTTGCTACCTAATTTTTAACAATAGCAAACTATTAGAAATTGTACCCATAAAAAAAGCCGTTTTGTTTTTGTTTTGTTTTTCTGGCGGTGGGTGGTTTACATTCTGTGACAAGAAAAAAATTATAATAAAAAGAAAATCGAGGCACCTCAAACTGGCCGAACGGCTATTTAGTATTTAGTAAACGGCTACTACTACGTGCCAATCTAAATAATCTAAAAGAGGCTGAAACTAAATGGCAGGGCCGCCCCGGTGGCGCAGTGGTCTAAGGCGCTGGCCTCTGATCATTCGTCCGTAAGGGGTCCGGGTTCAAATCCCGGTCAGGCATGGATGTTGTGTTTGTCTTACGGCACTGGCTTTCTCCCTTCCCTGGAACCAGTGACCCTAAATTAGGGACGGGCGACTGCTTATAGCCCATTGAGTTGCTCACGGTGGTCGTTAAACCTCCAATCAATCAATGAATGGATGTTGTGTTTGTCTTACGGCACTGGCTCTCTCCCTTCCCTGGAACCAGTGATCCTAAATTAGGGACGGGCGACTGCTTATAGCCCATTGAGTTGCTTGCGGTGGTCGTTAAACCTCCAATCAATCAATGAATGGATGTGCTTGCCTTATGGCACTGGCCCTCTCCCTTCCCTGGAACAAGTGACCCTAAATTAGGGACGGGCCACTGCTTATTGCCCATTGAGTTGCTTACGGTGATCGTTAAACCTCCAATCAATCAATGAATGGATGTGCTTGCCTTATGGCACTGGCCCTCTCTCTTCCCTGGAACAAGTGACCCTAAATTAGGGACGGGCGACTGCTTATAGCCCATTGAGTTGCTTACGGTGGTCGTTAAACTTCCAATCAATCAATGAATTAATGTGCTTGCCTTATGGCACTGGCCCTCTCCTTCCTGGAACCAGTGACCCTAAATTAGGGACGGGCGACTGCTTATAGCCCATTGAGTTGCTCACGGTGGTCGTTAAACCTCCAATCAAAAAATGAATGGATGTGCTTGCCTTATGGCACTGGCCCTCTCCCTTCCCTGGAACCAGTGACCCTAAATTAGGGACGGGCGACTGCTTATAGCCCATTGAGTTGCTCACGGTGGTCGTTAAACCTCCAATCAATCAATGAATGGATGTGCTTGCCTTATGGCACTGGCCCTCTCCCTTCCCTGGAACCAGTGATCCTAAATTAGGGACGGGCGACTGCTTATAGCCCATTGAGCTGCTTACGGTGGTCGTTAAACCTCCAATCAATCAATGAATGGATGTGCTTGCCTTATGGCACTGGCCCTCTCCCTTCCCTGGAACCAGTGATCCTAAATTAGGGACGGGCGACTGCTTATAGCCCATTGAGCTGCTTACGGTGGTCGTTAAACCTTCAATCAATCAATAAATGGATGTGCTTGCCTTATGGCACTGGCCCTCTCCCTTCCCTGGAACCAGTGATCCTAAATTAGGGACGGGCGACTGCTTATAGCCCATTGAGCTGCTTACGGTGGTCATTAAACCTCCAATCAATCAATGAATGGATGTGCTTGCCTTATGGCACTGGCCCTCTCCCTTCCCTGGAACCAGTGATCCTAAATTAGGGACGGGCGACTGCTTATAGCCCATTGAGCTGCTTACGGTGGTCGTTAAACCTCCAATCAATCAATGAATGGATGTGCTTGCCTTATGGCACTGGCCCTCTCCCTTCCCTGGAACCAGTGACCCCAAATTAGGGATGGGCGACTGCTTATAACTCATTGAGTTGCTCACGGTGGTCGTTAAACCTTCAATCAAAAAAAAAAAATGGCAGGGGAATTGTTAACATCCTACGTTTTCAGGTAACTCTGTAATGATTCCTTAATAATCCGAAACACGCTTGTAGTAAAGAGAGGACATTTTTACCAGTCCTAAATTATTCTTGGGAGGGGGGAGGGGGACTTTCTCCAGCACAGCTTAATCTTACTAGCATCCTCAGTATTTCACACAACCCTACGGTGAAATCTATGGTGCATTACTGAAATAAAGCAAAGTAAATTTCTCCGTCATTTTGGTCCACGCCGGGGATCAAATCCGAGTCCTCTTATTCCGGAACAAGTCGCTCTACCAACTGAGCTACGTTCGTTCTCGCTACTATCTGACTTTATGTCATGTGCGTCCTGCAGGGCAGTCACGTCACATCTCCCAACCCCCTCCCCCGAAGGAGGGCCGGGGGCATGGCCCACTGGTCAGCCGTGTTCACGAATGGTTGCAGGCAGCCATCCGCTGTAGAACGTGCACCTGAGAACTCCCAGTCAATCTGGTGTGTGGAATGCAACGTCACACACATTTATTTTTCGAAGCGCTGGAGAAGGGATTCTCTGATTTTTCCTATCTCGCGGTGTGGAAAGAACATCACACCATTGCGAGATTTTGAATGGCTGGGTCATCCGGGAAGTTCGGGCGCCATTATAACGAAGTAAATTTCTCCGTCATTTTTAGTCCACGCCGGGGCTCGAACCCGGGTCCTCTCATTCCGGAATAGGTCACTCTACCAATTGAGCTACGCGGACGTTCGTTCTGACTGCTATCTGCCTTTATGTCGTGTGCGTCCTGCTGGGCAGGCACGTCACTAGTTTTATAGCATCTTTTCTCATGTTCTCTCTTCTTTTTCGATTTCTTCATTTTACTCGCAATTAATTCAGTTCAAGTAAAGCAATAATAAAAAAATACATCGCTCTTTCCACGTTCCAGAAACACACAGCATCCGAAAAATTGTTTTTCAGCCGCCGCTGTGGAATTGAACCAACAGTGGCCAACAATCCACGGTTCGTGTGTCTTCCACTCTCTCTCTCTCTCTCTCACTGAACTTTCAGTCCGTATTATGGTCTTTTTCTTAAGCTTAAAGCAAATACTTCTTTGAGATAATCGTTTTGTCTTTACGGTAGTGTTCGTGTGTCTTCCTCTCTCTCTCTCTCTATGAACTTTCAGTCCGTATTATGGTCTTTTTCTTAAGCTTAAAGCAAATACTTCTTTGAGATAATCGTTTCGTCTTTACGGTAGTGTTCGTGTGTCTTCCTCTCTCTCTCTCTCTCTGAACTTTCAGTCCCTGTTATGGTCTTTTTCTTAAGCTTAAAGCAAATACTTCTTTGAGATAATCGTTTCGTCTTTACGGTAGTGTTCGTGTGTCTTCCTCTCTCGCTCTCTGAACTTTCAGTCCGTATTATGGTCTTTTTCTTAAGCTTAAAGCAAATACTTCTTTGAGATAATCGTTTTGTCTTTACGGTAGTGTTCGTGTGTCTTCCTCTCTCTCTCTCTCTCTCTCTGAACTTTCAGTCCGTATTATGGTCTTTTTCTTAAGCTTAAAGCAAATACTTCTTTGAGATAATCGTTTCGTCTTTACGGTAGTGTTCGTGTGTCTTCCTCTCTCGCTCTCTGAACTTTCAGTCCGTATTATGGTCTTTTTCTTAAGCTTAAAGCAAATACTTCTTTGAGATAATCGTTTTGTCTTTACGGTAGTGTTCGTGTGTCTTCCTCTCTCTCTCTCTCTCTGAACTTTCAGTCCCTGTTATGGTCTTTTTCTTAAGCTTAAAGCAAATACTTCTTTGAGATAATCGTTTCGTCTTTACGGTAGTGTTCGTGTGTCTTCCTCTCTCGCTCTCTGAACTTTCAGTCCGTATTATGGTCTTTTTCTTAAGCTTAAAGCAAATACTTCTTTGAGATAATCGTTTTGTCCTTACGGTAGTGTTCGTGTGTCTTCCTCTCTCTCTCTCTCTCTGAACTTTCAGTCCGTGTTATGGTCTTTTCCTTAAGCTTAAAGCAAATACTTCTTTGAGATAATCGTTTTGTCTTTACGGTAGTGTTCGTGTGTCTTCCTCTCTTTCTCTCTCTCTGAACTTTCAGTCGGTATTATGGTCTTTTTCTTAAGCTTAAAGCAAATACTTCTTTGAGATAATCGTTTTGTCTTTACGGTAGTGTTCGTGTGTCTTCCCCCCCCCTCTCTCTCTCTCTCTCTCTCTCTGAACTTTCATTCCGTATTATGGTCTTTTTCTTAAGCTTAAAGCAAATACTTCTTTGAGATAATCGTTTTGTCTTTATGGTAGTGTTCGTGTGTCTTCCCCCTCTCTCTCTCTCTCTGAACTTTCAGTCCGTGTTATGGTCTTTTTCTTAAACTTAAAGCAAATACTTCTTTGAGATAATCGTTTCGTCTTTACGGTAGTGTTCGTGTGTCTTCCTCTCTCTCTCTCTCTCTCTCTCTCTCTCTCTCTCTCTCTCTCTCTAAACTTTCAGTCCGTATTATGGTCTTTTTCTTAAGCTTAAAGAAAATACTTCTTTGAGATAATCGTTTTGTCTTTACGGTAGTGTTCGTGTGTCTTCCTCTCTCTCTCTCTGAACTTTCAGTCCGTATTATGGTCTTTTTCTTAAGCTTAAAGCAAATACTTCTTTGAGATAATCGTTTTGTCTTTACGGTAGTGTTCGTGTGTCTTCCTCTCTCTCTCTCTCTCTCTGAACTTTCAGTCCGTGTTATGGTCTTTTTCTTAAGCTTAAAGCAAATACTTCTTTGAGATAATCGTTTTGTCTTTACGGTAGTGTTCGTGTGTCTTCCTCTCTTTCTCTCTCTCTGAACTTTCAGTCGGTATTATGGTCTTTTTCTTAAGCTTAAAGCAAATACTTCTTTGAGATAATCGGTTTGTCTTTACGGTAGTGTTCGTGTGTCTTCCTCTCTCTGTCTCTCTCTCTCTGAACTTTCAGTCCGTATTATGGTCTTTTTCTAAAGCTTAAAGCAAATACTTCTTTGAGATAATCGTTTTGTCTTTACGGTAGTATTCGTGTGTCTTCCTCTCTTTCTGTCACTGAACTTTCAGTCCGAATTATGGTCTTTTTCTTAAGCTTAAAGCAAATACTTCTTTGAGATAATCGTTTTGTCTTTACGGTAGTGTTCGTGTGTCTTCCTCTCTCTCTCTCTCTGAACTTTCAGTCCGTGTTATGGTCTTTTTCTTAAGCTTAAAGCAAATACTTCTTTGAGATAATCATTTTGTCTTTACGGTAGTGTTCGTGTGTCTTCCTCTCTCTCTCTCTCTCTCTCTCTCTCTCTGAACTTTCAGTCCGTATTATGGTCTTTTTCTTAAGCTTAAAGCAAATACTTCTTTGAGATAATTGTTTTGTCTTTACGGTAGTGTTCGTGTGTCTTCCTCTCTCTGTCTCTCTGTTTCTGAACTTTCAGTCCGTATTATGGTCTTTTTCTTAAGCTTAAAGCAAATACTTCTTTGAGATAATCGTTTTGTCTTTACGGTAGTGTTCGTGTGTCTTCCCTCTCTCTCTCTCTCTGAACTTTCAGTCCGTGTTATGGTCTTTTTCTTAAGCTTAAAGCAAATACTTCTTTGAGATAATTGTTTTGTCTTTACGGTAGTGTTCGTGTGTCTTCCTCTCTCTCTCTCTCTCTCTCTGAACTTTCAGTCCGTATTGGTCTTTTTCTTAAGCTTAAAGCAAATACTTCTTTGAGATAATTGTTTTGTCTTTACGGTAGTGTTCGTGTGTCTTCTCTCTCTCTCTCTCTCTCTCTCTCTCTCTGAACTTTCAGTCCGTATTATGGTCTTTTCTTAAGCTTAAAGCAAATACTTCTTTGAGATAATCGTTTTGTCTTTACGGTAGTGTTCGTGTGTCTTCCTCTCTCTCTCTCTCTCTCTGAACTTTCAGTCCGTATTATGGTCTTTTTCTTAAGCTTAAAGCAAATACTTCTTTGAGATAATTGTTTTGTCTTTACGGTAGTGTTCGTGTGTCTTCCTCCCTCTCTCTCTCTCTCTCTGAACTTTCAGTCCGTATTATGATCTTTTTCTTAAGCTTAAAGCAAATACTTCTTTGAGATAATTGTTTTGTCTTTACGGTAGTGTTCGTGTGTCTTCCTCTCTCTCTCTCTCTCTCTCTGAACTTTCAGTCCGTATTATGATCTTTTTCTTAAGCTTAAAGCAAATACTTCTTTGAGATAATCGTTTTGTCTTTACGGTAGTGTTCGTGTGTCTTCCTCTCTCTCTCTCTCTCTCTCTGAACTTTCAGTCCGTATTATGGTCTTTTTCTTAAGCTTAAAGCAAATACTTCTTTGAGATAATTGTTTTGTCTTTACGGTAGTGTTCGTGTGTCTTCCTCTCTCTCTCTCTCTCTCTCTGAACTTTCAGTCCGTATTATGGTCTTTTCTTAAGCTTAAAGCAAATACTTCTTTGAGATAATTGTTTTGTCTTTACGGTAGTGTTCGTGTGTCTTCCTCCCTCTCTCTCTCTCTCTCTGAACTTTCAGTCCGTATTATGATCTTTTCTTAAGCTTAAAGCAAATACTTCTTTGAGATAATCGTTTTGTCTTTACGGTAGTGTTCGTGTGTCTTCCTCTCTCTCTCTCTCTCTCTGAACTTTCAGTCCGTATTATGGTCTTTTTTCTTAAGCTTAAAGCAAATACTTCTTTGAGATAATTGTTTTGTCTTTACGGTAGTGTTCGTGTGTCTTCCTCCTCTCTCTCTCTCTCTCTCTGAACTTTCAGTCCGTATTATGATCTTTTTCTTAAGCTTAAAGCAAATACTTCTTTGAGATAATTGTTTTGTCTTTTACGGTAGTGTTCGTGTGTCTTCCTCTCTCTCTCTCTCTCTCTCTGAACTTTCAGTCCGTATTATGATCTTTTTCTTAAGCTTAAAGCAAATACTTCTTTGAGATAATCGTTTTGTCTTTGCGGTAGTGTTCGTGTGTCTTCCTCTCTCTCTCTCTCTCTCTGAACTTTCAGTCCGTATTATGATCTTTTTCTTAAGCTTAAAAGCAAATACTTCTTTGAGATAATCGTTTTGTCTTTTGCGGTAGTGTTTGTGTGTCTTCCTCTCTCTCTCTCTCTCTCTCTCTCTCTCTCTCTCTCTCTCTGAACTTTCAGTCCGTATTATGGTCTTTTTCTTAAGCTTAAAGCAAATACTTCTTTGAGATAATCGTTTTGTCTTTACGGTAGTGTTCGTGTGTCTTCCTCTCTCTCTCTCTCTCTCTGAACTTTCAGTCCGTATTATGATCTTTTTCTTAAGCTTAAAGCAAATACTTCTTTGAGATAATCGTTTTGTCTTTGCGGTAGTGTTCGTGTGTCTTCCTCTCTCTCTCTCTCTCTCTCTCTCTCTCTCTCTCTCTCTCTGAACTTTCAGTCCGTATTATGGTCTTTTTCTTAAGCTTAAAGCAAATACTTCTTTGAGATAATCGTTTTGTCTTTGCGGTAGTGTTCGTGTGTCTTCCTCTCTCTCTCTCTCTCTCTCTGAACTTTCAGTCCGTATTATGATCTTTTTCTTAAGCTTAAAGCAAATACTTCTTTGAGATAATCGTTTTGTCTTTGCGGTAGTGTTCGTGTGTCTTCCTCTCTCTCTCTCTCTCTCTGAACTTTCAGTCCGTATTATGATCTTTTTCTTAAGCTTAAAGCAAATACTTCTTTGAGATAATCGTTTTGTCTTTACGGTAGTGTTCGTGTGTCTTCCTCTCTCTCTCTCTCTCTCTGAACTTTCAGTCCGTATTATGATCTTTTTCTTAAGCTTAAAGCAAATACTTCTTTGAGATAATCGTTTTGTCTTTGCGGTAGTGTTCGTGTGTCTTCCTCTCTCTCTCTCTCTCTCTCTCTCTCTCTCTCTCTCTCTCTCTGAACTTTCAGTCCGTATTATGGTCTTTTTTCTTAAGCTTAAAGCAAATACTTCTTTGAGATAATCGTTTTGTCTTTGCGGTAGTGTTCGTGTGTCTTCCTCTCTCTCTCTCTCTCTCTCTCTGAACTTTCAGTCCGTATTATGGTCTTTTTCTTAAGCTTAAAGCAAATACTTCTTTGAGATAATTGTTTTGTCTTTACGGTAGTGTTCGTGTGTCTTCCTCCCTCTCTCTCTCTCTCTGAACTTTCAGTCCGTATTATGGTCTTTTTCTTAAGCTTAAAGCAAATACTTCTTTGAGATAATTGTTTTGTCTTTACGGTAGTGTTCGTGTGTCTTCCTCCCTCTCTCTCTCTCTCTCTCTGAACTTTCAGTCCGTATTATGATCTTTTCTTAAGCTTAAAGCAAATACTTCTTTGAGATAATCGTTTTGTCTTTACGGTAGTGTTCGTGTGTCTTCCTCTCTCTCTCTCTCTCTCTCTGAACTTTCAGTCCGTATTATGGTCTTTTTCTTAAGCTTAAAGCAAATACTTCTTTGAGATAATTGTTTTGTCTTTACGGTAGTGTTCGTGTGTCTTCCTCCCTCTCTCTCTCTCTCTGAACTTTCAGTCCGTATTATGATCTTTTTCTTAAGCTTAAAGCAAATACTTCTTTGAGATAATTGTTTTGTCTTTACGGTAGTGTTCGTGTGTCTTCCTCTCTCTCTCTCTCTCTCTGAACTTTCAGTCCGTATTATGATCTTTTTCTTAAGCTTAAAGCAAATACTTCTTTGAGATAATCGTTTTGTCTTTGCGGTAGTGTTCGTGTGTCTTCCTCTCTCTCTCTCTCTCTCTGAACTTTCAGTCCGTATTATGATCTTTTTCTTAAGCTTAAAGCAAATACTTCTTTGAGATAATCGTTTTGTCTTTGCGGTAGTGTTTGTGTGTCTTCCTCTCTCTCTCTCTCTCTCTCTCTCTCTCTCTCTCTCTCTGAACTTTCAGTCCGTATTATGGTCTTTTTCTTAAGCTTAAAGCAAATACTTCTTTGAGATAATCGTTTTGTCTTTACGGTAGTGTTCGTGTGTCTTCCTCTCTCTCTCTCTCTCTCTGAACTTTCAGTCCGTATTATGATCTTTTTCTTAAGCTTAAAGCAAATACTTCTTTGAGATAATCGTTTTGTCTTTGCGGTAGTGTTCGTGTGTCTTCCTCTCTCTCTCTCTCTCTCTCTCTCTCTCTCTCTCTCTCTCTCTGAACTTTCAGTCCGTATTATGGTCTTTTTCTTAAGCTTAAAGCAAATACTTCTTTGAGATAATCGTTTTGTCTTTGCGGTAGTGTTCGTGTGTCTTCCTCTCTCTCTCTCTCTCTCTCTGAACTTTCAGTCCGTATTATGATCTTTTTCTTAAGCTTAAAGCAAATACTTCTTTGAGATAATCGTTTTGTCTTTGCGGTAGTGTTCGTGTGTCTTCCTCTCTCTCTCTCTCTCTCTGAACTTTCAGTCCGTATTATGATCTTTTTCTTAAGCTTAAAGCAAATACTTCTTTGAGATAATCGTTTTGTCTTTACGGTAGTGTTCGTGTGTCTTCCTCTCTCTCTCTCTCTCTCTGAACTTTCAGTCCGTATTATGATCTTTTTCTTAAGCTTAAAGCAAATACTTCTTTGAGATAATCGTTTTGTCTTTGCGGTAGTGTTCGTGTGTCTTCCTCTCTCTCTCTCTCTCTCTCTCTCTCTCTCTCTCTCTCTCTCTGAACTTTCAGTCCGTATTATGGTCTTTTTCTTAAGCTTAAAGCAAATACTTCTTTGAGATAATCGTTTTGTCTTTGCGGTAGTGTTCGTGTGTCTTCCTCTCTCTCTCTCTCTCTCTGAACTTTCAGTCCGTATTATGGTCTTTTTCTTAAGCTTAAAGCAAATACTTCTTTGAGATAATCGTTTTGTCTTTGCGGTAGTGTTCGTGTGTCTTCCTCTCTCTCTCTCTCTCTCTGAACTTTCAGTCCGTATTATGATCTTTTTCTTAAGCTTAAAGCAAATACTTCTTTGAGATAATCGTTTTGTCTTTGCGGTAGTGTTCGTGTGTCTTCCTCTCTCTCTCTCTCTGAACTTTCAGTCCGTATTATGGTCTTTTTCTTAAGCTTAAAGCAAATACTTCTTTGAGATAATCGTTTTGTCTTTACGGTAGTGTTCGTGTGTCTTCCTCTCTCTCTCTCTCTCTCTGAACTTTCAGTCCGTATTATGGTCTTTTTCTTAAGCTTAAAGCAAATACTTCTTTGAGATAATCGTTTTGTCTTTGCGGTAGTGTTCGTGTGTCTTCCTCTCTCTCTCTCTCTCTCTCTCTCTCTCTCTCTCTCTCTCTGAACTTTCTGTCCGTATTATGGTCTTTTTCTTAAGCTTAAAGCAAATACTTCTTTGAGATAATTGTTTTGTCTTTGCGGTAGTGTTCGTGTGTCTCTCTCTCTCTCTCTCTCTCTCTCTCTCTCTCTCTCTCTCTGAACTTTCTGTCCGTATTATGGTCTTTTCTTAAGCTTAAAGCAAATACTTCTTTGAGATAATCGTTTTGTCTTTGCGGTAGTGTTCGTGTGTCTTCCTCTCTCTCTCTCTCTCTCTCTCTCTCTCTCTCTCTCTCTCTCTCTCTCTCTCTCTGAACTTTCAGTCCGTATTATGGTCTTTTTCTTAAGCTTAAAGCAAATACTTCTTTGAGATAATCGTTTTGTCTTTACGGTAGTGTTCGTGTGTCTTCCTCTCTCTCTCTCTCTCTCTCTCTGAACTTTCAGTCCGTATTATGGTCTTTTTCTTAAGCTTAAAGCAAATACTTCTTTGAGATAATCGTTTTGTCTTTGCGGTAGTGTTCGTGTGTCTTCCTCTCTCTCTCTCTCTCTCTCTCTCTCTCTCTCTCTCTCTCTCTCTGAACTTTCT